>CM038145.1:326400838-326727745 GCA_021437245.1 Aegilops speltoides
CCCAAGGCACTGTAGTCGGTTTAGAACTTGTAGCCGTAAACCAGCCTGATGTATAACTTGTATTGTAAGTTAGGAATAGAGAGATACCAACCGGGATACGAGTATGAACCGGTTGGGACTCTATGAACCGACGGGCGTCACCCGTGTATATAAGGGGACGACCCGGCGACGGTTCAAAGACAGACAACCACAACTCGAGCCTAGGCGAAGCTTATTTTGCTCCCTAGCCATCGAGACCACATCAATTCCATCACAACTAGACGTAGGCTTTTACCTTCATCGAAGGGGCCGAACTAGTATAAACCCTTGTGTCTTTGTGTCCGCTTTAAACCCCTTCAAGTAAACTCGTAGCGATGGCTCCACGACTAAGTCCTTTTGCTAGGACATCTGCCGTGACAAATCCATGACAGTTGGCGCCCACCGTGGGGCTATCGCACGATGGTTTGACGATCTTGGAGGGCAAGCTCAAAGGACTCGAAGGCTACGTCGTGGGCCGGATGACCAAGAGTCGTCGCGGCCGGATCTACATCGGCGACGCAGAGGGGGTCGAGGCCGATTCAATTGAGTCGGGTACGGGTCCCCTTTGTGGCATACACGTTTTCATCGGCAAGATCGGGAGCACTGGGCTGAGCGGACATCTGCACCGACCTCGTCGAGACGGCTCAGCGTCGAGACCTACCGAGCTAAACCGGCTGTGAAGCATGTCTTCGTTAGGGTCATCCACGGAGGAGAACACGGAGCCGGTTCAGAACACGGCACTGAGACCGTCGTTTATTCCGGTGACGAGTCTTCAACAGGAGAAACTGAATCATTGTACCAGTTACAAGACGATATGATCAGGGGCTGTTCCGATGGCAACAGTATTCCAGACCCCCCAAGCCAGGTCAACCGGGTTGGAATATTCATGGCCGGTACGCAGGCAGCTAATCACTCTTCAACCGCTGCAGCGATGCTTTCCCGATCAGCAGCAGGAGTGGCAGTAGGGGCAGGAGGCTCGGAGCGCCCGCCGGTTCAAGTTCTATCAGACCTGTTTGATACACTAGTTGCGCTCATGGCAGAGGACAACCCGGCGGATCAGGAGGCCCATAATGCAGAAATTGCAAAAGTGAAGGAGCAGATCACGCAAGCCAAAGCGGATCTAGCGGCAGAAAAGGAGCGGATGGCTGCAGAGCGGGCCGCTCTGGACGCCCAGGCCTACAAACTCATGCTTGACCAGAGTGTGTCGCAGGAGGTGTTGAAGCGGAAGTATAGATCACGCCTACCGTTAGGGTTTGATCCCAGAAATCTCTTTCAGACCCCAGGAGCTGGACCCAGTAATCCGCCCCAGCACCGGGAGGCAAACCGGATTGAGGCACTAGGGCCAGGGGCGACGGTTCAACCTCGCCCGATGGAGCCTCCTCAGCAGAATACCGTGTTTCCCCCTCCAGTTCAGACACCCCCAGGCCATTATTCTAATCATATGGACAACCTTGTCACAGCCGCCGCGCGATTGGAGGCTATCCCAGTCGAAGGGGACTCACCGCAAGCGGTCGAGACACGTCGGGTTAAGGAGCTTCTCCGGACTGCACTGATTCAGCAGGAGGCATATTCATACAGCCGTGATCGGATTCATTCTACGCCCCGTCCGAGCAGGAGCTATAGTAGGCGCATGGATGAGCCGGCCATATCAAGCAATGCGCAGGACCGTGAAGCGGCCCGTGGCAATAACCCGACAGGTGGCGTTCGTGATGCACAGGAGGTAGTGGACCGGGCCCGGGCAAGAAGGGAGGCCGAATTGGCAGCACAGGATGACGCAGGCCAACTTACGCCGGTTCGCCCTACCACCTTCGCCGGACCGGGAGTCGCATCCGCTTTAGGGGTGCCCTGTTTGATCCCCGCTTTACGCAATGTACGCCTGCCTAAAGACTTCAAGTGTCCGCGCAAGGTGCCGAATTACTCCGCCGATTTGTCCCCTGAAGCGTGGGTAGAAAGTTATGAGATGGCCATGGAGATGCTAGACGTGGATGAGACTGCGTGTGCAAAATATTTCACCATGATGCTTGAAGGCACGGCTCGTACTTGGTTGAAGAGCCTACCGCCCAACTCTATCAGCTCATGGGCCCAGTTGCGGGCTCGGTTTATCTAGAATTTCAAGGATACATGTAAGCAGCCCAAGTCCATAGTCGACCTGGCGGATTGTGTCCAGGAGGAAGGAGAGTCAACGACCCGTTGGGTACGCCGTGTTTCGGAGATTTTGCACTCATTTGACAGGATCAACGCTGACTCCGCGATCTTAACCCTAGAAGGCAACTGCCAGTTTGAGCGCTTAAAATTGAAATTGGGGCGCATGAAGCGGTTCTGTAATGACATGGGAACCCTCATGGCGCGTTGGTGAAATATGCTGATTCGGCGGTACCAAGGATCCCGAGGCTGATGATGATGAAGCGAGGAAGGAAAGAAGAATGGCAACTCAAGGGGCAATAGTACAAACCGGCGGGTCATGGAAACGGAGGCAAGCGCAAAGCGGATGGCAACATGGATTTCGTGGCCAATACTAACGCACAAGACAGGGGGCAGCGGCGCAGAGGTAAAGCGGCAAATCATAATGGGGGTCCCAATCCTAATGCGAGCCGTTTGAATTACTTGTTAAATCAGCCTTGCCCAAAACAAGGGACGAAGGAGTCACCAGCTACCCACCTCTGGAAAGATTGTTATATTATGCAGGAGTTCAAAAACTCTAATGCCTTCCGGTATGACCAGGGGTCAGGTGGCGGTTCAGGATCCGGTTTCCACGGGCTGGGTCACGATGGGGCTTCCGGTTCAGGTCTTAATCAGGGCGGTCACAATAATCAGAATAATCAGAACGGCCAGCAGCAGCAGCAGCAGTCGGGTTATCAGAGCCAACCGAAGCAGTTGAACAATGGGCAATATCATGTTTTCACGACTAGCTTGGATAAGCGCGACCGAAACTTCTGGCGGCGATGAACGCTGTTGAACCGCCTTGCCGCGTTATTTACGCTGGTCGAGCAGCCTATCGTGTGGAGCGAGAGGACCATCCTCCCGGGTTGATAATCCGGGCCAGCTAGCATTGGTGGTAGACCCTCGGTGGGGGTTATAAGTTCACCAAGGTACTTATGGACGGAGGAAGCGATTAACATACTATATTATTAAACTTTCCGCCGCATGGGTCTAACGGACAAGGATCTCGAACCGTCAACACACGGTGTTCCATGGTGTAGTACTGGGCAAATCTACATATCTGTTGGGAAGATGCATACGGATGTGGCTTTTGGAGACGAGCACGATTCGGTCGAAAAACTAACCTTTGAGGTAGTGAAGATCCGGAGCCCATATCACGCCTTGTTCGGGCGGCCGGCTTATGCTAAGTTCATGGCACGACCTTGTTATATTTACTTGCAGCTCAAGATGCCGGGTTACAAGGGAACGATAACGGTGCATGGAAGCCGCCGGGTCGCTTTGGAATGTGAGGAAGGTGATGCAGCTTATGCAGAGGCGGTTTGTGCCACGGAGGAGTTGAAGTTCTATAAGGACAATGTTGATCCGGCAGATATGACCCCTTTAAAGAAACCAACTACAGAGCATGAATCGGATCTGAAGATTAAATCGGCAGCTGAGACCAAACTTGTTGACTTCGTGCCAGGCGATTCGTCCAAGCAGTTCACTGTCAGTGCCAATCTGGATCCCAAATAGGAAAGCGCGCTCATCGAGTTCATCCGTGAGAATCAGGATATCTTTGCATGGAAGCCATCTGACATGCCAGTGTCTGGAGGAACTCTCTGAGCACACACTTAATGTGGATCCTAAGTATAAACCGGTGAAACAGTTCCTCCGCCGGTTTAAGGAAGAAAGGCGCAAAGCCATTGGAGAGGAAGTGGCCAGGCTTTTGGCAGCTGGCTTTATCATTGAAGTGTTTCATCCAGAGTGGCTTGCTAATCCGGTGCTGGTCTTTAAGAAAACGGCACTTGGCGTATGTGTGTGGATTACAGATCTTAACAAGGCTTGTCCAAAGGATCCTTTGCCCTCCCGCATTGATCAGATTATTGATGCCACAGCGGGCTGTGAGCGTTTAAGTTTTTTGGATGCGTACTCTGGATATCATCAGATCAAAATGGCAGTTAAGGACCAGGAGAAAACAGCGTTTATTACTCTCTTTGGAGCCTTACATTGCGTATCTATGCCTTCGGGCTCAAGAGCGCCCGAGCTACTTATCGGTGTGTGTGAATTGCTGCATACACGATCGGCGCAATGTGCATGCTTATGTGGATGATATTGTAGTGAAATCAAGACAAAAGGAGACACTGGTGGATGATTTAAAGGAAACCATTGACAACTTGCGCATTTACAAGATGATGCTTAATCCGGCCAAGTGCGTCTTTGGTGTTCTGGCTGGCAAGTTACTGGGTTTCCTGGTATCTAACAGAGGAATTGAGGCTAATCCGGAGAAAATTAAAGCTATTACTTCCTTGGCTAAACCGAAGTGTGTCAATGATGTTCAGCGTTTGGCGGGCAGAATCGCTGCGCTGAGCCGGTTTATCAGCCGCCTCAGAGAAAAGGCCATCCCTTTGTACCAGATGATGAGGAACACGGATAATTTCGTCTGGAGTCCGGCTGCTGATGAAGCATTTGAGGACTTAAAGCGGCAATTGGCCAATCCGCCTGGTCTTGCGGCTCCGGTTGACAAGGAGCCACTGTTGTTATATGTCGCAGCCAATGCTCGAGCAGTTAGCGTGGCTATTGTGGTGGAACGTAAGGAGGCAGGCAAGGAATATCCGGTTCAGTGGCCGGTTTATTATATTAGTGAGGTGCTTATTGAGTCCAAGCAAAGATACCGCATTGGCAGAAGTTAGTCTATGGTGTTTTCATGGCCAGCCGGAAATTGAAGCAGTATTTCCAAGGGCAACCCATCACAGTGGTCAGTTCAGCTCCTTTGGGTGATATCATACAGAACCGGGAGGCAACTGGCCGGATTGCTAAATGGGCTATAGAGCTTGGGCCGCATGGACTGAAGTATATACCACGGACAGCGGTGAAGTCTCAAGCACTTGTTGATTTCATTAATGATTGGGCGGAGTTACAAGCCCGGAGAGAGAAGCCGGATCACACGTATTGGACTATTCATTTTGATGGATCCGGGAAGTTGGAAGGCTCGGGGCTGAGTCGTTTAACTTCTCCACGAGGTGATAAGTTTTGTTATGTTCTCCGCTTAATGTTCCTTGTACTAATAATGCAGCTGAATCTGACCTTGCTCCATGGTCTCCGGATGGCTAAAGAGATGAACTTAAGCGGGTTAAGTGCTTTGGTGACTCGGACCTTGTGGCTCGCAAGTGTCCGCACTTGGGATTCTAAGGACCCGCTCATGGCCGCATATCGTCGGGAAGTGGATAATATTGCGGGTTGCTTCAAGGGTTATCAAGTGGATCATGTGGACCGCCGAAAGAATGAAGCGGCAGACGCTTTAAGCCGGTTGGGTTCTCAGCACAAACCGGCCCCGCCTAATGTCTTTTTGGACGTATTGCACAACCCGTCAGTCCAGCTCCCAGGTGAAGCGGATTTGGCTATTCCTGATCCGGAAGCTCAGTTGGTGGCAGCACTACATGCTATTCCGAATTGGACGGTTCCTTTTCTTGCATACATGACTCGAGGGGAATTGCCAGAAGATGAGATTCTGGCCAGACAGATAGTCCGGCGATCCAAGTCTATGACGATTCTCAATGGTGAGTTACATCATTGCAGTGTATCAGGGTCGTTTCAATGTTGTGTTTCACCTGAGGAAGGCTGTGAAATTTTAAGAGAAATCCATGAAGGGGATTGTGGACATCACGCCGGTTCAAAGTCTCTGGTGGCAAAGGCGTTTCATCACGGTTTTTACTGGTTGACAGCACACGCTGATGCGGAGGACTTGGTTAAACGGTGTGATGGATATCAGAAATTTTCAAGGCGTGCTCATGTACCGGCACAAGAGTTGAGGATGATCCCAATAACGTGGCCGTTTGCAACTTGGGGGCTGGATATGGTTGGACCCTTTAAACGATCCAAGGATAAGAAAAACCACCTTTTGGTGGCACTAGACAAATTTACAAAGTGGGTTGAAGCGGAGCCTGTCAGCAAGTGTGATGCAGCAACAGAAGTGCAGTTCATCAAAAAGGTGATCTTCCGGTTTGGCTTTCCGCACAGTATCATTATAGACAATGGTACCAATTTATCCAAAGGTGCTATGAAAGAGTTCTGTGAACGTGAGCACATCCGGCTTGATGTGTCGTCAGTGGCTCACCCCCAGTCCAACGGACAGGCAGAACGAGCTAATCAAGAGATCTTACGAGGCATCAAACCCCGGCTTATGGTCCCGTTATAGAGGACACCAGGGTGCTGGGTTGAAGAGCTACCATCGGTGCTATGGAGTATCAATACTACGCCAAACCGGTCCACTGGATATACACCGTTCTTCATGGTCTATGGAGCAGAGGCAGTTCTCCCCAGCGATATCCGGCAAGATTCGGCTCGTGTGGCTGCTTATGTTGAAGCGGAAAACGAGATGGCACGGCAAGACACTTTGGACTTATTGGATGAGGAGCGTGATATGGCAGCTGCTTGTTCGGCGATTTACCAGCAAGATCTTCGTCGTTATCACAGTCGTCGGGTTAAAACCAGAACCTTTCAAGAAGGAGATTTGGTGCTTCGACTCATCCAAGACCAGACAGATATGCACAAGTTATCCCCACCTTGGGAAGGACCTTTTGTGGTCAGCAAGAATCTACACAATGGATCATACTATCTGACTGATATTCGAGAGCATCAAGACTCACGTACATCAGAGGAGGAGACCAACAGGCCGTGGAACATAGCTCATCTTCGGCCTTACTACACTTGAGCCCTCGGCTCTATTTATGTACATATCATGACAATGTATATATTATCTTCGATATAATAAAACCGGAGCCTCAGCTAAAGCGGGGTCTCTGTCTTTCTCATCATGCGTGGTTACATGGAGTGACTCTGTTTTTTAAAGCGGCCTCCGGTTTACCCCTTGACATTTGCTTTTTTGTATATCACTAGGGGCCTTGGTCGAGTCCGAACCAACGAACACCTTTTGATAGGCGTCAGCCACCAGATCACTTGGGGACACGGTCAAGTCTGAACCGGTCACGCCTCTTGGTCGGCCTAAGGCCATCAAATCACTTGGGGGAATGGTCGAACCCGAACCATTACCACGCCTCTTGATCTGGCATATATGCCAACGAGTCATTTGGGGACCTGGCTGACTTGAATCATAGTCACACCTATCAGGGGGCTTGATCCTGTCCGACCATGGTAATGCCATCTGAACAGCTCAGTATAGCGTATGTTTATAAAAAGGATTTATCATTGCCTTGGTTTCCATGCTGTTTTCATGGTTTCTTTGATATTTGTTTTTGTTGGATTTCTTTTATCAACAAAACACCCTTTTTCTGGTTAAGCTGATGAATTTGATTTCCCTTTAAACCGGAGGCGTACGCCCGGTTTACCTTTTCTTGTTATCATCATCAAGTAACAAGGGGGCTTGTGTTGATTCAGCACAAGTTTACATGGGAGCTGTTCTCTCCCCGCTTTACCGACGGTAATGGTCTCTAAGACCTCCGCTTTAAGCTTGGTTATGCCGGCTTCATGCCCAGTCATGGCAGGTATTTGTGCCACATATTTGTTGTATTAATGATACATATATTCACCATCATAAACCGGCTGGCGGTATAACCGCCACCAAAGTTCAAATTTTTCTGGTTGCAGGAAGTACGAATCAAGCAAAAGCTTCAGTACTTATGCACGAAGGCATATTCAAGACAGAAGTATTAACTAAGTTATTACAAGGCAACATGGTGCCCAAATAAAATCATTGTTCTTTGGGCAGCCGTCGATGACAACTATTTAAACCGGCCTCCGGTTCAAGCCTGCTCCTCATCCTCTGCCGCTTCAGCTTCCTCGTCTCTACCCATTGGGTGGAAATCAACAGTGGTCCAGTCGATTCCCATTAAAGCTTGGAAAACAGCCTCTTCATGGATCAGGGAAGACGGTTCAATATCAGGAGCGTAAGTATGCTTACGGATTGGAGGGATCAGATTTTCCGCTTCAAAAGTGGGGGCAGGCACTCGCTTGTTCTGGTCATTGTACTGTGCTTGATAATGCGTCAAGTCTGCTTCTTCAGCCAGCTGACAGGCCAGAGGGCGCACTGCACAATTTATCGCCCGTAAATCCTCTTCATTAAATTCAGAACCATCTTCCTTCACACTGGGGTAGCCTTGAGCTGCTTCCACAGGGTCAAAATCTGGTACCCATGCCTTGGCTCGGATCAAAGCATTAATAGCTCTGGTTCGGGCAGCAGATTTCTTCACCTCTTCAATCCGGGCAGGAAGCATGGACAACCTGCTCAGAGTATCCTGGAGTAAAGAAGGTGCCGGGTTATTATGAGAAGCTGTGGTGATGATCCGTTGGGCTCCGGGATATAGCTGTTCTACTAAGGTGTAGACAGCCTTCAGTTTCTTCCGCACATCGTTTCGTAAGTGCCCGATGCGAGTGCCTACAAACAGTAAGGAGATAGTCTCAAACCGGATTTATACTACAGCAAGTTCAAAGCATCACAAATGTTCGACGGAGCTTACCAAAGATTGCCGCGGTCATGGAGTGTACTTGCCGCTTTACGGCTGTCAGATCATCTACCACCGGTTTAAGGGCAGCTTCAGCATTTTCTGCTCGTTTGATTAAAGTGGCCTTCTCAGTGGCCCAATCAGCTTGTTCTTTCTTGAAGCCTTCCTTCAGTTGTTCAGTGGCGTTCAAGGCACTGGTTAATTCTTTCTTGGCCTTCTCTGTTTCAGCCTGCTGGGTTTTCAACGCTTCTTGTAAATCGGCAATCCGGTCCTCCTTGATTTTCAACTCAGCCTGCATACAGACAGTATTTTCAACAAGCAGTTCAAGAGAGTAAAAGTCCCAACCACACAACAAAGTTATATGCTTGACACTTGGGGGCTAATGCACCTTCAATTTTTATATATATTACTAGATGGCAAAGTCCCAAGCTCAATACAAGTATTCAACTTGGCACTTGGGGGCTAATGGCTATTTGATCTACGTATGTTTCCAAGGACAGTTTTTATTGAAGCCCCGGTTTAAGCATGTCAAGAAAAACCGACCCTTGGGGCCTATGCAGGTGGATTTCAAAATTGTAAAAAAATATATTCAAGTCCCGGTTTGATCAAGATTAAAAACCGGCCCTTGGGGGCTAGAAGGACTGATATAATGGCAGTAAGTAAGGGAGTGGGTTACCTCAAACTTGTCTCTCATCAACTTGACCAGGCCAGCTTCATAGTCACGGCTAGTATAAAGCTGGTTTAAATAGCCAGAATGAAGGTCTTGGGCACTCAGAGCAGCATATGTCTCCAGTTCAACATCCCATTTTCCTTTATTCAAAGCGGAAAAATCTTCTTTCACAGTGTGCCTGGTTAAGGTTGCAGGATTTCCCGGTTCAGAACGGCCCATACCAGTAATCACAACGTCATCATCTTTGGACTCGACGGATTGTGTGGGCACGGCCATTTTGTCAGCAGAACTGTGGGATTTATCAAACCGGACGGAGCTCACAGGCGGATCGGCAGAGATGGAAGCGTTAACAGGCCTCTCTACGGGTGCAACATCACCTTGCAACGGAGGATCATTGGGAATGTCTTCAGAGGCAAAATTTTCAAAATCTGCCGCTTTATCATGATCTGGGGCGGTATCTTCTTCAGCCGTTTTATCCAAACGGGCCTTCTTGCTTGGTTTTGGTTTGGTTATAAGAGAAAAAACAAAGTCAGTGAAAAACATAAGCCATTGCACAAATACACTAGAAGCATATGCTCGGTTTGACTTACCCAAATGACTATCTTCAATGGTGGTAATCGAGTGGCGATGATTCACGGAGGATGAATGGGAAGTGACCTGATAATCGGTCGGACGGATTAAGAGGTTGGCGGAAGAAACCGCTTTAGAATTTAAAGCAATAAAAGGTCGGAGACCTCGAGCGCGCTTTCGAACCGGGCTGTTTGGTAAACCGCAGAGGTAACTACGACCACCGTGCCGAAGTTGTGCGGTGAGCTTCGTGTTGCTGCGTCTTCATAAGAAATTTGGGATCCAAATAAGCAAGAGGGTGAGAAAAATTGACTTTCCGGCTTGCCTGGCGAAATTTTGGCAAGGGCAAATTTTCTGAATCGGAAGAGAGAATAGTTACCTCAGCGAATCCTGCATTGCTGGCCTCAGCGTCGTCCTGAAAAGCATCATCATCAATAAGGCGTGTAAAAAGCAAGCCAAGAGAATCAAGTTCTACCTCAAGATCCGGATTACCCACATCATCATCAATTGCCGGGTCAGAGGAAGCGGTGGTCTTTCTCTTGTGAGCCGGTTTCTTAACAACTTCGGTTTTGGGCCGGGTTGGCCGCCCTGCTTTCTCCGCTTTATCTTGGGAAAGTTTTTTGCTCGAAAACGGATTATCACCGTGGATCAGAAATAATCAAATATGAGACACATAAAGCGGTAACAGGTTTAATGATCGAGCAATTAAATGCTTACCGCAGGCGGTTTGTTGGTGGTGCAGTAAGGAGGCAGACCGGTTTGAGCACAGAGATGCTCCGGTTCATTCAGCATCTTCTTTACCGAGTCTGTAACTTCATCAGAGAGTTGGATTTTGGTGTGTCGGAGTGGGTCGTCAACACTATCGATTATCTTGACACATCAAACCGGCGCCGCTCGAGCAAGTATGCCCCATGATAACCAGCAGCGTGCAAGGTCTATTCCCGTCAAACCGTTAGCCATAAAAGCTCGGAGCTTGGACAGTTCCGGGGCATATTTGCTTCTATCTTTGGCGCTCAATCGTTGTGGAAACGGATGGGTGTTGCTCAGCCGCTCTGGACGAAAGCCAGGTAAGGGATTTTCATCCTCTGGAGAAGTATCTTTGCAATAAAACCAAGTCGCATTCCACTCCTTGGGGTGAGTATGGAGTTTGACGTGGGGATTGGTGATCTCCTTCCTCTTTTGAATAGCCATGCCACCCAATTCAGTATTGGGGCCGTCGGTGAATTCAGTGCGACGGTTTAAATGGAAGAGGTCTCTAAATAGTTCAACAGAAGGTTCCTCTTGAAGATATACTTCAGATAGTACTTGAAAGTGGCATAAATTGGTGACGGAGTTGGGTCCAATATCCTGGGGACGGAGCTGAAAATTGGCTAACACATCCCGGTAAAATTTAGAGCCGGGCGGTTTGAAGCCCCGGGCCAGGTGATCTGCGAAGACTTCAACCTCTCCTTCTTGAGGTGTAGGAGGGCATTCCTCTCCAGGGACCCTCCAGTGGATCGGATCTTTGTCGTCTAAAGCGCCAATCGAGACTAGATCATTCAGCTCTGATTCGGTGACGCGAGAAGGAACCCAGTTGCATTCATACACTTGTTTGGCCATGGTAAGATCTACAAGAAATAGTTGATCCGGTTCAGGAATATGCTTGGTACAAGGAATTGATCTAAACTATGATAAGCCGGAGGCAGTGTCTATAAACCGGTTTCCTGTGATACGGTATCAGGTGAATTCTGGCGGTTCAACAAGGGGACTAATGATATATATGTGCCGGTTTAGCAGTTTTCTTCCTATGGTGAGTTAAACCGCCTGATTTAGGCATTGGAAGCGATTGAAGCCATGGATAACTAAATATGCAGAAACAAGTTTCACAAGATCCTATTATAGCTGCGGATCAAACGCAAGCTTACAGAAAACAGAAAATGTTTCACGGAGGTAAGGCAGAAACGGAAGTGAACTATGGAGCAGATATAGATGCGGAAGATCCATGGACTTAAGATGAGAAAATACAGCGGATGCGCAGGGATCACTATTAAATACAGCACAGGTTCACGGATTTGTTCAAAGTTAAAAGAACAGCTATGAACGCGCGAAGAACACAGTATGAAACTGGAACCCTAAAAACAGATCTAGGTCAAGAAGGGGAAGAAGCTTACCGGGAACGGAGAAGACACGAAAAGAGGCCGTGATGCTCTGGTACGTTCAGGTCAATGCAGCGGCCCAGGATGAGGCAGAAGTCGACGACGGTGGCGGAGTTCCAATAACAGCGGCGCGAGGAAGACGAAGAAGAGGAGACGAAGGGAAGAAAGAAATGACCCTTCGGTCCTATTTATAAGGCACCCAAGCTAGGTCAAGCGTGTGGATCTAGGAACTGCTATTAAAAGAGGGCGTTATAAATGATAAAATTTCAGGATGACGTCATGCCGGTTTACAATAACCAGAAGTGATGACGACATGGCGGTTTACCAGAAGATGTCCAAGATGCAAGTTTTTGTGAAGGATTGACATGAACCAATTCAAATCAATCTGGGGCCTAATGTTGGGGATATTACCACTAGGTGTAAAACGGCCAGCCTGGGCCGGGTTAACTCCGTTAGTGGTATAAGCAGAGAAAGGCCCAAGGCCTGTAGTCGGTTTAGAACTTGTAGCCGTAAACCAGCCTGATGTATAACTTGTATTGTAAGTTAGGAATAGAGAGATACCAACCGGGATACGAGTATGAACCGGTTGGGACTCTATGAACCGACGGGCGTCACCCGTGTATATAAGGGGACGACCCGGTGACGGTTCAAAGACAGACAACCACAACTCGAGCCTAGGCGAAGCTTATTTTGCTCCCTAGCCATCGAGACCACATCAATTCCATCACAACTAGACGTAGGCTTTTACCTTCATCGAAGGGGCCGAACTAGTATAAACCCTTGTGTCTTTGTGTCCGATTTAAACCCCTTCAAGTAAACTCGTAGCGATGGCTCCACGACTAAGTCCTTTTGCTAGGACATCTGCTGTGACAAATCCACGACACTAGTCGTGCACAAAGTTATCACATGAATTGGAGATGAACTTGTGTGGCATACTGGCATTTTTCCTTTAGAATATATCTCTACTATTAAAGTAGAATCGAACGTCGTGATGGTTCAACCTCATTCGATCCCCCTCCCCCTCGTACGATCCCGCAACAAAAAACCAGCAGGGAACAGACCACCTTCATGGACGGCGAGAAAAAAAATTTGAAACAACAACCTGCCTGTCCCCGTCGGCGCACGTTCTCCGCCTCCTCCCCGACCTGCCTGTCCCCATCCTCAGATCTCAACCCTGAACACTAACCACCCAGCGCATCCTTCTCCACGCCCCCCGGACGAGGCCCTCTACCGCGACCACCCGATGCCTCCCTCTCCAGCGGACGGTCTCCTCTCCGGCGACCACAGGGCAGGGCTCTTCCCTCTACTCCCATCAATTTTGTGTCACCCCGCCATGGAGCTTTCACCATGCCCACGAGCGGCCATGGTATGTCTATAGGCCAATGCGACGGTGGGGAGGGTTTCGGGGTGGTTCAAGCCACGTCGGTGGATGCCGCGAAGGAGGTCTAGGAGGAGGGGAAGAGGTGCATGAGCTACAATGGCGGAGGAGGCAACAGAGACCAGCGAGGAGGAGGAGGAGGAGGAGGAGAGGTATGCGAGCTACAACGGTGAAGGCGGGGGAGAGGCGTGCTCTTGGGTCTCGGCAGTGTGTGTTAGGTGCTCGCCGAAATTCCCCACTCATGGAAGCACACTAAGGACAACTCCATGAACCTATCATGATTGCTCTGAATACTAGGTTAAGAAGATTTCCAACGCCAAATCAGTTATCATCTTGCCTCTTCATATCTAATTTTGAAAACAATAGGGGATGTCTGTGTCCTAATCGTCTGTTTGGTTGACTTCGTGTTAGGGGTGTTAAACTAATTCATCTGGTGTTGGTCAGTTTAGGATATTTATTATTTCCTTGCTGTTTGACGTGATGCCGCGTACCAAAATGAAGCTAGGAAGGCGAACCAGCTGGCGATGGTTGCAGAGAAAGGATGGATCCTCGTGGTGATAGCAGATGTGTATCTAAGGAGGAGTGATTGGAATACATGACCAAGAAATTGGGAGGCCTTGATTTGAGTGGGCTGGATATGTCAAAAACTTACTTGCTTGATACTGGGTTAGATAGCAGCGGAAGAATAGAAAGGAACACAAATCCACATGGCTGGGATGGTGAGCTCGTCACCTAACTTCAATTATTTAGATATGAGAACTTGCGACAATAGATGGAGTAAATTTTTCCATGTCTGTGACTCAAGGACATCACTGGAGCCCTCGCTAGCACTTCGCTGTGGTAAAGAAGGGGCCGCTCACCATGTTTGTGAGCTGTTTTTCCATATACATACCTACCCTTCGGACATGAGTTTTGTAGAAGGTTAATGCATCTTTAATATTCACTGATTTTTTATTCTTCCATTTTCTCGGTTTAAGTGCAGATTTTCACACGACTAATGCGTAGCAAGACCACCCCCTGGCTGTTGAGAGTGTGGTGTCGAATATGAGGATTGAGCTCATGCTCAAGCCACATGAGTGAGGGCTACTTATGGAAAATATATACCTTGTGCTATTGCATCATAAGCGAACATCTTTCTACTTCGCAGTTGATTTCCCTTAATGACATGCTTTCACTTGAGAAGACAATGCATATGATTTATTAGCTGAGGGTTGGATATGGATGGAAACCATATGTGAAATCAGATTAGTTCTTAACTAAACAATATTATGGCCGTATTTTGGTATTTGCTGTATTTGGAAAGCAAGTGTGACTGTTTCCTTCCATCTTGACATGATTTGTGGGTGTTTCTTTTTTGTTTTATATATACAAATCCTTAATTACATTGCCACCGTATTATAAAGTTAGTATATGCATGTGCCTTATAAATTTCTTGACATGGTAGTGTGACTGCACAGTTGTGTAACTTGTGTTGGGTCGTATTGAAATAGCGTGGATACAGTTGATTCGGATCTGCCATAATTCGTCATATTGAAAACTCAGCAACATCCCTCGTGTAGTTTCAAAATAGTTGATAGGCCTAATTCTATACTCAATAGGTTTTGTGTGGCAATAATGGTCATGTACTGGACCTGGTTGTTATACTCATGTAGGAGCATATGTCTATCAAATATGATCTCAACTTGTAGTGAGTTGAAAAGGTCACATTGTTTCTCCGGTAAATTGGTAAATTAATACTCTCTCCGTCCGAAAATACTTGTCATCAAAATGGATAAAAAGGGATGTATCTAGCACTAATATACATCTAGATACATCCTCTTTTATTCATTTTGATGACAAGTATTTCCGGACGGAGGTAGTATATGCCCGAGTGGTAAAAGCAAATAGTGTCGTGAATCCAGAGTTTTTATGCGTGGATTATAAATCTTTAAGATTATAATTCAGTGTTTCTACGTGTTTTGAAAATTAGAAGTTCATAAAAATACCATGTTCGGAATATTTGCCCAGATCGGCTGTGACAGCGTTTCAGCGATGGACCTTTCTTGTATCTCAGTTTCCTCATACTGCTATCACAATATAGTAATATGATCTTATTTGAAACTGTAAAGAATGTTAGAGGTGAGTGGGAGAAAAAAACTATCATTTGTCATAGTTGTTGGATTGAACAACCATTTCACCATGGGTATGCTTCCGATTTGCACTATTTTTTTATTAATCCTTTTCTCTTTCTTTTATGAAAATTTGCAAATTAGTAAAGAAAATGCGCTTCTTATATTACTTTATTTTCTCCTGTAGGTAAATGCTCCTTAGCCAATTATAGGTATACAATCTGAATCTTTTAGTCACAATCTGTATGATGCCTTATACACATGTATGTTCTATATTGTTGTAGCTGAATTTTCTGATGATACACTGAACTCTATGCTGGGGGGCAAGGAAGCTAGGGACAAAAAAAGGGAAGCTACCGTACTAGAGGACCATACAAATGTGATATTTTATGAAACTCTCAAATCTGAGCCATGCAACTTTAGTGCAGTGGCCAGAAGACATAAGGTGAGAAAGCAATTCGCACATCTGAAGGTGAGGAAATCTCACATTATTTATCAATTTATGGAAGGGGCATCCATATGCATCCAAATGTTTTTTCTCAGTATAGGAGTAATAAGGGTGATGTAGTCTTATAGTTTCAATGAAGTAATGTTATATTGTCTATTAGTTGATCTGTCGTTTTGTACGTAATACTTCATTATGATTCAATTTCGCTATATATTGAATTTTCTTGGTGTTATATATGTTAGTAGAGAAGTGTGATCATTATATAGTCTACTGGTTTCAACTATAATCAGTTTTGCCTTGCCAGATTTGGGTTTTGACAGCTGGAAAGTTCCCACGTGAGTTCAATTCCCATGAGGGTTAAATTCAGTGCACATATTTTCATCTCCATGATTTCCTTCTGATAAATGGCACAATTTTTGGGTAATAAGGGTGCATAGTTTATAGCGTTGTCTTGGTAATTTCTTACATATGGTAGACCACATTTTTTTGTGATGGTTGTTTCGTAACAAATCTGGGTTATCTCAGAAATAATGTTAAATCAGATGACAATGAAATCTAACTCTGGTCTGACATCTTGAGTAGAAATTTTACTACACTGTTAGGCACCGATTGTCGTTTCCATATAGTGTCTACAGAACCAGGTCGTGTAGGCAGTAGGCCTATATATATATTTATACAATGACAAGGTGTTTTTTGCGTCTGTACTTTATACATATATTTTGTAATTAGTTTCCTCCCAATTTTCTCGATCTAAATTCACCTTTAAAATAATAAGAAGCCATGTTGAATGCTATGTTGACTTGTTGCAAATAGAAAAGGAAAGGACAACTTGTTCTAAATCTGCAGAAACAGAATCTGGTTATTAACTCTTCGGTCTCCACCGAGCCGTTTCTTTTAATTGTTAACCTCACTATTATTTATCCATTTGGCCAGTAATTGTCATGCGATCGGATTAGAGCCAAAAATATATATTTCCAAGGTCTGATCTTCTAGCACACTACCACTTTTAAAGGTACTTTAGCTTAAGCTCATTGGTTTCTTGTACGAACATTAGGATTTTACAACATTAGATTCAATTCTGTGACGGAGCTTCCCCTGTAGAAGATGCTTAAGCAGTTCATTTTGTTCATTTCTTTGTCCTCTCATGAAAGTACCATTTTTTTGGAAATGGAGGCGTACCCCCGGCCTCTGCATCATGATGACGCATGCGGCCATCTTATTAACAAACCAAAATCGCCGAACAAGTCTTACAGCTCACAAAACGGAGCAGTCAAGAAAATCCAAAAAAGGAAAATTACATGCGAACCGAGTCAACCGGCACAATGAAGATAAATAGGATAAGCTCTCTAGACTCCTATCCTGTTACGCGAGCGCCATCCGAACCGGTTGAAGATAACCCGGGCTACCATCTCCCATTGGTTGCACCCAGTAACCAAAGGCTCCCTGGAGTCCATAGGAGTGAGTAAGGACCACATACGGATCCAAGCCGTAGCCCTGAGGATAACCTGCAAAAAGTTAAAGTTTGTTGTCTGTTAAAAATCATATCATTCCTGCAGTTCCATATAGCCCATAATAGCGCACATATTCCAATCCGAATACGAGCCGCAGTAATTTTCTCCACCCCAGCCAACCACGTCCCAAACAAAGACGCAATATCGACTGGTGGATTAATATTAAAATCTATATGAATCGTTCTCCAAAGTAATTTGGCAAGTGGGCATTCAATAAATAAGTGTTGTATTGTTTCGTCATGATCACAAAATCAGCACCGCGAAGAACCTACCCATCGCCTCTTAATTAGGTTGTCCTTGGTGAGTATCACTTGCTTAGGAACAAACCACATGAAAATTTTAATACGCAAAGGGATCTTAACTTTCCATATGTGTACCGACCGAGATAGGGGGGCGGAGTTAATGAGATCCATATAAAAAGATTTCACCGTAAATCTCCCATTCGAAGTTAATTTCCATAGAATTGAATCCGGTTGATCGAAGAGTTGAACTTCTATCAATCTCCGAACCAGGTGCATCCAGGCGGTCCATCTCTCACCAACTAACACTCGTCTGAATTGGATGTTCAAGGGAATTGTGTGAAGGACGGTACCCACGTAATCCTCCTTACGTTGTGCAATATTATAGAGTGTGGGATATTGAATGGCCAAGGGCGTCTCTCCTAGCCTTGTGTCTTCCCAAAATCTTGTTGACATGCCATAGCCAACTAAGAATTTTACTCTACGAAAGAATAGGTCCTTCGTGCGCATAAGTCCATTCCAGAACGGCAAATCAGTCGGTCTCATGGTAACCTGGGCAAGCGTTCTCGAATGCAGATACTTATTACACGAGATTTGAGACCACATACCCTCCGGCTCAGTCTCCAGTCTGTAGAGCCATTTGCTCATAAGACATTTGTTCTTGATTTCTAAGTTTTTAATGAAAGTACCATTTGGATACAATATCCTATTCCACTATGAATACTGGCTACTACAATTTGTATTTTGATTGTATTTTTGTATACAGACTTGCACTCAAAAGACTATTGCACTAAGTGCATCTTTCATCGTTTATGAATAAGAAGTTAAATACGACTTCATATTTCGCAGTATATTAGAACATTGCATTCATAATTCATACATTCAATAAGCCATCATCTCTAATGATTACTAAGGATTATTAATGTATTTGCTAACCGTTTTAAAACGGGCCCATGTGATAGTAAGGTGAGATCCCCAACTTTGGAAGTTCTCGTTTTATCTTGTAAAGATAAGGTGGTCAAGGAGACACAAGGACTATGAAGGAGAAAATAAACGTGATATGATCACTATTCGTTGTTCGACACACCTTTTTGAATTAATTTTTTTAATATATATTTTTTCGTTATTCCGTGGCAACGCATGGGCATTCGACTAGTTACTAGTAAATGTATTATGTGTACGTGTAACTTTTGTGGTTGTTGCACGGGCTCCAACACGCTCTTTGAGAAAAAAAAGGTGGCACAGCTTTGGATATACGTGACGTGGCGGCATCATACAGTAGCATGGTTTGCTATAGTTGTAGTACACTCCTATTAGGACGACAACTCCTATAAAAACTTGCGCTTGACTCTTTGCCTCTTCGGGAGGTTCAATAGTTCGTACTCGTGTGAACCTTGCACTTGGCTCTTCGCCTCTTCGGAAGGTCCAACAATGATGATACTATAGTACAATATGCTTCTGGCAATCTGACACCGATTGAACTGCTGCACGTCCACCGCGAGGGCGAGGGCGAGGGAGATGGAGAGGGAGGGAGAGGGAGAGGGCACTGTAGTCAAAACCCTCTACTCGTCCTGTGAACCACCGCGCGCATGGGCGAGGGAGAGGCGTAGTAAGCAAGCTTCTCCTCATTTGGTGAGTTGACGGGACACATCAAAGGAGTACTAGTACTAGTAGTTGTCCATACTGCGGCCTTTCTGATTAATATGGCTTAATTTGAAACGAGAAAAATACACTGGCGGTCAATGTATGTAACAATACGCTCTTTACGGTCACTATATATAGTTTTGCGGCGATTAGACGATCACTAGCTCATCGTAGAGCACCGTATTGCACCCTACTGACCGGCCACATAGTCGATGTGGAACTTTGTTGACTGGTTAAATTGTCACCTGATTTCCGGGTCCCACCTGTCAGTTGGCAGAGCAAAGAAATCAGTTTAGCAAAACTTTACGCAGGCGCGACATGAGTCCAACCCTTGTGCGCGAACCGCCCTGGCTGTGTATGTGAGTGCATGCACGTGTCCTCCCTCAGTCTTCCAACAAAGAGTGTACATCGGCTACAAAACAAAGAGTGTGGTACATAATGTACATCTACACTTCCAATGCATTTAGCCTTTAATCTAAATCGATATTGATTGACTAATGCACCAACTTGTGCTATAGGTATAGGCTACATGTCTATCCTTAATTACAGCATGCAACGGCCTTCATTTAATCTTCTTATCCCAATGGTCGCATGCACACATAAGTCTGCTACTTTTGGGCGTTAATTATGCCCTGGTCAATGTGTAAATCTCTAAATGTGCAGTCTTTCACGGACGTAGGGAGTAGGTTGAGCACTTGAGCGTGAGCGTGTGTGTTGCGTCGTGTGCTGTGTGCCGCATGGGTGCGTGAGTGTTGCGTGCGTCCATGTGTACGTGTGAGTGTTGCATGTTGCATGCATGCATGGGGCTTACTCCCTGCCATTGACATGTTCATATTTCAAGCTTCCTCTGGTCCCTCCATATGGTGATACTCCCTCTGTTCCCAAATAGTACGGAGTAAAAGCCTCCCTCTGTTCCCAAATACATATTTCAACAAGTGACTAGGTACGAAGCAAAATGAGTGAAGTGAGCGTAGAGGCATAGGGATACTGTAGAAAAGAAGTCCTCACCATCCATTATTCCCCATCTCGGTCAGAGAGAACTATTCAACTAGTCTTCGCAGTGAAGTGACAATACACGCTACAGCAGATGGGACACATAATTAATAAGCTGAACCAGCGTGTTGTTGTTACTAAATCAGCCTTACCTAGTACTGCCATCATGTTTGCCAGTAGAGCACGCTTCCGCAAATATGCCTATGCACCTCTGTCCTCCATTAACTGACATATGGGCCCTCTTGTGGTAGACCCACATGTCATCGGTGTAACTATTTACAATCCAAAGGACGGTATATCCTGGTAGTAGTACTAGTAGAATTGAGATTTAATGCACTTTCTTCCCCGTCTTCCACTCTTCTTCCGCCTCTCTTCTTCTTCCTCCTCTCTTCCCCATTATCGGCCGCACACCATTTACCCCCGCTCACTGCTCGCCCGCTTGCGCCATCTTTCTTGGTAGCTCGCGCGTACCATATCCCCCCGCTCACTGCTCGGCCACACGAGAAGAAGCTTCTTCGCTCGCCCGCTCGAATCCACTTCCCCGCTGGCTCGCAGGCATCGAAAACTCCAATTGCAGAACCGACTGACACGCAGAGCCGTGATCGGAATTCCCTCCCTGATGTTCTCTTGGAGCAGATCTGTAGTCGTATGGACCTACTCAGCACTGTTAGTCTGACCGCATGCTCGGTGTCTTTGTACCGTCTACTCGTCTGCAACCGGCCGGCTCTTTTCAAGACACCCTACTTGCTGATGCCCGATCCTCGCAGGTGGCCCAGACACCGACTTGACGATCCTACGGAGGTTGCCATGGTGCCCCTCGACATGCTACAACTACCCGTTCACCTGTCCTTCATGCGCGGCCACTACTGGGCGGGCATGAAGGCCAACTGGATCGTCCTCATCCACCACACCGGTAGTCCGTGGCGTCTCGTGGATATATACACCCAGCGAGAGATCACCCTTCCATCGTTTGTTACCGCTGACATCGAGCCTCGCGGCCCGCCGGACACTCCTGCCTACTACGCACGAGACGCGTCAAGCTTTTGGCTCGACCTCTGTTTGCAGAAAGTTGTAATCTGCGAAGTGCCCACACCATCAGAAGACTACATGGATTACAAGCTCATTGCCTTGTTCAACATTAGATTAGTATATCTGGAATCCGGTCGCCATACATGGTTATGGCTCATCATCAATCCTGTTGAGGCAACATTTCTGTCTGATGCTATAGTGCACGATGGCATCATTTACTGTGATCGGCGCACGCATTGGCTGCCTATCTTTGGTGGAATCTAACGTCGTGTAATTGTTCTATCTCATCTCATCTTTACCTTGTGAATAGGACTGCCTGTTCATTTGTTACAAATTTAGAATGCATAGCATGTCTATAACCACATCATTGCTATGTGTTCCTCTCATTTCCTAGATTTTTATGACCACACCTATTATTGTTAGAGTTGATATGAGAAAGATTGGCATCTAATGGTTGTTAGAATGCATATTATGAGCATAACATCATGATTGCTATATGTTACTCTCGTTTACAAGATTTTTATAACAACGCATGTTTTTGCTTAGAGTTGATATGAGAACAGTAGTAGTAAGTTGTATGGTAGAAATTGAGTAGGCTCTGTCATAGCTGTTTTCCGCTCATTGTTACATGATGTTTGAACCATGACATGTTGCTAGAATATGAAAGTCATTGGCTTATTTTTTTTAACTTGGGGTATGATTATGACCACAGCATCGCAATTCTCTGTCTATGATATGTGTCACTGTTATAATAATCTTAATTCCACACATACTCTGAACATGATTGTTTATTTTTGTCCTTTTGGTCTCCAAGTTGAATTGTTGCAGCAGACGCAAATGCGCTGGCCTTCATGATTCCAGGACATGGAATCATACCGGCCGATGGGTGGTGGTTTATCGCTCGTTCAGCTGACGGCGGTCATTTGATACTCATTTGCACGTACCAAATTGACCAAACCCATTACATCAAACCACATGCAGTACAATGCGTGGGGCGTTCGTGACATTGATGGCTATGGCTGCTTCGTGTTCGAGAAATATCCCAGCTCCGTTGGGCCAGACGTATTCAACTAAAGGCGGGTTTACAGCCTCGGCAACCACTCCTTGTTCCTCGGGCTCAATTATCCGATCATCCAACCAACCATCGATCATATCACCAGCGATGATTACTGTGCTATGCAACTTCCATTCGCGAGGGGCTGTGTTTACACATCATACCATGGGTTTCATGGATCACCATATCCAGAGATTCGTCAACACAGCTTGTTGCCAGGTAATCTTCAGTGTGTGAAAGGCATCAAGCTTTCATGCGATGGATGGCTTTTGCAAACCCGACATGCAGCGATGTGGTTCATGCCAACAGCAAATATGCACAACTTGATTCGTGATGATATCTAGACTGAGCCATGTATTCTGCTGCAGCAGCACGACCCTCTTTTCTTCGATATTATGTACTGTTGTTAGTTTGAAGCACTCCTCTGGTTTGAAGGGTAGATACCTTCCTGGGATCAATTGCATCCTAACTCACCTGTTTAGGATGTACTGATAATGATGATGGAGATGCTGTGCAGAAGCCATATATATATATATATATATATATATATATATATATATATATATATATATATATATATATATATATATATATCGATTAGGCTTCAAGTGCGTACTTGTTAGTTAAACCTATGTATAAATTGTGACACTAAATATGACTAGTAAGTAGTACAGTAGTAGTAATAGTATACGTCAGTCAAATTATTCATCATGTCCACACATTGAATTGACGTGACAACACGCTGTGCGTGAGGTGACACAAGCATCCCGGTGGCGTGTTCGGGTATTCTGGACTTTAGATTTGGAGTACCACTTATCTGTCGAAATCTTTCATCATTCACTTAAAATAGTCGATTGATCATACAGTGAGTACCATATAACTAGAATTACCGATGAAAGTCGGAGAAGGATTGGCCGGTGCTGCCGGCTGGCGTCAAGTTCGGTCCCACAGATCAGGAGCTGATCGAGCACTTTGAGGCCAAAGTGAGTGCTGACAGCGCGAGATTTCAGTCTCTCATCGATTTGTTCATACCAACCATCGACAACGAGCACATCATATGCTACACCCAACCTGAGAAACTTCCAGGTAAGACACCGATCGGCCGTCTACTTGCACAAACATATTCCTTTGTTTATAGCTCTATTTTTCTTTTTAGAAGCAGACCTGGTGAAGCAATTGCAATTTGACAGTTAATAAAAAGTGAAACAAGTGAATGCAACATGCCAAAGATGTTATGAAAATGGCAACTATGTACACTAAAACCTGTATTCCACAATACTGCAGGTATCACACTGAGTGGCCTAAGGAAGCAATTCTTCCAGCGCAATTCCAGGGCATTCAAAAGGGGCACCTGGACGCGTCGCAAGATACAGTCAGAGTGCGGCATGCACGCGATGTGGCACAAGACCGGCAATACCTTGCCGGTGATGGTCAACGGCCGGCATACGGGCAGCAAAAAAGGTTCTGGTGCTGCACACCAACAAGAACTTCAACCAGCAGAGGACCAACTGGTTGATGCACCAGTACCACCTCGGGGACCTGGAGCAAGAGAAGGAAGGGAACTGGTCCTCTGCAAGATTTTCTACCAGATGAACACTAGGGCCAGGAGTAAAAGGATTATAAGTTAGTTAGGTATTGGTAGTTGTACTACCTTGTCGTCCGCAAGTTGGTATTGTTGTTAACGATCTTTTGGTATGAACTTGCATTTGCTTCCAACAATCATGCCGAGGGTCGACGTGGATATAAAGCTGAATCATTTGTTTCGAAACGAATTTTCAGGCACCTAATTTTTATTTGATGGGTAGCATAAGCACCCGCCGTTCGAATTCCCAGTTCTCCAATTTTTTCGAAACAAGTGCATGCACTTATTATCACGATAAAAAAACAATATTTGTTCTGCATCCCAGTTATCAGTCTGTACTTGCAGAATTCTCTCATTTATTGAGCACGTATATTGTTTTTTCAGGTCGAGCAAGTTTCAACTAGGCTGAACAGTGCCCAGGGTTGGTTTTGTTTTTAACAGGCCCAGCCCATGACGACAACGGGGCACCAAGATCCAGCAGGTATCTACTGGCCTCTGGCCCGCCAACATTAGTTATATTTTGTCTTACAACATCAGCAGGAAGTTTTTTACTGAATCAAACACACGGCCCAGTTCTATTTTCCTCTTGAAACGCATGTCCTACATCCGTTTTCTAATCTCTACCTATAGTTTTATTAGTTCATATACACGTATCATTATATTGAAAACACTTGAAATTCCCTTTTCATATTTATATCCTTATTTTTGTTGTTTTTTCCCACCCAGCGCTGATTTTTTTATCACTGGTTTTCCCTTAAACCAACTCAATTGTCCCACGTCTTATTTGCTCACAAAAACAAAACGATTTTTTTGGCAAATCAATAAGTTCTTAAAAAAATGTTTATCATTTCGGGATTACAACAGCTCGAACTCCACCGAAATATGCAAAATAAGGTTAAGCTTTTTGACCGTGGTCCTGGGTAGAAAATGGGCTGTAATAAATTACTTAAGAATTAGCAAATGGGATGCAAATTATAAAAAATAGCAAATGGGGTTTATGTTGTCTACCACAGATTTGGAGGCTGACTTGTGGGCCTACCAAGTTCATGCATACACTAGGTTTCGCAAAAAAGAAACTTAGTCAACAATCGACTCTACGAGCGTCAGACCGTTAGATGTCAATCTAACGGCAATCGTGCTTCTTCAGTCTCTGATCTTCCTGCCCCAACCGCCCAAACCAGCGCTGTCGGAACCGCCTACTCCCGCCTCCCGTGGCCGGCTGTGCTGCCGAGCAGGCCTCACGCCCCCATCATACTCGCATCCCTGGCCTGTCTATCCCTCTACTCACCCACACCTCCTGTTATTTTCCAGCAACGGCAGGCGAACCAGTCAACCCTCATACTCTCCACCGCGTGGGCAGCCACTGCCGTGGCTTCCCCTGCTCTATGTCGTTCCCTTCGTAGGCCTCGCCGTCATCCACCGCCATGGTGCTCTTGGCGCGGCGTGGTCAACGATGTCCATCCAACAGCCGTAGTGCTTCTTCAACCTCTGGTCTTCCTGCCCCAGCCGCCCAAAGCAGTGCCGGTTGTGCCGCATGCTCCTGCCTCCCGTGGCCGGCTGTGCTGCCGTGGAGGCCTCACCGTCCCCATACTACTCCCACCGCTGGCCAGGCCATCCCTCCACTCAACCACTCCCCCTGTTATTTTGGGGCGACGGCAGCCTCACACCGCAGCCAAACCAGTGAGCCCTCGTACTCCTCTCCGCGTGGGCATCCACTGCCGCGTCATCCCCGGCTCCGCGTCGTCCCCTTCCTAGGCCTCGCCGTCGTCCACCGCCGTGGTGCTCTCGGCACGGCGTGGTCAATGTGGTCAACGATCAACTTCCATCGGAAGAGTACTGTACGTGGAGAGGCTGACAGCTGGGTCCATGGTAGCCACAAGGAAGTGCCTCCTTATTACGCACAAAATAATTATTCCTCCCCCTGACAGCAGGGACGCACCGGACGGGCCACCAGTATTTCGCAGAAAAAACGTTTCGCCCCTAACTGCTGGGACCCACCAGACGGGCCACCGTATTTCACGAAAAAAATGTTTGCCCCTGACTGCTGGGACCCACCAGACGGACCACCGTATTTCGCGAAAAAATGTTCCCCCCGCTGTCAGCTCGGACCCACCGGAAGTTCCTCCTTATTACGCACAAAAAAATGAATACTCCCCCTGCTAGCTGGGACCCACCATGGTGGGAGGCTGACTTGTGGGCATACTAAGTTGACGGGGACGCAGGTCTTTGTCAACTTAGTCAATATGAACGATTCTAGCTCCAGTGACCTTACAATGTCCCTCCAACGGCCATCGTGCTTCTTCAATCTCTGCTCTTCCTGCTCCAAATTACAAACAAGCGCCGGCGGGACTGCCTGCTCCCTCCACACCGTGGCCGGCTATCCTGCCGCGCAGCCCTCACCGCCCCACCATACTCCAATCGCTGGCCTAGCCATCCCTCTACTCACCTACACCTGCTGTTATTCTCCAGCGACGGCAGACGAACAAGTAAACCCTCGTAGAGTCGTACTCCCCTCCGCGTGGGAAACAACTGCCGAGTCTTCCCTGCCTCCGTGTCATTCCCTTCCTAGGCCTCGCCTTCGTCCATCGCCCTGGTGCTCTCGACGCGGCCTGGTCAACATGGTCAACAACAGAAATGCATCTGAAGTAAACTGTATGTGGAGAGGCTGACAGCTGGGTCCACGGCCGCACGCAAGGAAATGCCTCCTTATTACGCGCAAAATAATGATTCCTCCACCTGACATCGGGGACAGACCGAAAGGGCCTCTGTATTTCACGAAAAAAAGTTACCGTCGCTGACAGCTCGGACCCACCAGCTATATCTTCGCACGCAAGGAAGTGCCACCTTATTACGAACACAAAAATGAACACTCCCCCTATTAGCTAGGACCCAGTATAGTGGCAGGCTAACTTGCGGGCCTACTAAGTTGACTGGGATGGAGGGCTTTGTCAACTTAGTCAATATACACGATTCTAGCTCCAGTGACCGTACGATGCCCATCCAACTGTCGTAGTGCTTCTTCAACCTCTAGTCTTCTTGCTCCAGCCGCACAAACCAGCGCCGGTCGTGCCTCGTGCTCCTGCCTCCCATGGCTGTCTGCAATGCGACGGAGGCGTCACTGCCCCCTACTACTCCCACCGCTGGCCAGGCCATCCCTCTACTCACCCACACCTCCTGTTATTCTACCGCGACGACAGCCTCACACCGCAGCGAACCAGTGAACCCTCGTACTCCTCTACGCGTGCGCATCCACTGCGGCGTCTTCCCCGGCTCCGCGTCGTCCCCTTCCTAGGCCTCGCCGTTGTCCACCGCCCTGGTGCTCCCGGCGTGGCGTGGTCAACGTGGTCAAGGAACGGCTTCCATCGGACGTGGACTGTACGTGGAGAGGCTAACAGCTCGGTCGACGGTCGCAGTAAGGAAGTGCCTCCTTATTACATGCAAAATAATTATTCCTCCACCTGACTGCGGGGACCCACCGGACGGGCCACTGTATTTCGCGAAAAAAAAACATTTCCCCCTGACTGCTGGGACCCACCAGCTACATCTTCGCATGCAAGGAAGTGCGTCCGGGCAAAAAAATGATTTGCCCCCCTGACTGCTGGGACCCACCACCTACATCTTCGCACGCAAGAAAGTGCGTCCGGGCAAAAAAATGAATCACCCCTCTGACTGCTGGGACCCACCAGCTACATTTTTGCACACAAGGAAGTGCCTGACAGTCGGGACCCACCTGGTCGAAGCGTACGTAGCATTGTCATTCAGTCGCGACGATATGCGTACATCTTGGTCGATGTAGAGGCACGCACGTGTCGTAGTAGAGGCGTGCACGCGTTGATGTAGAGGCGCGCACGTAGCATGTACACGTATATACATCGGCGAGGGTGCAAGAAAGAAAATACGGCCACGTACGTACATACGGGCAGGGTCTTAAACGCCTACTCGCGCATACGTACATGGCTGGGTCGGAAGGAGAAACAGCGTCTTTGTCGTGTTCATGGGGAGCCAACTGGCTGGGTCGGAATGGAATGCGTGGTCGTTTTCATCAGGAGGGCTTGGACAGAATAGGCGATGGAAACGAGGCCTGGTGTACCGCACAACAGAGGAAACGGCCTTGTGTTTGACCGGCCATGTTCGAAACGGGATACTGTTCATCGGGAGGGGTCTGGCGTACCAAAACGGAGGAAACAGACCTCCTACGGTCGAAACGGGGGTCCTGTTGATCGGGAGGGGTGTGGCGTACCGCAAACCAGAGGAAACGGACCTCCTACGGTCGAAATGGGGGTCCTGTTCATTGGGAGGGGTGTGGCGTACCGCAAAACAGAGGAAACGGACCTCCTACGGTCAAAACGGGGGTCCTGTTGATCGGGAGGGGTGTGGCGTCTGACAAAAGCGGATTTAAACGGACTTATGTTGGGCGCTTCTGGTCAAACGGGGTCTTGTTCATCGGGCGGGGTGCGGCGTACCCCAAAACGATACTCCACAGGATACTGTTCATCTCCATCATCGACCTCCTCCAGCCTCCACAGGCTACCATCGACCTCCTCCAGCCTCCACGGACTCCTGTTCATCCAGCCTCCACCGCGCGCTACTCCACCGGCTACTGTTGAACCACCCCTCCACCGTCTACTGTTCATCCATCCCTCCAAACCACGGGGTCCTGTTCAACCACCCCTCCACGGCCACCCCTCCACCATCTACTGTTCATCCAGCCATCCACAACATGGGGTCTTGTTCATCCAAAGGCAATGCCACCTCCTTTATTCATCAACCCCCCGCAACGCTCACTTTGTTCATCAATCGATCGGCTTGATTAGCGGCGATGGCGAAGAATCGCTCCATCGGGTTTAGTTAACAGCCATCGATCGATCGCTCGGGTTCAGTAACGTAGCCTGTAGTGCAATCGCTCGGGTTCAGTTAGAGCCCAACGCCTCGCTCGGGTTCATTTAGAGCCAACGCCTCGCACACACGCGCGTACGTGTACGAGAAAGACGCGCATCGCTCGGCCCCCGACCTCCCACCGTAACAGGCAACTCCCCGAAATTTTCTTCCCCCTTGCTTCTACGGCCCAAAGAATGTCATGCAGCTGCGTCTCCGGCCCGCCCAGGACGAAAAGCCCATTTTCTGTCATGATTTTGTGTCATAGAAGTAGGAGCCCACCACATCTATGATGATACCGGGTTTTGTCACAATTATCATCATAGAAGTGTCATATGTATGACCGAATTTTTTTCGTTTGGCCCAAAATGTCACGGATGTGTCTTTTTTTGTAGTGAATAAATGGCTCGTGATCCTTACGACGATCACAACCACGACCACGTCTGGTCCAACTCAACACGATGGCATTTCCGCCATCACCACAGTGCAAACTTCATACTTAGTGTGCAAATTCATTAAGTGTTGACCCATGGTGTACCCTACTTTCGAGCATGTCCTTAACCGTGGACTGGGCTATCGATAGATTAATACACTCTGCAGAGGTAGCGCACTGGACACACACCATGGAACCCATGGCCTCGCACTCCCATTCGGATGGACCAACGACATTCCGACGAAACCATTCCATTGCCATGACACTCTCCCAGCCACTCCGACTCAATCCCCATCGGGCTAGTCCTGGGTGGCCCCGTGTCTACTTCAAGACACAATGACCACTGTCGTGGCCATGATCCACTCTGGGACCCGGTTCCAAAAACTTAACAACGGGCTCACAAGGTTATGCCTGCTTACCGGGCCAGGGTACAGCACGCCCATAACCTTCCCTAGATGGAGGCACCGACCAGAGGCACGACAATGAAACGAATTGAGGCCGTCCCATACCGGCAAATGAGGTTGCACTGGGAAAGACTCATTTCAGCGGCACCAAGACCTGGTCAACAACATGTTCAAGTTGAGTTATTATCAGGTTCAATTTAAAGTGAAAGTAACCAGTGTCATAATGCCATGACATGCATCACCAACATATGCATCACATATCAACGAAAATAACTGAGTCCACTACGCTCTCACGGAGCAATCAACAACTCATGATACTCCTCTTGTTAAGATCAAACCTCACTTAAACCAGAATCTTTTCTAGCAAATTTATCATTTTTCATCATGCAAAAATAATTTCACTAATTATTTATCCCATAACCATATTATCTTATCATTACTCATAACTAAATCCTTGTTAGCTTATCCACTAGATTCACTTCAAACTTTCTGTAAATCAAGCATATTTAATATAACAAGCATCTAACAGAATATAATTAACACATTAATAATTTAAATGCATAAATAATCATTAGTTCAAGTGGGAAAATCACAAATATTGTAGTGGCACTATGAAAATGTGTTGTGGCTTGCCTTAGTGCAGATGAGGTTCACAAGCCTCCTGGTGATCCTCAAGACAAGCCTGCTCTTCCGAAAATAAATAAAAACACAAAAAGAAAACATCAACAAACCTTCTAAAATTCACCAGAAAATGTAGACAGCATGGAAAAATGCCATATTTTGGGAGCTGCTAGATTTTTGGACAAAGAACACAATGCAAAAAGAATCAATGCATTTGGACTTATAGATAAAAAGTTATGGCTGTTTGAAGTTCTCTGGATTTAAATGTGTCGGTGTACTAAAGTAGGGGTACCTTAGTACCCCGAACTTGTGCACGGGCAGTCGCAGCGTCCCGCGGCAAGGCTTGCCGGACGCCCGCCAAGACCCTTCGTCATTCCCATTTACTGCCATTCAAGAACAAAGTGTTAACTTTGAAGACAAGACCCCGGCAAGAGGAGCTTGCCGGGAAGGACAAGACCCCGGCAAGAGGAGCTTGCCGGGAAGAACAAGACCCCGGCAAGAGGAGCTTGCCGGGAAGGCCAACAAAGGCATGTCAAGAGACTTGCCGCGACGCGACCGCGCGTCCCGGCAAGACCCGACGAGCGGCAAGCTTGCGGGTGCGACAAGACAAAGACCGCGGCAAGGCGCTTGCCGCGGCAGAGCCACCACTCTGCGCCCACGCTCCAGCTCACCCAACGACGTGTCGCGCGGATCACTCCCCGTGCACGTGGCGGGTGGTCTGTGCAACCTAGCGGTGCGAGGTGGCGCGAAAGGTGACTAGGAGGCAATCATGGCGATCGGTGGCGCCCCTAACGGTCGTTTCCTGCACTGTTGGAGCGACCGGACGGGCATTAAATGCTCTTGTCCCCTGCCGTCAGAGTTAGGTAGGGGGCACTGTAGATAGCAGTTGTACCAACCCGTGTTTTTACCTTTCAACCCCTCTCTCTGCGTTGCCACCTGTCGGTGACCCCTTTAGACTATAAAAAGGAGGCCCTTGCGCGCGTAGAAGGGGTTCGGTCCAGTTCGACTCATTCGAGACCACATCATACCCACGCTTTCGAGCAAGAACAAATACAAACACAAAGCAGCAGTGGGAGTTTTATCTCTCTCGAGAGCTCCGAAGCTGGGTAAAATCTTCCCCGCGTGCCCGACCTCGATCTGCTCTTCGTGCGCCCTCCGCTCCCTGCCAGACCAGAAGGGGCCCCATGCCCCATAGGTGCTCGTTCCCCCACGACATCTTTGGCGCGCTAGGTAGGGGGCGTCGAGTTTGCGCGAACCTGATCCAGTCTCCACGCGCGCTACATCAACATCTTCATCGACATGCCACCGAAGAAGAAGAAGTCGGAGGTGCCCACTCCGTCCGCGACTATCCTACCGCCACCGGAGCAAACGGGCGGTGGGGTGGACGCCGCGAGGAGCGGCGCCGACGGTGGGACTCAGCGTCGTCACCAGTCAAGGACAAGGCCCCGCAAGCTTCAGCGTCTGTACATCCACCACACCCCTCCCAGGAGGGGCAAGATCGACAACGCCACGGTGCTCCTAGCACCGTGCTCGCGTTGGAACAAGGCCAAGCCGGCAGGTCGCGGGACGTTCAAGACCAGCATGCACGCCAGCATGCTGGCACGAGTGAGGTGCGGTCGCCTGGACGGGGTACTGCTCCTTCCAACCCAGTTGGGAGTCCGAGCATATCCCGCACCTCGCGCCGCTCGCCACCGCCGCCCAAGACTCCAGAGGAAGCGCTGGCCCGAGCTCAGCTTCTTCTAGATTACCCTCCGGCGCCGCACAAGATTGACGACTGGAGGATTACCATTGAGAACCTCGTCGGCTTCGCCAACGCTGACAATCCCCGGCAACCGAGCACATCGAAGCCCCGGCAAGACGCCCAGGTGCAAGCCGACGCCGACAAGACCGCTGGGGGTGCCACCACTGTGCGCTCCCCGCCCCGAAGGCCAAGATCGCCGAATTGCCGGGCCAACCTCGACACCGACTCCACTGCATCGTCGGATCCGCGAACTCGCCGCGATCAACACCACGTTCTCCAAGAACGACGACACGAAGACGCTCGTACTCGCATCGAGCGCAGAAGAGAAGCGCGACGTCAGTCTGACCAGCGCGCTGGGCCCACTATCGATATGCATGCGCCGGGGAACCAGGCGACTTGCCGTACGCGGTAGGTTGCCCTGCGTTCACTCGTGAGCTGCGGCAAGTCCAGTGGCCCAGCAAGAACTTCAAGCCAGACGTACCTGAGAAGTACGATGGCAGGATACATCCGTCGAGTTCCTCGGCATCTACACCATAGCGGTGCAGCTGCGAAGCGCGACGAAGATCCTCGCCAACTACTTCCCGCTGGTGCTCAAGCCCAACGCCGAACTTGGCTCATGCACTTGCGGACAACTCCATCTCTTCGTGGGCGGACTGTGCCATCGGTTTGTCGGTGCCTTCACAAAGACCACAAACCCCATGGCCAGGAGAGCGATCTTCATTTGCTCGCCCAGAAGGAGGGAGAAACCCCGCGCAAGTACATACAGAGATTCAGCCAGGTGCAGCGCAACATCCCAGACGTCCACCCCGCAGCGGTTATCAGTGCGTTCCATCAGAATGTGCGCAACCGCAGGATGAGGGACGAGATGGCGATGTGCAAGATTAGAGATGTCAGCGAGCTTTATGCTTTGGCCGACAAGTGTGCACAGGCTGAAGAGGGGAGGAAACTCCCCGGAGAGAACACAGGAGCAGAAGGATCTAACAGTGAGGACGCCCTTCCGGCAAAGAAGAACCGGAGGAGGAATAACAGAAAGAGAAAGGCTAAGGATGTGCTGGTTGCTGAGCAGTCCGGCAACGGAGGCGCCTCCGACAAGGCCAAAGCTGGTGACTCCGGCGAGGCTGTGGTGGCCGCCGACAAGCAGGACGGCTCCGGCAAGCAGTACTGCAAGATCCATCGCACCAAGGGCCATGACCTCCAAGCATGCAAGAAGGTTGAGCAGATGGCAGAGCTACAGAAAGCTGAATATGAGTGTCGCGACAAGGAGAAGGCCCGGGAAGGAGGCGGAGGATCCGGCAAGAAGCTTCCCGCCCGGGGAGGGCGCCGCGGCAAGGCCAAGCCGCGGCAAGGAGATAGACCTCCCCGTGGCTGTGACAAGGACGAAGAAGAAGATGAGGATGATGAGATGGATGAGGATGAGACCGACGACCAAGAGTTTCAGAAGGCGACGGAGGTTTTGTGCGTTGACGGCGGTGCTTCTCTACACACCTCGCACCGCCAACTCAAGCAGTGGGTGCGGGAGGTAAATGCAGCAGAACCATCAGTCGAATCGCGCAAGCCCCTGAAGTGGTCCAGCATGCCCATCGTCTTTGATATTGAGGATCACCCTGATCGCATCACCGCGGTCAGGTGCTTGCCGATGTTGGTTTCGCCAACAATCCGCAACCTCAAGGTCACGAAGATGTTGGTTGACGGCGGGGCCGGCCTGAATCTCATCTCCTCCGCAGTGCTCAAGAAGCTCCAGATCCCCGACAGCGAGCTCGAAGAGACTGGTACCTTTCAAGGAATCAATCCGGGAAGGAGCAAGCCCAAGGGGAAGATCACACTGCCAGTGACGTTTGGCAGCGAGCTGAATTTTCAGGACAGAGAGAGTTACATTTGACGTTGCTAATTTCCCATTGCCCTACAATGGGATACTCGGCCGTCCAGCGCTTGCCAAGTTCATGGCAACCTCTCACTATGCCTACAATGTTCTCAAGATGCCTGGTCCGATAAGTGTCATTTATGTCCAAGGCGACAAAAAGGATGCACTTATCTATACCAACAAGATCTACCGGGAAGCAGCAGCCGCAGCAGAGCGCAAACCACTTGCCGCTGAAGCTCCCGGGGGCAAGAAGAAGAAGACCAAGTCCGGCAAGAGTAGCTCTGATGCCCACTCCGGCAAGCGCACCTCTTCGGAGTGCTGCGCTACCGTCGAGGACGCACCATCGAGCTCCACCGTCAAGTGCAAGAAGGCGAAGACAGTTGCACCAGAGACCAAGGAAGTGGCCGCCAAGGAGGACGGCACTGGTGGTACCTTCACCATCAGTGCCACGCTTGACCCTAAATAGGAAAGCGCGCTCGTTGCTTTCCTGTGGGCGAATGTCGATGTGTTTGCATGGCAACCATCTGACATCCCCGGTGTTCCCAGGAAAGTAATTGAGCACCAACTTGTCGTCTGCCCTCACGCGCGGCCCATCAAGCAGAGAGTCGGGAAACAAGCAATGGAGCGTCAAGAGTTCATTGTAGAGGAGATCAAGAAGTTGGAAGCAGCAAGCTTGGTCCGAGGAGTACTCCATCCAACGTGGTTAGCCAATCCAGTAGTTGTGCGCAAGGCAAACGGGAAGTGGAGGCATTGTATTGACTTCACTGATGTTAATAAAGCTTGTCCCAAAGATCCATTTCCCTTGCCGCGCATTGACCAGATTGTCGACTCCGCGGCCGGATGTGATCTGCTTTCATTCCTTGATGCATACTCAGGATATCATCAGATCTTCATGGCAGAAGAGGATGAAGAGAAAACCGCATTCATCACTCCATGTGGCACGTATTGCTTTGTACGGATGCCTTTCGGACTAAAGAATGCTGGTTCAACATTTGCAAGAGTAGTCAGCCATGCTTTTGACCCACAGTTGCACAGAAATGTAGAAGCTTACATGGATGACATAGTGGTGAAGAGCAAGGACAAAGAGACTCTGATCCAAGATTTGGACGAGACATTCGCAAATCTGCGCAAGATCAATCTCAAGTTGAATCCCGAGAAGTTCGTGTTTGGAGTCCCTTCCGGCAAGCTTCTCGGATTCTTTGTATCTTAGAGGGGGATTGAAGCCAATCCCGACAAGATCAAGGCCATCGAGCAGATTGAAGCCCCGAAGCGCGTCAAGGATGTGCGAAGGCTTGCCGGCTGCGTTGCTGCTCTCAGTAGGTTTGTCTCTAAGTCTGCTGAGCGCGCCCTGCCATTTTTCAAAATTTTGAAAAAGGCAGGTCCAATGAAATGGACTCCGGAAGCGGAGGCCGCGCTACAGGATTTGAAGAGATACCTATCCTCCACTCCAACACTTGTCGCACCTAAACCACAAGAGAAGTTGCTGCTATATCTGGCGGCGACCAATCAAGTGGTTAGTGCTGCGTTAGTAGCGGAGAGGGAGGCAGATGATGAGCCAGCAACTGCGGCGAGTGAGTCCAAAGAACAAGCGGGGGCTTCCCGACAAGCTCGGCCCGGCAAGGATGAATCTGACAGATTGCGGAAGAGAAGCGAAGAAGATGGTGCAGCGCCCGGTTTACTTTGTCGGTTCCCTTCGCGGGGCTAGATCAAGGTACTCGGTGTGCGAAGTTGCTTTTCGGCCTTCTCATGGCCTCGAGGAAGCTGCGCCATTACTTCCAAGCACATGAGATCACAGTTGTCACTCGCTTTCCGTTGAAGAGGATACTGCAAAATCCAGAAGCAACAGGCAGGATTGTCGAGTGGGCACTGGAACTGTCAAGCTTTGGCCTCAAGTTTGAAAGTACTTCAACTATCCAGAGCCGAGCATTGGCAGAATTCATAGCAGAATGGACCAACGCCTGATGAAGAAACTCCAGAGAGGAGCATCCCCGTCAAGGAAGCGAGCAAAGAATGGATCATGTACTTTGATGGTGCCTTCTCGCTGCAAGGCGCCGGTGCGGGCGTACTACTTATCGCACCCACCGGAGAGCACCTCAAGTACGTGGTCCAAATGCACTTTCCCAAGGAGCAAGCAACAAACAATACTGTAGAGTATGAAGGCTTGCTTGCCGGACTCAGGATCGCGTCAGAACTTGGGATTAAGAAGCTTATTGTCAGGGGTGACTCACAGCTTGTCATCCGCCAAGTTAATAAAGATTATCAAAGTCCATTGATGGAAGCCTACATTGATGAAGTGAGGAAGCTGGAAGAGCATTTTGACAGCCTGCAGATGGAGCATGTTCCAAGAGCTCAGAACGCCATTGCAGATGGCCTGTCAAAGTGTGCCGCACTCAAGTTACCTGTGGAACCAGGAATTTTTGTGCTCAAGCTGACTCAACCATCTGTAACACCATCGACTGGACAGAGCAAGAAGAGAAAGTTGGTTACTGTCGACTACTTTCCGGCAGAGCTTCCCGAAGCCGCCGCCAAGAAGGTCCCCAGGATCAACACAGAAAGTGCAGAGGAGCAGTCTGCTCCGACAAGCCCTAGGGTTTGTTCCGTTGAAGCAGACGCTCCCGACAAGATGTGTCCCGACACGCTTGCCGGGGAGCATCACGCTCCGGCAGGATCCCAGATTCTTGCCGTAGAAGCGGATGTTCCCGCAGCAGCATTTGTGCCTTTAGTCCTTGTCGTCGAGCCACAAGCTCCGGCATGGGCACAGCAGATCGTCCATTTCCTCCAAACAGGAGAACTTCCCGAGGAGCCAGAAGAAGCAGAAAAAGTGGCCCGGCAATCAAGTATGTACCAGTTTGTCGATGCCATACTGTATAGAAAAAAGATTCAACGGAGTGAAATTGAAGTGCATTTCCCGGGAAGAAGGACAAGAGCTGTTGGCGGAGATACACGGAGGCATATGTGGTCACCACATTGGCGCAAGAGCACTTGCCGGCAAAGCTTTCCGGCAAGGCTCCTTCTGGCCGACAGCCCTCCAGGATGCAACTGCACAAGTAACCAAGTGTGAAGCGTGCCGGTTCCACTCCAAACAGATACATCAACCAGCTCAAACTCTCCAAACAATCCCTTTATCCTGGCCATTTTCGGTCTGGGGGCTCAACATTCTCGGCCCCTTTCCCCTCGTATACGGATCGCCTCGAGTGCTCGCTTATGATGAGCTAGAGAAAGAGCAGCTGCGGCAAGATGACGCGCTGCTCTTCGGAGAAGATCGTCTTCAGGCTGCGGTACGAGCTGCTCGCTACCAGCAAGCTTTGCGCCGCTACTATAGCCACAAAGTTAAAGCCAGAAGCTTCGAGAAGGGGAGGATAATGAAGTGGATATTGCGTCGTTCAAAGAAGCACAGCCTTGCCGGGACGCAGGAGACAGAAAAGCTAAGTTGCCAAAGTTTGAGCACAATCAGTTTTAAGTTTTTAAGTTATATTCCTTGAACGACCGTGCCTTGTATGGAAAACCTGTGCGCGGAGGAACCGGCTCGTGGCTAAGTTGCGCCCTTACTTTGTTTCGAGTCCGCTCAACAATGAAAGCGTGCTGCAACTAGCCCCGACAAGGTTTCTTGCCGGAGGCAACACCGCCAGCAGGCTGCTGATGTTCCGAACTCAGCAAGTGTGCTTGCACCGGCAAGTTCCCTCAAAGCGTAGGGTAAAAACATACATGGGATGTAACAGAGTAAAGGATATAACATAGCAAGCTTTGCCCAGAATAAAGTTTTATTACAGTAAATAACTTGCCGCGCTCTAAGAGATTGTTCCTATGACACGTCTAGTAGCGGCAAGAACAAGGAAAGGAGAGAAAAGGTGCGCCGGCACCTGGGTCCAGGCAAGCCAGTGTTGCTGGGGGCTGCGAGTACCAAGATTCATCCCGGCAAGCGAGTTGCGGCGGACATGATATCGATAAGTTTTTCGTCCCTCATCATGCATCCTCTTATGGACTGGGGAACGTGAGGCCGCGTCCTTGAACGACCGTGCCTTGTACGAGAAACCTGTGCGCGGAGGAGCCGGCTCATGGCTAAGTTGCGCCCTTACTTTGTTTCGAGTCCGCTCAACAAAGAAAGAGCGCTGCAACTAGCCCGACAAGGTTTCTTGCCGGAGGCAACACCGCCAGCAGGCTGCTGATGTTCCGCACTCAGCGCTCGCGACAAAGCGTGTTTGCGCTGTCAAGATCCCTAAAAGCGCAGGGTAAAAACATACAAGGCATAGAATCAAGTAAAGGATATAACGTAGCAAGCTTCCCCTTTTCATTAAAAAAATCCCACACAGATACAGTCCATAGAGGATGAAAAACATGAAAGAGAGGATTACAAGTTTTAAATGCAGCTAAGGCCCGAAGGCTTACAAATTAAAAACATAAGATGCCCGTAATCCCTTTCCTGTCCCTCTCTTCAGGAGGTAGGTCAAGGAGGCGAAAAGGGCAAAAGGGCGCCTAGGTGAGCTACAGGTGCCAGAAGACACCAAGAGAACATCCCGGGAGCCTACGGAGGCTGGATGGTGATGGCGGCGCCGGAAGCAGAGCTCGAAGACAGGGTGGCAAGGACGTCAGCACGCTGTCGAGGGCACTACGCCCTCGTACTCCGACTTGACGGCCTTGTCGCCAGCCCTCTTCCTCTTCCGCAGCGTCCCTACGCCAGTCGCCCAAGGAGACGACCCCGGGGAGTTCAAGGAGCCGGCGACGCGGATGATGGGGTCGCCGGTGACGCGCGAAGCGGCGCCCGACACCTAGTCGGGCCCGCCATCCCACTGCCCGCTACCCTCGTTGTCGCTGTCGCTCTCCTCCTCGTCACTCTCGCTCGAGGGGGAGTCTTCGCTGTCGGAGGAGCTGTCCACACAGCACCTCGCCCGAGTGCCGGAGTCCCCGAAGACCTTGACGGAGAGAAGGTCGCCCTCCATTAACTTAAAATGGAGGGTAAACCCCGCCGTCAAGCTGTGGATACGGGCGAACGTCTTCCACCCACTGTCAAGATACATCACATTAGGGGCTTGGAATACAACGTGGACTCGCGTCCCGCTGATTCCGCAGCCCCTCATGTGTAATCTCAATGTCTCGGGCGGCTCCAACTCCATCGCTCTCGCAAACGGAGCTGGAAGCCGGAGGCGACGACGAGGCGCCCGGCGCAGCTGACGAAGAACTCGCAAGGGTCGTCCCCTGTGAGGACCGCCGCGGGGAGAGGGACAGCCGACGGAGGCGGAGATGGTGCGCCGCCACGCCCGCCTCTTCCTCGAGCGCCTCGACCTCGTCCTCGACCTCGTCCACGACCTCGCCCCCTCCCTCTTCCCCTTGTGGCCGGTTCTGCCGCCACGAGCGCGGGATAGGGAGGGGCGCGCTGCCTGGCGGCGACCCTCGCCGCCACCGATGAAGGACCAGGGTTCCCTCCCTCCATGGCAAATGAGAGGAAGGGGAGCAGAAGCTGAAGAAAGGAGGAGATGAGAGAGTGCGGGCTTCTGCGCCCCTCTTCCGCTCTTTTTAAGGAGCAAGGTGGGGGCTCGGCCGCCCCGCTCAGCCAATCAAGGCACGAGAAGAGCAGAGAATCGGGGCCTACCCGCTGCCTCCGCTCGCGACGGCCCAGTTTCCCACTCCCACCGTCCGTGACCCCAAGCGCATGGGAGCCGCGTGGCGGGGATGCAGAGCCGAGGCGACGGATGAGGTGACCTCGCCCCGCCCCGTGATCACGGGGGTGGGCGCCTCGAAAATCGCGCACGCCACCCACGTCTCCCACGACGCCGCGATTGACGCGTGCCGTTACGGGAGGCCGCGGTGGATACGGGGGGGATTTGGTTTGGACGCAGGCCGTGCGTGCCCGTGCCCTGTTTTGGGCCTGGCCCAACAGCGCTCGGCACCGTGTATGGCCCAGGCACGGGGGCTCCTGTCGGTGTACTAAAGTAGGGGTACCTTAGTACCCCGAACTTGTGCACGGGCAGTCGCAGCGTCCCGCGGCAAGGCTTGCCGGACGCCCGCCAAGACCCTTCGTCATTCCCATTTACTGCCATTCAAAAACAAAGTGTTAACTTTGAAGACAAGACCCTGGCAAGAGGAGCTTGCCGGGAAGGACAAGACCCCGGCAAGAGGAGCTTGCCGGGAAGGCCAACAAAGGCATGTCAAGAGACTTGCCGTGACGCGACCGCGCGTCCCGGCAAGACCCGACGAGCGGCAAGCTTGCGGGTGCGACAAGACAAAGACCGCGGCAAGGCGCTTGCCGCGGCAGAGCCACCACTCTGCACCCACGCTCCAGCTCACCCAACGACGTGTCGCCGCAGGATCACTCCTGGTGCACGTGGCGGGTGGCTGTGCAGCCTAGCGGTGCGAGGTGGCGAGAGAAGGTGACTAGGAGGCCATCGTGGCGATCGGTGGCGCCCCTAACGGTCGTTTCTTGCACTATTGGAGCGACCGGACGGGCATTAAATGCTCTTGTCCCCTGCCGTCAGAGTTAGGTAGGGGGCACTATAGATAGTAGTTGTACCAACCCGCGTTTTTACCTTTCTACCCCTCTCTCTGCGTTGCCACCTGTCGGTGACCCCTTTAGACTATAAAAGGAGGCCCGTCTTGCCAGAGAAGGGGTTCGGTCCAGTTCGACTCATTCGAGACCACAGCATACCCACGCTTTCGAGCAAGAACAAATACAAACACAAAGCAGCAGTAGGAGTTTTATCTCTCCGGAGAGCTCCGAAGCTGGGTAAAATCTTCCCCGCGTGCCCGACCTCGATCTGCTCTTCGTGCGCCCTCTGCTCCCTGCCGGACCAGAAGGGGCCCCCTGCCCCATAGGTGCTCGTTCCCCCACGACAAAATGCATTTTGAATAAAAATTAAACAGACTGGGGGTGACGTCGAAGGTGTAAAAAGCCCAGGGCGCTACCACTCGTACCGCTTCACGCACGTACAGAGTGGCTGACTAGCGGGCCCCGCAAGCCAGGTGAGGAGGAGGGGACAGGGAAATAGAGAGCGGCGGGGACTCGCCGGAGCGCACGCCTGCGGCGAGGGCTCTTGGGCCAAAAGGAGAGGGGCGGATCGGTAGAGGATAAGGAGACGCACCTGCCCGTACCCGTAGCATGGCTAGGGGTGGTCGGACGGTGTCGGAAACAGCCTCTCTAGCGGAGGCAGAGGGCAGCGGTCGCCGGAGATGAAGACGACGGCAGCTAGGGGCAGCTCCAGGGGCTCCAACAGGGCGGAACGGCTCCACCAGAGAGTGGCGGAGGCCCTGGCGGGGTTGCCCTGGCCTGGGAGGGGCTGGAGCTGCAGGGATGACCCGAGGGGATCACCGGTGAGATCGAGCTCGGGGGCGGCAGCCCGCTGCCTGCCCGGCTGGGCTGCGGCTTTCTACTAGCTTGTGGGTTGTGTGAGAGTGGCTGCGGGTGCTCGAGCAGGCTGGGGGTGGACGCATTTATAGGCGAGTGGCGAGGGGGGATCGGGCTCCGCTGTTGGACACTTGTCCACGGCGCCCGGCGATGAATGGTGTTAGTGAGAGAGGGAGAAGAGGACGGAGCTCATGCGGGAACTATTAGCGAGCGCGGACGAGCACAAGGGCGAGGGGAAGACGACGAGCATAGTGCGCCGCACACTGTGTTATTGGCCGGACTGTGCCCGTGCCTGCTGCGGCAAGCTCCGGCGTCGGCGAGTGCCAGGGAGGAGTAACAAGAGACAAGGGACACGATGTTTTACCCAGGTTCGGGCCCTCTCGATGGAGGTAAAACCATACGTCCTGCTTGATTAATATTGATGACACTAGTAGAAAACCACCAATCAGTCCCGGTTTGTAAGGGCCTTTAGTCCCGGTTCGGGAACCGGGACTAATGGGTCGTTACTAATACCTCAACCCATTAGTCCCGGTTCAAACACGAACCGGGACCAATGTGCTCCACGTGGCCCTGCAGGCGCCGAGCCCGGTCGAGGGCCTTTGGTCCCGGTTGGTGGCTCCAACCGGGACCAAAAGGCATCCACGTGTTCTGCATTCCATGGCTGGGGTTTTGTTTTTTTTGAAAGGAGGGGGGTTGGGGGGTTTTGGGGGGTTAATTTAGGTGTTTCGTATATTGTGTTAGCTAGCTAATTAATAGAGAGAAGTGTCCTCTCTTATGTCCATGCTTGCTAGATGCTACGTAGTATATATACATAAGTGATCGAGAGAACCATTCAGTACAGAAGTTCGTCATGCATACCGAGAGAAGTGATCGATCGACCTCTCCTTCTCCGAGAGATTGGTCGAACAACAAGTTTTACTGGCTACATACATGTACAATCTATATAAGATCTCTTACTTACAAACCACTAGCATTTGAATTGAAGTTCCACATGGTAGTCTCCGGCTTTACTGATGACGTGTTCAAGAAAGAATCCCGCCAATTCCTCTTGAATTGCTTTCATGCGATCTGGTTCTAGGAGTTCATCCCGCATCTGCCACGTCTAATTAATTTGAAGAAGGGGGTTAATTAATACATATATATGAATGAAACTCAACAGAAATGATGGTGTAATAAAATGAAATTGTGAATATTATTGCTTACGCACTTCATATTGTCTTCTAGAGTAGCCCCGCTTGTTTTTCAAAGTCGCGTTGTGGATGAACTCGCACACGTAGTATCCACGTAAATCATTCCTTCCTCCTGCCACAAGCACTTTACGAGAAATAGAGGTCAATCAAACTGATAATGAAGCATTATATAAATGGCATTGATGAAAGTATAGCTATAGAATCAACGGAGATGCGAGCCAAGTACTACTTACTGGTATGTATATCGCAGCTCCTTGGCAGTCCCGAGCTTGTGCGGTGAACTGTTTCCAAACCCTGCAAGACAAAGAAAATATTTGTTTACTTGAGATATCAGGAAATGAACAAAAAGTTGCCGATATGGTGCGATAATGATCGATTGAACTTACTTGCTGAGCATTTCAGTCATGTCCGCATAGGTGCTGGGATCTTTCCGTCTGGAGTCTAAGACGGTTACTAGTCCATGCTCAAGCTTAATCTCCAGAAGAATATAGTGGTACCTGCACGCATGCATAACTCATCAATTACATTAACCTCGCCGAGTAATAAGGAAAACCGAATATGCACACGACAAGAACACTCACGGGCCGTGGTAAGGAAAGAGTATGGTATCTTTGTTTTGATTTTTGATCAATGATTGTAGCAAGTTGTCCTCGGCCTCTTGGTAGCTTTTTTAACGAAAAACATCTATGATATTTGTGTTAATGAACCCAATATCATAGATTTCATTTTTTGCACTCGACGATCTTCAATCTGCATAATATATTGAGGATAATTAATTATAAATACATGCAATGAAAGAGCCGAGCTATATATACGCACTAATGACGAAATAGTACTTACAGCAGTAGCAAAAGACCATTAATTTATCGAGGGCCTTTTGATTGAAGAACTCAAGAACTCCTCAAATGGAATAGACAACATATCATTTGAAACGAGGTCGTGCTCCTCTTTAATTTTCAGATACAATGTGTTCGTCCCCTCGGACTCTCTGCAGTTTTCATGTACCAACTATGGAATCTTCGCATCATTGTTGTCGAGACTTTTCATCTTTGACGAGAGGCTTCCGTATCAGATCTGAATAAGTTCACCTCCATGAAATCAGGAAGTGCATCGTCAGGCAGGTAATCTCCAAGATTTCCATAACCGGCCACCGTCCCCGGAGGATTAGACACATTGAACGGGGGGCATGATTGTTGTGCTTGTTCGCCGAGCTGGGCAATTTTTTTCCCCTTTGCTCGTTGTTCTTTTGACCTTTATCACCGACAGAGTTCCCACCACTTGGCTTGGAGATATGTCTGTTCAGTAATGCGCTCATAGTTGGTTCTCGGCGGAGACTTTGGTGATTTCCTCAGGGCATCGAGAGTGCGCTTTGCTTTCACCGGATCGACCTTCTCCTTCGGAGGTGGATGTATCTTTGCTTTCACCCCTTCAAAGAACTCCTTCACGTGGGTCTGCACGATCGTATTGGTTTCCTCCTCGGTCCTCTCGTACGGTAACTTCTCTAGAGGCTTTAGAGGTGGACCGTATCTGTATTGCCTCTCTCTTCTTGTGCTGCTAGACGCCGGAGCAGACGGAGCGGCTGCGGCGTCTGTCTTCTTTCGTGCTTGCTTACGAGGCGGAGGAGAAGGACTACAACGCGTCGGAGCAGCCGGGGCGGCGGCGGATCTCTTCCGCCCTCGCTGGCGAGGCGGAGAAGGAGGAGGCGGAGTGCCGCCACGCGTCGGAGAAGGAGGCGGAGTGCCGCCACGCGCCGGAGAAGGAGGCGGAGTGCCACCACGGATGCCCTGATCGTCACTCGCCGGAGGAGGAGGCAGTGGAGGAGGCGGAGTGCCCCGACTCGCCGGAGGAGGAGGAGGAGGCGGAGGCGTCCAGTTCAGAAGGTCGATGAGCTCCTTCTGCCATAGGCATGGAGTCTTCAGAGCAGAACCTAGCCTAGTCTCCCCTTCACCGGTAGGGTGCTCAAGCGCGAGGTCCTCAAATCCCTCCGTTATTTCATCAACCATCACCTTAGCAAATCCTTCCGAATCGGCCGCGGTGATAAGTTGTGCGGGTCCACTAGGATAAACTTGGCCAACAGCCGCCTTGACCTTCAAATTCATGCATCGCGCCATAATGTGGCAATTTTGAGACTCCGTGATACCATCCACGGGATAGCTGGCAGGCCCGTCAAGACATGCTCCGGCTGAAGCAGCTCGGTGGAAGCAATGCTGCTTCTCCGCCGAGATGGCGGGGTAGCCGGGGAAGCTTCGCATGTCGTTTGTTGCGATCTGCTGCTTCGTTCCTCTTCTCGATCCTCTAGCCCCATTACCCTTCCAAGCAGCGCCTGCATTTGGTCCTGCTCTAGTTTCTTCCTCCTCTTGTGGGTTTTGTAACCCCCTGCGTCCGGAAAACCAACCTTCCACGGAAGGGAGCCTGGCGTGCCTCGTGTCCGTCCAGGGTGCTCGGGATTCCCAAGGGCCATTGTGAGCTCGTCCTTCTCCTGCTTGGAAGGAATGTCCTCGCTCTTGCTGCATCGATATAGTGTCGAAGTTTCTTGACTGGTGTTTGCGCTTGCTCGTCCGTCCCATTGACACCGCCTCACATAGGTCCAAGGTTCCGCTTAGCCCGAAGAACCAAGTCCGCAACGGTCCGCCAACACATTGTCTCTGGTTCGATCCCTTTTTCAAGCAGATCATGCTCAGCCTTGGACCACTTAGGCGGGCTTTGAGGTAGCCACCGACCCGTGCGATGGTGAAGCTTCTTCTTCGCAGCATTTTTCTTGTTTGTCTCGACATCTTCTTACTCTTTTCGATGTCTTGTGGGCCACAAATGCGGGCCAATGATCTTTGATCTTCTCATATTTGCCGATGAATTCTGGTGTCTCTTTTTCTTGACAAACTGGTTCAGCTCTTTCCTCCACCTCCTCATTAGGCCAGCCATCTTCTTAAGAGCACAAGACTTGATTAATTGCTCTATAACTCGGCTTCTCCGGATCCTCCTCTGGCGGTAGGGTGAAATTTGCCTTCACTCATTCCAAAGATCTTCTTTCGCATATCATTGACATAAGACACCTCAGCATCTTCATCCTTAGCAGGCTTATACCATTGTGGATGCCGATCGGGATCTGTCCCTAACAAGAACCCCGCACCGAGCTGAAAATGCCTTCTTTGTCCGGATGGGTTCAATCGGTTCACCGTCAGCGCGATTTCTATGATCTCAAACTTTTCATCCGAGCTCAACTTTTCTTCGGCCTCGCCTCCTTACCGGTTGTGCTCGATCCGGAGGGCTAGAAATTATAAGGAAGAAAGACGAAAGTACTTAATATGTGTACATATACCAAAACAATGGATGCATCAATTAACTTGTCAAGACGGGCTTAACTAATATATATATACCTGGCGGACTCGGTTCGGTGACTCGGCTCAAGACGGTCTCCTTCGTCTTGTACCTCCATTGTGTCACCGGAGCCATCATGAACATAGTCCTCCTCTTGTACCGCATTAATGGGTGAAGCCATCATAATCATAGCCCTCTTCTTCATCCATCGACCAACGGTGTCGATGAGAAATGACGCAACATCATCACTTCCATTTGCGATTATTTCCCCCAACATCGCTTCTGCTTCTTCGTCTCGGGAGTGCTCCATAGTTTCTGCAAATATTGACAACATGTCAATTATTATTCAAACATGGTACATACTGGCAAACGTAGAACTAGCTAGCTAATCACAATAAGGAATCATGTTAGTGTCCTCGACGCTGCTTCTCTAGGGTTTGGGGTCGCCTTGACACAAAGCTTCAAGGGTTTGGGGTGGCCTCGACGATAACACTCTTTTAACTTGATAAATTTGGGTGGCCTCGAGAGAGTTAATTTGTCGGGTAGGAGCGCGGCGGGAGGGGGTACGTAGGAGACCTGCAACATCGTTTTCTCTCTAGGGTTTGGGTGTCCTCGAGAGTTTTGGTCGAGCGAGAGGGCCGAGGGGTGTGCTGCAGTTGTATCTAGAGGGGGTTATATCGACAACGACGCGACATACATATACATGGGAAAATAATGTTATCGGGGAGGGGGTATCGGTACCACCCCCTCGTGTTGAAGTTTCTTCTTTCTCCTTTCCTTTCTTTCTTCTTCTCCTCTTCTTTTTCTTCTTCTCCCTCGAGAAAGGAAAATAATTAAGGAAAAGGAAGAAAAGAGGAAGAAGGAAGAAGGAAGAAGAAGAATAAGTAAAAGAAGAAGAAAAAGAGGAGAAGAAGAAAGGAATAGAGGAGAAGAAGAAAAAAAATAGAATTTCTCCTTTCTCCTCTATTCCTTTCTTCTTCTCCTCTTCTTTTTCTTCTTTTTTCCTCTTCTTATTTATTTCTCCTCTTCTTCCTCTCCTCTTTTTCTCCTTTCTTCCTCTTCTTATTTTACTTTTTCCTCTCATTCTTTTAGTATTGCTTGTTTTAAAAAATGTTCAAATAGAAAATTTCGAAAAAAAACAAAGGTTTTGCCTAATGCATTGTTCATATGAATATACAAACATTTGCATATTCTACAATAATTAATATCAACAAAAAATCTATGAACAGAAAAAAACCTAACTTATCTAAAAATCTATCTTTTGCATATATGAAAACATTGATACACATATGAACAATAAATACATATATCAACAAAAACATAATCTGAACAATTTTAAACATTACATACACATAGCCACATACATACACATATACATTATATATATATATATAAACAAAAAAACTAAACTAATAAAAATGAAAAAAATAGAGCCGCATATATATATAGCCACATATATACATACATATATATATATATACATTGAACAAAAAAATAAAACTAATAAAAATGAAAGAAAAAAAGCCAGGCGCGCGTGTGGCGGTCGCAGCGGTGGCGGAGCGCTGGGCGGCGACGACGGCGACGGCGACGGGCGCTGGGCGCTGGGCTGGCGGGCGGCGGCGACAAGCAGAGCTCTGGCGGCGACGACGGAGAGCGCGGGCTCGGGAGGATGGCGACGACGACGGGCGCGGCGCAATGACGACGGCGGCGGCGACAGCGGCGGCGGCGGCGCGGCGTCGGGGCAGCCTGGCGGCGTCGATGCGTTCGGCGTCGTCGGGGGCAATGTGGCGATGAACTGCAAAACTGCAAAGTGCTACTTATATACAAGGAGCATTGGTCACGGTTGGTGGCACCAACCGGACTAATGCCTCCTTTAGTCCCGGTTGGAGCCACCAACCGACCAAAGGCCTCTTTTGGCAGCCCAAAGGCGGGAAGCTCATGCCTTTGGTCCCGGTTGGTGGCTCCATCCGACTAAAGCCCCTTTAGTCCCGGTTGGTGCCACCAACCGGGACCAAAGGCCTCAAGGCCGCGCAGACGGGCCAAAGTTTAGTCCCACCTCGCTAGTTGAGAGGGGCGCGATGGTTTATAAGCCCCACCGCCGCCTCCCTCTTGAACTCCTTCCTACTGCAGCTTATGGGCCTACTTGCTACTTCTTTGCTGTTGGGCCTTCGGGCCTTCAAGGGCCTGAATCCTGGCCCAAATTAGGGATACAAGTCGTATTCAGGCCGTGGGGGCCCAGTAGGTGGCACTTTTTTTTCTTGCTTTATTTAATTTATTTTGTTTCTACTTACAACAAAATACTTGTTGTTGTTTTTTTGTTTTGTTTTCTGCATTATTTATTTTCTTTTGTTTTTTGCTCTATTTTTTAATTCTTTTTGCTTCTAGTTTTAGGAAAATTATAAACTTTCTGTTAGTGCCATTACTTTTCAAATTTGAAAACACTTTTTTTTTGTTTTTTTCTTGCTTTATTTAATTTATTTTGTTTCTACTTACAACAAAATACTTATTGTTGTTTTTTTGTTTTGTTTTCTGCATTATTTATTTTCTTTTGTTTTTGCTCTATTTTTAATTCTTTTTGCTTCTAGTTTTAGGAAAATTATAAACTTTCTGTTAGTGCCATTACTTTTCAAATTTGAAAACACTTTTTTTGTTTTCTTTCTTACTTTATTTATTTTATTTTGTTTCTACTTACAACAAAATACTTATTGTTGTTTTTTTGTTTTGTTTTCTGCATTATTTATTTTCTTTTGTTTTTTGCTTTATTTTTTAATTCTTTTTGCTTTTAGTTTTAGGAAAATTATAAACTTTCTGTTAGTGCCATTACTTTTCAAATTTGAAAACACTTTTTTTTGTTTTGTTTCTTGCTTTATTTATTTTATTTTGTTTCTACTTACAACAAAATACTTATTGTTGCTATTTTGAATTATTACGAGGGCCGAACCATAAGACATCAAAGCATTTCAAATGAAGTCTGAAAAAGTTCAAAGTTGGCATGGTATCATAAATTGACCCACACATAGCATGTGCATGTACAAAACGAACAATGGTATCATACTCGTCAGTTACAATGGTATCATAAACGAACAATAGTTGCGGGAGAAAGTCTTCACTTTTTCTTCGCTTGTGTCATTTGCTTATTGCGCCATAACCATGGATAATCTTCATCGCTTATCGTGATGTCAGGGTCAGCCTTGACTTTAAAGGAGGAATTTCATGAAACTTTTCATAATCTTCGACATGTCTGCTTGTCCTCCACTCCCACGATGTCCCTTTTTCCCGAAAGGACTATGTGGCGCTTTGGCTCATCGTATGATGTATTTGCTTCCTTATCTTTTCTCTTTCTCGTACTAGACATGTCCTTCACATAGATAACCTGTGCCACATCATTGGCTAGGACGAACGGTTCGTCGGTGTACCCAAGATTTTTCAGATCCATTGTTGTCATTCCGCATCGTGGGTCTACACAGCACCCGCCTCCCGACAGATTGACCCATTTGCACTTAAACAAAGGGACCTTAAAATCATGTCCGTAGTCAAGTTCCCATATGTCCACTATGTAACCATAATATGTGTCCTTTCCCTCTCGGTTGTTGCATCAAAGCGACACCGCTGTTTTGGTTGGTGCTCTTTTGATCTTGGTCAATCGTGTAAAATGTATTCCCATTTATCTCATATCTTTTCCAAATCAATACAGTCAAAGATGGTCCCTCGATAACAAGTACAGCTCCTCACAAACAGTGTTGTCACCTCGTCGTGCTTCCAACCAACTGCTGAAAGTCCCGATGTGTTCACATGTAATCCATCGTCGCCGCTCCGGTGTTTGAAGCGCAGACTATTCTTGTGTTCATCGACATACGGGTCACCAAGGTAGAGTTCTCAGAAACTGTGTAGTGGGCTTGAGACCAAGAATATCCGTCCTGCATATTATTGAGTCCTTTCCAAGCGTGCCTTTTCGGTCAGTCTCCCCTCATACCGCGATTTAGGGAGACCTATCTTCTTAAGGCCAGAATGAAGTCAACACAAAACCCGATGACATCCTCTGCTTGATGGCCCATGGAGATGCTTCCTTCGGCCTAGCGATTCTGGACATATTTCTTTAGGACTCCATGAACCTCTCAAAGGGGTACATATTGTGTAGAAATACGGGGCCCAGAATGACAATCTCGTCAACTAGATGAACTAGAACGTGCATCATGATATTGAAGAAGGATGGTGGGAACACCAGCTCAAAACTGACAAGACATTGCACCACATCACTCCTTAGCCTTGGTATGGTTTTTGGATCGATCACCTTATGAGATATTGCATTGAGGAATGCACATAGCTTCACAATGGCTAATCGGACGTTTTCCGGTAGAAGCCCCCTCAATGCAACCGGAAGCAGACTTTAGGTTCTGAAACTTTTTCTCTGCCATATTTATTATTCCTTTTATATTCGACGAGAAGCCGCCGACCTTCATACTAGGCAGGCATTCAAAGAAGATTTCCTTCTCTTCTTTGGTAAGAGCATAGCTGGCAGGACCTTCATATCGCTTTGGAGGCATGCCGTCTTTTTCGTGCAAACGCTGCAGGTCCTCTCGTGCCTCACCAGTATCTTTTGTCTTCCCATACACGCCCAAGAAGCCTAGCAGGTTCACGCAAAGGTTCTTCGTCCGTGCATCACGCCGATCAAGAGCGGACCTCTAGGTCTTTCCAAGAGGGTAGGTCCCAAAATATAGATTTCTTCTTCCACATGGGTGCGTGTCCTCAAAGATCACTCGGAACAGCTAGTCCGCCGACCCTTTCCAAAGATTACGTGTAAATCATTGACCATAGCAAGTACGTGATCACCGGTACGCATGGCGGGCTTCTTCCGGTGATCTGCCTCGCCTTTGAAATGCTTGCCTTTCTTTCGACATTGATGGTTGGTCGGAAGAAATCGACGATGGCCCAGGTACACATTCTTCCTGCAGCTTGCCAGGTATATACTATCGGTGTCAAGTAAACAGTGCGTGCATGCGTGGTATCCCTTGTTTGTCTGTCCTGAAAGGTTACTGAGAGCGGGCCAATCGTTGATGGTCACGAACAGCAATGCCTTTAGGTTAAATTCCTCCTGTTTGTGCTCATCCCACGTACGTACACCGTTTCCATTCCACAGCTGTAAAAGTTCTTCAACTAATGGCCTTAGGTACACATCAATGTCATTGCCGGGTTGCTTAGGGCCTTGGATGAGAACTGGCATCATAATGAACTTCCGCTTCATGCACATCCAAGGAGGAAGGTTATACATACATAGAGTCATGGGCCAGTGTGTGATTGCTGCTCCGCCTCCCGAAAGGATTAATGTCATCCGCGCTTAAAGCAAACCATACGTTCCTTGGCTCCTTGCAAACTCATCCCAAGATTTCTCTCGATTTTTCTCCATCAGGACCCGTCGTGGGTGCTCTCAACTTCCGTCTTTCTTACGGTCCTCACTGTGCCATCGCATCAACTTGGCATGCTCTCCGTTTCAACAGACGTTTCAACCGTGGTATTATAGGAGCATACCACATCACCTTCGCAGAACCCTCTTCCGGGTGGCTCGCCGTCAACATCACCAGGGTCATCTCGTCGATCTTATACCGTAATGCACCGCATACCGGCATGCGTTCAGATCCTTGTACGCACATGTAGAGGATGCAGATCATTAGGGCATGCATGTATCTTCGCACCTCCAATCCTAGAGGGCATACGACCTTCTTTGCAGCGTATGTACTTGTCGGGCAATTCGTTATCCTTTGGAAGCTTCTTCTTCAATATTTTAAGTAGCTTCTCAAATCCTTTATCAGGCACAGCATTCTCTGCCTTCCACTGCAGCAATTCCAATACGGTACCGAGCTTTGTGTTGGCATCTTCGCAATTGGGGTACAACCCTTTTTTGTGGTCCTCTAGCATGCGATTGAACTTTAGCTTCTCCTTTTGACTTTCGCATTGCGTCCTTGCATCGACAATGACCCGGCGGAGATCATCATCATCGGGCACATCGTCTCGTTCCTCTTGATCTTCAGCAGGTTCTCCCATTGCAGCATCATCGCACATTGTCCGGTTCCTCTTGATCTTCCGAGCATCACCGTATTCAGGGGCACATAGTTGTCATCGTACTCTTCTTCTTCGCCGCCTTCCATCATAACCCCTATTTCTCCGTGCCTCGTCCAAACATTATAGTGTGGCATGAAACCCTTGTAAAGCAGGTGGGTGTGGAGGATTTTCCGGTCGAGTAAGACTTCAGATTCCCACATATAGGGCATGGACAACACATAAAACCATTCTGCTTGTTTTCCTCACCACTTCGAGAAAATTATGCACGCCTTAATGTACTCCGAGGTGTGTCTTGAACCATACATCCATTGCGGTTCATCTGTGTGCATTATATATAATTAAGTGTCAAAAATCATTAGAGAACATCATGAATAGATAATTAATTAAGTGACCAAATTAATAGAAGTTCATCATCACATTAAAACCAAAGTACATACATAGTTCTCATCTAACAACATAAAGCTCGCAGAGCATCTAAATTAATTAAACCATACACTCAAACTATGTAAAACATTTCAATGCGAAACAAATGCGATCATAATCGCAACCAATGTAACAAATGATCCAACGGCATAATTATACCAAGCCTCAAGATGAATGGCATATTTTCTAATCTTTCTAATCTTCAAGCGCATTGCATCCATCTTGATCTTGTGATCATCGATTTACATCCGCAACATGCAACTCCAATATCATCTTCTCCTCAATTTTTCTAATTTTTCCTTCAACAAATTGTTTTCTTCTTCAACTAAATTTAACCTCTCGACAATAGGGTCGGTTGGAATTTCCGTTCAACAACCTCCTAGATGAATAAAATCTATGTCACGTTGGTCGGCATAATTGTCATAAACAATAAATGAACCAATATTTATGAAAAGATAATATATACCACATCCGAATCATAGACAGGACGAGGGCCGACGGGGGCGGATACCAAAACCATCGCACTATATAAGATGCAATAATAAAAGTAAGAAAATAATATAAGTATATATCTATCTAAACATACAAATAAGAATATTTTTCCTTTCGAAAGAAGATAAGAACAAGAGGCTCACCACGGTGGTGCCGGGCGATGAGATCGGTGCGGGTGATCGATTTACATTAAAGACGGGACGGGCGTGACGGACCGCTAAACCTAGACAAATATGAAGGAAAATGGAGCTTGGCGGTCGAGCTTGGAGAGGAGAAACCTTAAGTAGTGTGGCTCGGCATTCCATCGAACACCTTGTGTGCATATGAGGTGATCTAGAGCACCACCAGCCCTCTCCCCTCGGCTCGAAAAAAAGCAGGCGGTGTGCTCGCTCTTGCGCGAGGGGTATATATAGGCACCACCATTGGTCCCGGTTGGTCGCATGAACCGACTAAAGGTTTGCTTTGGTCCCGGTTCGAGCCACTAACCGACCAATGGTGGTGGGCCAGGAGCGAGGCCCATTGGTCCCGGTTCATCCCACCAACCGGGACCAAAAGATCCAGACGAACCGGGACCAATGGCCCACATGGCCCGGCCGGCCCCCGGGGCTCATGAACTGGTCCGATGTTTCATTGGTCCCGGTTCTGGATTGAACCGGGACTAATGGGCTGGACCGGCCTGGACCATTGCCCCCTTTTCTACTAGTGTGATATGGGTAGTACAAGAGTGGATCTACCACGAGATCAAGGAGGCTAACCCCTAGAAGCTAGCCTATGGTATGATTGTTGTAATGTATGTTGTCCTACGGACTAAAGCCCTCTGGTTTAGATAGACACCGGAGGAGGCTAGGGTTACACAGTAGTCGGTTACAATGGTAGGAGATCTACATATCCGTATTGCAAGCTTGCCTTCCACGCCAAGGAAAGTCCCATCCGGACACGGACGGAGTCTTCAATCTTGTATCTTTGTAGTCTTGGAGTCCGCGGATAATGATAGTCCGGCTGTCCGGACACCCCTAGTCCAGACTCCTCAAGAGCCCTCGAACCAGTCTTCAATGATGATAAGTCCGCGCGCATAATGTTCGGCATTGCAAGGCGGGTTCCTCCCTTGAATAATCCAGAGAAGATCATGAACACCAGGATAGTGTCCGGCTCTGCAAAAATAATTTCCACATTCCACCGTAGAGAGAATAAAATATACACCAGCTCAATCTGCTGACGTATTATGTGGCGTGACATCACACCGCAACCAAGCCTTTGTTTGAATCGTTTTTTACTACACCACCTCAGCACGTTTAGCGAAGCGGTTTCCTTGGCGCGTCTTGTCGAAGCAGAGATCGTGTCCCCCTTATCCCGGGATTCTCATCAATACGTGCGTGGGTAACCCAACCGTTCCCGTCGCCCCACCTCCTCTCTCGAATGTGAATCTCGAACGGTCACGGAGACGGCTCTTGTTATTTTTTCTTCTTTATAAAGGGACCAAGGCTTGTCCTTGTTCTTCAATCTCGCATCGAATCTCTTCTTCGCTCTCAGTTCCAACACCCAGAGCCTCAGATTCCAGCGCTTCAGATCCTCAACCATGTCCGGCTCCGACCTCCAGGGCCGGTGGATGACGGAGGAGGACATATTGAAGTTGCACGAGGCCAAGTACCTGGCCTACGAGGTTTCGCACAGGTTGCCTGCCCAAGGGCAGGCCGTTCCCGCCCCCGAGCCCGGTGAATATGTCGTCTTCGTATCTCACCTCCGTCGGGGTTTAGGCTTCCCGACGGATCCCTTCATGAGAGGGCTCCTGTTCTACTATGGGCTGGACTTTCACTACTTGGCTCCAGAGTCCATCCTCCATATCTCCGCATTCATTATCGTCTGCGAAGCCTTCCTCCACGTCACTCCCCACTTCGGCCTATGGCTGAAGACCTTCAAGGTGGAGCCGATGATGATCGGGGGGCGTCAAGCGGAGTGCAGCGGGGCGACCATAAGCAAAAAGGCCGATGCCCCGTGGCCCGATGGTTCCTTCCAAGAGGAACTCGGACTGTGGCAGCAGGAGTGGTTCTACATCACCGCTCCGAAGGGCAGCAGGCAAAAGCCGCAGCCTTCATTCCGCCCGGGACCTCCACGCCAGCTAATGTCGTGGGTCAACCAAGGGCTCAATTGGGGGCCGTCCGAAGACGTGCCCTCACTGCAGGGCCGGATTCGAGACCTCCAAGCGAGGGAGATCGACCTGATCAAGGTGTCGTCCTCTCCGTTTATGGGAGTTCAACCCGGAGGGACCTTGGATTCTCCAACACTTCATGGGTGCGACACCCATGGAGATGTACAAGTTCTTCTTCGGACCGCAGGTGGCGTGTCCGAATTTAGCCGAGGACGCAGGCCTAAGCCGCGATCGCCCGGATACTCAGGTAAATAGCTCAGAGTCCGGACATTCTGTTTATATGCCTTTCTAGAGTTCGCCTCCTGACCCCTTGTTCTTTACAGAATGGGTGGCGCGATCAAGGCTGATAAGGTGTCCGCCCTCCCCAGAGACCGCTGGAGCCCGTGGCTGGTCGAGAATGTTGGAGGTCGCGCCTACGTATAAGGGCGACGGGAAAATAGAGGAGCTAATATTTCGCCTAAAGGCAATCAAGAGGGGGGAACCAAGAACCCTCCTTCGGGGAGAAAGGACCGCCCAAGATCCGGAGGCCAAAGCCCTTAGCGTGGGAAGAGATCTTCACCGGGGGGTCCGGCGCCCGGAAGGAATCCGGACGCACAATCATCACCAAAGGATCGGCCCTCCAGCGAGCGGTGAGTATGAAAGAGGGAGTTAATTAGTAAGGAAATACCTTCACTTGTGCTTCTATGGGTAACCGAAATATTTATATTGCAGTTCGGATCTGCAGCCTTCTCAGATGAGTTCATCTTCGGGGGACCTTCTTCCGGAGATGATGGAGAGCGATACGCCCGTCCATGCGCCCGCCAGATGAGGCAAAGTAGCCCAAAGTGTCGTCACGAAGGGTATCCCCGAGTCCGGAGGGGCCAGAGAGTTTGGCCCCCGCTAGTATCCGGCCGGGGGAACAGAAGAATCTGCTTGAGAGGGCGTCCATTTCAGAAGATCACCGTGCGTTGATGCGTATGGTGATTGGAAGGATTTCATCCGCCGAGAGCGGATTGCATAATGCCGCCATGAGTTTGCTGGCGGATTTGAGGTATGCGAGAATGACGCACCCCTTTGTCTTTTAACAGTTTTGCATATAAAAATGCGCCCTGTATAGATAGTAGCCCCTGAGACTCAGTAGGTTGTCGAAAACGACAGCGTACCGAGGATCGAAATCTAAAGTAATGCATTCCGTCGTTCCTATGCAGGTGGCGGATAGTCCGAGGGCCAGCCGGACTAGTGAGTTTGCCGAGTTAAATTGGCAACTTGACTTGGCAGATGTGGACATCGCACTTGTCAACAGGCGACTTGACGAGTCGCAAGGTAAAAGAGTTCTCCGCAGTCGCTTTATTAAGGGGGTCGAAGCCCGCCTCTGATAAATTATATGCTGTTTGTACAGACGGTGCTGCTCCTGTGGAGAGCCTTCGGGCCGAACTTGCTCGAGCTAAGGAGAAAGCCCGAAGGAGTGACGCGGCTGCCTCGAGGGCGGCCAAGGAGTTGAAAGCCGAAAGGGCCGCGACCGTCTAAGCAAGGCGTAGGTGGCCAATTGGCCATGAAAGTAAAGGATGCTGCCGACCGCAATGAGGCTCTTGAAAAGGAGCGCTTATCGGAGCGGAAGATCTGAAGAAGGCCACCACCGGTTAAGGATGCCCGCTCGCAATGCGGGCTATGAAGGAGGAACTATGCCAGCCGAGATATCGTGGTCGGCAAGCCTTTTTCGCTGCGCCGCCGTTTATGGATGGAAAGTATGCTCAATTTGAGCGGCCAGGAGTCCGGAGGATCCGTGATATGGACTTAGCTGCAAGTGCGCCGATGCCATTAAGCACTTCCGGAGCCGGAGAATCATGAGACGGAAGAGCTATATTGGTCTCAATTCCACAGTCCGGATCGCTCACTTCGCTGACAGACCGGCCGGCGAATGGGCCGAAGCTAAATAGATTGTCCGGACTTGCTATGATCGACATCGTGGCCCATGTATGGCCGAGAGGTCCAAGGTGACGAGCTACTTCGGCTTACTGCAGCAATTCCTTGGAGCGGTGCCGCATATAAAGGATATGAAGCGGTCGGCCTGCATCGAGGGCGCGCGGATGGCTCTTGCCCGTGTGAAGGCGCATTGTCCAGAGATGGACGCCACCGCTGTTGCCGCCCAGGGTTCGGATGAAAGCTGACTCCCTGCCGAGCACTATTTCGGGGAAGTTATGCGTGGCGCTCGGGTAATAGAGTCGCAATGCTCGAAAAATATCACGTTCAAATGAACGTATTAGCTTGTAAATCGATTATTATGTTATAACTGCTTTTTATACTTAGCGCCCCAAGTAGTAAAACTTCTCTGTCGGCCGCTACGATACTTTTGTATAACTTGAAAGATGGCAGTCTTCGGCTTCAGCCCCCACGCACAAGGTGCGGGGGTGTTCGCAAAAATAGCGCGATTTCACACTTTAATCCAACGTCTCGGTCCTGTTATAAGGAGGTGGTAGCGTAGCGAACGAGGCAATCCGGACTATAATGCTTTATCACTTTCACTTAGCTAGTGGAGCTCGAGGGAGGGGCTACAATATAGCCCCTGGTGGCATCGCCCTTCTCCAAAGTCGGAGCGCGTGTGTGCCTGACCGGGAAATGGTCCTTCGTCAAAGCGGGGAATTCTAAACATTCCGATAGTCGATCGAGTGGTTGACCAGTCTCTCGCAGATCATGACAATCGGCTTGGCTTTCATCGAGGTGCTCGCCAAATTAACCGGGAACAATCGCAGAGTTCTCCGGTGCCGTTAGCCGATGATACGGAACGAAGGCAGCAAAACACGAGAGCCGCAAACCCAACTTTGACCAAAGACATGATTCGAGCTGATGCATATAATGCCTAATCTCGAGACGCCGAACACTCCCTAAGGTGTTCGGTCTTTATAATAATGGGCGAAACGATGCCCTAAGCCCCTAGTGTCCAAGTACGGAATGGTCTTCGACGCGCCGATGCCAAAGCGCCAGTTCGCTATGGCTATAGGAAGAAACCAATGGAGAATAACAACAAGAGACAAGAAAAAGGTTTACGCAGGTCTTAATCTAAAAAGAATCTCACAACGGGTCCCTCACCGCACGCTCATACCGTGTCTCCGCTATACCGCTTATCCCGGACGGGTATGCACTTTGTTCATCTCAGAAAAGAGAGGAACGCTTAGTTCGAAACAAATCGTGCGAAAAATATGTGTAAAACAAGAAATATAATAATTAAAGCGGGTTTGTATGAACCGCTGTTGTTTTAGCGCCGCAGCCCCTCTCGATGGGGTATGCGGTTAGGGAGCCCTAGCCTATTGAGGCAGGATTCGTTTATCTGAGTCCGGGTCTTTAAGTGACCAAGATCGAAATGACGCCACGCAGACCGGCATCTTGAGTGTAAGAGACGCGTAATGCGGTATAGCGTTGAGGCGGACAAAAGACTTTCGTCCCAAGAGTGCTTGATATTCACTTTCAAATGGGACGATGTGAAAAATAAATTTTTCTCGTCGAGAATTGTTCGGCGATCCGAACACGACTTCTAGTAATATGGAGCCTGTGCACTTGGCGTAAGGGCCTGGCGTCACTCCTTTGAAGGAAGTGCGGCTGTGTCGGATTTTGGCACGGTTTATCCCCATCCTACGGATTGTTTTTGAATACAGCAGGTTTAAGTCACTGCCTCCGTCCATTAGGACGTTAGTAATTGTAATCCGTCTATTATGGGATTCAATATCAGGGGAGTCCGTCCCGCATTTCGAACGCTTCTGGAATATTGCAGGTGGTCGAAAGTGATTGGTTTTGATATCCAATCTCTACGGTCTGCTGGTTTGGACCGCGTGAAGCTCTTTTTAGAAAGTGCCGCACTATTTTTCCGTATTGTCACATGAAGTGAGTTTATTGCTTTGACCCCTTGTGGGAAAGTCTTTTGTTTTCCGGTGCTCTGCTGGTGGGGTTTATCTTCTTCGCTTGACGCGTCGAGCCCCTTGTGTTCTGCATTTAGTCGGCCGGACTGTTTAGAAACCCAACAATCCCTGTGGGTGTGATTTGCAGGCCTTCCAGGGGTACTGTGGATTTGGCATATCCGACCCAAAATCTTGTTTAAGTTGGACAGTTCATCACTGTCATCCTTTAGAGGCTGTGTTTTATTATTGGGTCGCGAGCTTTTGAATCCGGCGCCGACCGCCGTGTTTTTGGGCTTTTCTCTTTATTCCGGCGCTGCTTTTTTCTGCCGTGATTTTCCGCTTCCATCTCTTATCTCGATGTACTTGGGTCGCTGGTGCTGCATCTTGCTAACTAGCTATCCTCTCCCGCACGTAAGCGGGTCATGAGGCTTGTTAGTGCGACATTGTCCTCGGTTTCTCTTGACCGAGGTGCTCGGCGAGCCATTTGTCTCTGACATTGTGCTTGAAAGCTGCTAAGGCTTCAAGTCCTGGACAATGACTATTTGGTTCTTTTTGTAGGAACATGTTCCAGAATTTCACCCTCCGGCTGTTGAGTTATATGACTTAGATCATCTCAGATCCGGAGGACGGACATAAGTCCCTTGAAAATTTGTTCTAAACGCCCCTCGAGCTCTTCCCAACTTCCAACTGTGTTTTCGGGAGGCTCTTAAGCCAATGACGGCTAGCCCTTTGAGTTTGAGGGGTAGATATTTTATGGCGTGGAGATCGCCTCCTCCGCCCTATGTATATGTAGTATATAATCTTCTATCCGCACTCTGTGGTCTGTTGTTCCATCGTAGGCCTCTATGTTGATGGGTATAAATCCTGCTGGGAATTCATGGTCCAGCACCTCATCGGTGAAACATAGTGGGTGTGCGGCGCCCCTGTATTTGTGTGTGCCGCTATCATCGGACACTTGGCGTGCTCCCTTGCTTCTTGGGGCCTTCTCCTTTGGCCCGTAGATGGACCTGGCTGGGCCATCTATCCTTCCTAGTTCGTTGGTTGGATTATGTGTGGCGCCGCTATCAGAATTTGGTCTGTTATCTGGTCGTCTATCCAACCAGGCAGCCCCTTTATTTTTGGACGGTGGAGGCTCTATGGCCTCCTTGTCGAATTCTGGTAGCAGCTTGCGCTTCGGGTAGCTCTTTGATTGGTGGCCATTGCCGTTTTATCTCGCGGTTTTGAGCACTTTGCTCCATCTCATTCTCGAGTGTGTCTTCCTCTGCTTTGAGCCTCCATTTTTCCTTCTTCAGCTTCTTGCAAGATCGACGAAGTTTTTCCGGTTGTTCTTACTCTCCGCGACGTGTCCGGATAAGGTCGTCCGGACCGTTGTTCTCGCCGGGCTTGGATTGATTATCGACTCGCCATGTTCGGACGGTTGCTTATTTGCATGTTCGTGCGTCCGCCAGAGCCTTGTCAGATCGCTGGCTCCTTGGGAGCGTTGTTGTCGCCGAGGCGGGACTTAGGGCGCGCGTCTATGCCGCTGCTTTGGTCGCTTATCGGGGTCATCTTCGCCGCGCCCGCTGGTCCTCGTATCGCTCTCCTTTGGGGTGTTCACCATATATATGTCATGTGACGAGGTAGTGGTCCAAAGGCCCTATAGGCGTTGGTTCTCGTTCGCCTCCGCATCGCCGCCCATAGCGCCGATATCGCCGGAGTCGTAGTCTAGCATGTCGGTTAGATCATCGACAAGGGCTACAAAGTGGGTGGTGGGTGGGCTCAATTTCTCCGTCGTCTGCACCCCAACCATCCCGCCATAGTCCGCCAGACTCTCCGATAACGAGAGGTGCTTTAGTGAATTGAGATATCGCCAAAAGGCGTAGTATTGAAAGATGTCCGCGGCGGTGAATTCCACTACTAGGAAAAGGCTATACGTATCTAGCAGCAGCGAGGGTTAAAAACCTCGCTATCGCTATTTACTAGCAGCGCAGGTTTTAAACCTCGCTATTACTAAGTTGATAGCAGCAGCGCGGGTTTGTAACCTCGCTACTACTAAGCGGTCTCTCATCGTGCCCCGGATATGTTATAGTAGTAGCGAGGGTTTTAACCTCGCTACTACTAAGTTGATAGCAGAGCGCTGCTTTTTAACCTCGCTATTACTAACCCGCCATCGCTATCAACTTAGTAGTAGCGTGGGTAAAACCCGCCATCGCTAATCGCTTGTCATAGTAGTAGCGCGGGTATGGCCTATTTGTCAAAGTCTACCCCGTGGAACGCTTTTTCAATTTTAAAAAAATAAAAGAAAATGATAAAAATGTCAAAAAAATAAAAGAAAATAAGTTTCCCATGCGATATGTGGTCTAGTTGTTGGGAAAATTTACAAATATGAATTTCGACTTTATTTGCAAAATCTCTCTAGAAAATTGTAAAATGGCCATAATTTTTGCATACGAACTCGGATGAAAAAGTTTTTTTATATGAAAAAGCATCTACTCGAAAAGTTACATCCAAATTTAACCGGGGGAACCCCGTTAAACATTTTTAAAATCCTCAAAAGCCTAACAGAAAAAAGTTACGGGGCTTTTAAGATCTGGAGGCAAAAAAATTCAAAGAAAATCAGTTTTTTTTAATTTTTGTTAAATCTGGTCAAACTATGGTCAAACTAATTATTCAAGAATATTAGTGTTACTAAATAATTATTGTCAAACTATGGTCAAACTATGGTCAAACTATGGTCAAACTGTGGTCAAATCTGGTCAAACTAGTGTTACTAAATATTAGTGTTAAATCTGGTCAAACTATGGTCAAACTGTGGTCAAATCTGGTCAAACTGTTGTCAAACTATGGTCAAACTAATTATTCAAGAAATATTAGTGTTACTAATTTTTTAGAACAATAGTTTCAAACTCAAACAAAGGAAATGTGTGACTTCATGCTCAAGCTAAATTCTCGAGGTTAATAGGATTGACATCTTACTATTGTCCTGAAAACAACAAGTGCAGACTTGGAAACGAGGGAGAATAGAACCCGAAGTTAAGCGTGCTCAGCCGGAGTAGTGAGAGGATGGGTGATCCGTCCGGAAGTTAGATGATTTGGAATGATGAGGGGTGATTAGAGATTAAATTGAGCGGCGATGAGGGGTGATTAGAGATTTGAGGTTAAAATAATTCAAAAATTTGAAAATTAGGGAAAAAAATCAAAAAAATTCGAAAAAATTCAAAAAAAAATTCAGAGATTACAGATTAGTAGTAGCGCGGGTTTCTACCACGCCATCGATATACGTTAGCTATAGCGCTGGTTGCACCCGCCATCGCTATAAGTTAGTCAGAAGGCTTATTAGTAGCGCGGTACCGCGCTACTAATAGGCCCAAAACCCGCTGCTGCTGCTAGGCTTTTCCTAGTAGTGTCCATAACCGCGCCTAACTGGATCGATTGGTAGGGCGCGGAGGTTCGAGTCCGACAAGGAGTCCGCCCGTAATCATGAGTTTCGCAGGGACAAGATCGGTGTTCGCCCATCGCCGTGGATGTTGAAGCCCCTGTATGGCGCTTATCCACCGCCCTTGATCCGGGCGATCGGCTCGGGCTAATGGTCAAGCGATCCGTGTGTGGCCACCAAGGCACTCGCTCGGGCGGCAGAGCTAGATCATGCCCATCGCCACAGCGGCGCGCGCTGGCGAAGGATCGAGTCCGTCAAGATCAAGTCTCTGCGACATCGGCCGTGAAGTTTAAGCTTCGAATCGACTCGACGGCCAGGGCGAAGCTTTCGATCTGCTCCAGATGGCCAAGTGAATTGCCCGCAGCGCGGCCGCCGAATCGAAGATCTGTCCAGGAGAAAAGTCTCGCCGACAAGTTGTTGGTTGAAGATGCCATCAAGCCTATCGGTGACGACACGAGGAACTCTCAATGAAAGCACCAATGTCGGTGTCAAAACCGGCGGATCTCGGTAGGGGGTCCCGAATCTGTGCGTCCTAGGCGGATGGTAACAGGAGACAAGGGACACGATGTTTTACCTGTGTTCGGGCCCTCTCGATGGAGGTAAAACCCACGCCCCGCTTGATTAATATTGATGATATGGGTAGTACAAGAGTGGATCTACCACGAGATCAAGGAGGCTAAACCCTAGAAGCTAGCCTATGGTATGATTGTTGTAATGTATGTTGTCCTACGGACTAAAGCCCTCCGGTTTATATAGACACCGGAGGAGGCTAGGGTTACACAGAGTCGGTTACAATGGTAGGAGATCTACATATCCGTATTGCCAAGCTTGCCTTCCACGCCAAGGAAAGTCCCATCCGGACATGGGACGGAGTCTTCAATCTTGTATCCTCGTAGTCTTGGAGTCCGGCGGATAATGATAGTCCGGCTGTCCGGACACCCCCTAGTCCAGGACTCCCTCACCCATCATAGGAATATACAAGCCAAGTTCTATAATGAAAAATTCCCACTAGTATGAAAAAGACAACTTATGAGACTCACTATATGAAAAACATGGTGCTACTTTGAATCACAATATATGAGACTCACTACATGAAGAACAAGGTGCTACTTTGAAGCACAAGTGTGGAAAAAGAGATAGTAGCATTGCCCTCTTTATTTATTTTCTTTTTTTTTCCTTTTTTTCTTTTCTTTTTTTTCTTTTTTTTGGGCTTTTCTGTTTTCTTTCTTTTGGCCTTTCTTCTTTTTTCTTTTCTTTTTGGGCAATGCTCTAATAATGATGATCATCACACTTTCATTGATTACAACATATGAATTACAACTCGAAACTAGAGCAAGATATGACTATATGAATGCCTCCGGCGGTGTACCTGGACGGTGCAATGAATCAATAGTGACATGTATGAAAATTAATGCATGGTGGCTTTGCCGCAAATACAATGTCAACTACATGATCATGCAATGGCAATATGAGAAAAGTAAAGTATGTCATGATGATGAACGGAACGGTTGAAAGTTGCATGGCAATATATCTCGGAATGGCTATGGAAATGCCATAATAGGTAGGTATGGTGGCTGTTCTGAGAAAGATATAAGGAGGTTTACGTGTGATAGAGCATATTGTATCACGGGGTTTGGATGCACGGGCGATGTTTGCACCAACTCTCAAGGTGAGAAAGGGCAATGCACGGTATCGAAGAGGCTAGCAATGGCGGAAAGGTAAAAGTGCATATAATCCATGGACTCAATTAGTCAAAAGAACTCATATACTTATTGCAAAAATTTAGAAGTCATCAAAAATCAAGCACTACGTGCATGCTCCTTGGGGGATAGATTGGTAGGAAAAGACCATCGCTCGTCCCCGACCGCCACTCATAAGGATGCACAAGCCAGGTACACTTCATGTTTCAAATTTGTTACAGAACTTTAACCATACGTGCATGCTATGGGACTTGCTAACTTCAACACAAGCATTCTTTACATTCATAATCACCCAACTAGCATGACTTTAATATCACTACCTCCATATCTCAAAACAGTTATCAAGTATAAAATCGATCATAGCATCCAATTCACTTCCTATGATAGTTTTTATTATACCCAACTTGGATGCCTACCATTCTAGGACCAATTTATAACCATAGAAAATATCATGCTGTTCTAAAAGGCTCTCAAAATAATATAAGTGAAGCATGAGAGACTAGCAATTTCTACAAAAATAAGTCACCGCCGTGCTCTAAAAGATATAAGTGAAGTACTAGAGCAAAAAACTATCAAGCTCAAAAGATATAAGTGAAGCACATAGAGTATTCTAGCAAATTCTAATCAAGTAGGCTTCTACCAAAAGGTGTGTACAGCAAGGATGATTGTGGTAAACTAAAAAGCAAAGACTAATATAATACACGACGCTCCAAGAAAAACACATATCAGGTGGCAAATAAAAATATAGCTCCAAGTAAAGTTACCAATGAACGAAGATTTAAAGAGGGATGCCTTCCTAGGGCATCCCCAAGCTTAGGCTTTTGGCTATCCTTGAATATCTTGGGGTGCCATGGGCATCCCCAAGCTTAGGCTCTTGCCACTCCTTATTCCATAGTCCATAAAAGCTTTACCCAAAACATGAAAACTTCACAACACAAAACTCAACAGGAAATCTTATAAGCTCGGTTAGTGAAAGAAAACAAAACCACCACATAAGGTAGTGTAATGAACTCATTCTTTATTTATTTCGGTGTTAAACCTACTGTATTCCAACTTCTCTATGGTTTATAAACTATTTTACTAGCCATAGATGCATCGAAATAAGCAAACAACACACTAAAAACGGAATCACAAAAAAATGAAATAGTGCAGTAATCAGAATTAACGCAAACTTCTGGAACTCTAAAAATCCTACCAAAATAGGAAGTCCTGGGCAATTTGTGTATTGATCATAAGCAAAAGGAAAAACGCAAAATCACGTTTCTGTGATTTAACAAAACTAAATTCGTGTGAGCAAAGTTTCTGTTTTTCAGCAGAATCAAATCAACTATCATCATAGGTTATCCTATAGGTTCTACTTGGCACAAACAGTAATTAAAAGATAAAACACATCTAAACAGAAGGTAGATGCAAAATATATTACTAAATAGGAACAAAATAAAAAACATAAAGAAAATTGGGTTGCCTCCCAACTAGTGCTATCGTTTAACGCCCCTAGCTAGGCATAAAAGCGAAGATAGATCTAAGTAGTGCCATCTTTGGCACTAAATTCATAAGTAGCTCGCATGATAGATTCATAAGGTAATTTAACTTTCTTTCTTGGAAAGTGCTCCATGCCTTTATTTAATGGAAATTAGAATTTAATATTCCCTTCCTTCATATCAATAATCGCGCCAATCGTTCTAAGGAAAGGTTTACCAAGAATAATAGGGCAAGAAAGATTGCAATCTATATCAAGAATGATAAAATCTACGGGCACCAAATTTCTATTTGCAACAATGAGAACATCATTGATCCTTCCCATTGGCTTTTTAATGGTGGAATCTGCAAGGTGCAAATTTAAAGAGCAATCATCAAGATCATGGAAACCTAGAATATCACATAAAGTTTTCGGAATCGTGGAAACACTAGCACCCAAATCACACAAAGCAAAACACTCATGATCTTTAATTCTAACCTTTATAGTAGGTTCCCACTCATCATTAAGTTTTCTAGGTGTAGAAACTTCCAAATTAAGTTTTTCATCATAAGATTGCATCAAGGCATCAACAATATGTTTGGTAAAAGCTTTATTTTGACTATAAGCATGAGGAAAATTAACAACAGATTGCAACAATGAAATACAACCTTCTAAAGAACAATTATCATCATCAAATTCCTTGAAATCCAAGATAGTGAGTTCAATACTATTTAAAGTTGTGGCCTCTCCAATTCCACTTTTACCAAATTTAGGATCAAGATCTAAAAATTCCGAATTCTTGGGACGCCTTCTAGGTAAAGTTGACTCATCATCAGTCCCATAATTATCAAGATTCATATTTAAAAACAAAGATCTAATAGGAGAAGCATCAATAACTTTGAGATCCTCATCATTATTTTCATGGAAACTAGAAGAACACACTTTTACAAAGCAATCTTTCTTAGCACGCAATCTAGCGGTTCTTTCCTGGCACTCATCAATGGAAATTCTCATGGCTTTGATAGACTCATTGATATCATGCTTAGGAGGAGAAGGTCTAAGTTTAAGAGAATCAACATCAAGCGAAAGTCTATCAACGTTCCTAGCCAAATCATCAACTTTGAGAAATTTTTCTTCAAGCAAAGCATTAAAATTTTTTGAGAGATCATAAATTCTTTCACACTATTCTCAAAATCAGAGGGCATCTTATTAAAATTACCATAAGAATTATTGTAGGAATTTCCATAATTATTAGAGGAATTACTAGGGAACGGTCTAGCATTAAAGTTTCCTCTATAAGCATTGTTTCCAAAACTATTCCTACCAACAAAATTCACATCCATAGATTCATTATTATTCTCAATCAAAGTAGACAAAGGCATATCATTGGGATCAAGAGGAGTATTTTTAGTAGCAAATAATTTCATAAGTTCATCCATCTTTCCACTCAAAACATTGATTTCTTATATAGCATGCACTTTTTTAGTAGAAGATCTTTCGGTGTGCCATTGAGAATAATTAGCCATAATATTATCAAGAAGTTTTGTAGCATCTCCTAACATGATTTCCATAAACGTGAATCCCGCGGCGGAATCGAAGAGATTTCTAGAAGCAAAGTTCAAACCGGCATAAATTTTTTGTATGATCATCCATACATTCAAACCATGAGTAGGGCAATTGTGAATCATCAATTTCATTCTTTCCCAAGATTGGGCAACATGCTCATGATCAAGTACTTTAAAATTCATAATATCGTTCCTAAGAGTGATGATCTTAGCAGGAGGAAAATACTTAGAGATAAAAGCATCTTTGCACTTGTTCCAAGAATCAATACTATTTTTAGGCAAAGACGAAAACCAAACTTTAGCACGATCTCTAAGTGAAAACGGAAATAACTTCAATTTAACAATATCATTATCCGTATCTTTTTTCTTTTGCATATCACACAAATCAACAATGTTGTTTAGATGAGTAGCGGCATATTCACTAGGAAGGCCGGCGAATTGATCTTTCATAACAAGATTCAACAAAGTAGTATTGATTTCACAAGACTCAACATCATTAAGAGGAGCAATCGGAGTACTAAGGAAATCATTATTATTGGTATTCGAGAAATCACACAATTTGGTATTATCTTGCGCCATGACAACAAGTAATCGAACACACAAGCAAACAGAAAAAGGCAAGCGAAAAGAGAGAGGAGGAGATTGGGAAAGAGAGGGCGAACAAAACGGCAAGGGTGAAGTGGGGGAGAGGAAAACGAGAGGCAAATGGCAAATAATGTAAATGCGAGGGAGATGGGTTTGTGATGGGTACTTGGTATGTCTTGACATGAGCGAAGACCTCCCCGGCAATGGCGCCAGAAATCCTTCTTGCTACGTCTTGAGCTTGCGTTGGTTTTCCTTGAAGAGGAAAGGGTGATGCAGCAATAGTAGCGTAAGTATTTCCCTCAGTTTTTGAGAACCAAGGTATCATCTAGTAGGAGGCTCCTCAAAAGTCCCACGCACCTACACAAACAAACAAAGAACTCGCAACCAACGCAATAAAGGGGTTGCTAATCCCTTCACGGCCACTTGCGCGCGAAATTGAGATCTGATAGAGATAATATGATAAGATAAACATATTTTTGGTATTTTATAATATAGATGCAAAAAGTAAAGATGCAAATAAAAGTAGATTGGAAGCAAATATGATAAGAGATAGACCTGGGGGCCATAGGTCTCACTAGAGGCTTCTCTCAAGATAGCATAAGTATTACGGCGGGTGAAAAAATTACTGTCGAGCAACTGATAGAAAAGCGAATAATTATGAGATTATCTAGGCATGATCATGTATATAGGCATCACGTCCGCAACAAGTAGACCGATTCCTGCCTGCATCTACTACTATTACTCCACATATCGACCGACTCCTGCCTGCATCTAGAGTATTAAGTTCATAAGAACAGAGTAACGCCTTAAGCAAGATGACATGATGTAGAGGGATAAACTCAAGCAATATGATATAAACCCAATCTTTTTATCCTCGATGGCAACAATATAATACGTGCCTTGCAACCCTTTCTGTCACTGGGTAAGGACACCGCAAGATTGGACCCAGAGCTAAGCACTTCTCCCATGGCAAGAAAGATCAATCTAGTAGGCCAAACCAAACTTATAATTCGAAGAGACTTGCAAAGATAACTCCATCATACATAAACGAATTCAGAGGAGATTCAAATATTTCTCATAGATAAACTTGATCATAAACCCACAATTCATCGGATCTCGACAAACACACCGCAAAAAGAGTTTACATCGAATAGATCTCCACAAGATAGGGGGAGAACATTGTATTGAGATCCAAAAAGAGAGAAGAAGCCATCTAGCTAATAACTATGGACCCGTAGGTCTATGGTAAACTACTCACAACTCATCGGAGGGGCAAGGATGTTGATGTAGAAGCCCTCCGTGGTCGATTCCCCCTCCGGCGGAGCGCCGGCGAAGGCTCCAAGATGGGATCTCGTGGATACAAAAGGTTATGGCGGTGGAAATTGTGTTTCGTTGGCTCCCTGGATGTTTTTGGGGTACGTAGGCTTATATAGGAGGAAGAACTATGTCGGTGGCCACCCGAGGGGCCTACGAGACAGGGGGCGTGCTCTCCTATCTCGTGGAGGCCTCGACTGCTTCTTGACTTGCACTCCAAGTCCTCTGGATCACGTTTGTTGCAAAAATCACGCTCCCTAAGGTTTCATTCCGTTTGTACTCCGTTTGATATTCCTTTTCTTCGAAATACTGAAATAGGCAAAAAAACAACAATACAGGCTGGGCCTCCGGTTAGTAGGTTAGTCCCAAGAATGATATAAATGTGTATAATAAAGCCCATAAACATAAAAAAGAGGTAATATAATAGCATGGAACAATAAAAAAATTATAGATACGTTGTAGACGTATCAGCCCTCTTCCCAAATATTGAGTGGCAAGGGCGCCAACAACGGCCATTTCAAAGGGGAATATCTAATACAAGTTATCCTGACTAATGTTGTTCTTCGGCTGCCAAAGGCACTAGCGATGATGCCGTCTTGGGCTCCACGGTGACCTCCATCCTGCCGCTCTACTGGTCTTGGTCTCGTTGCACTGAAATGGCAACCTTTGCCTGATGCCTTGGTACTCCACACGTGTGCTTGCCCCTCTTTGCACCAAAGAGGAAACAAGGACATCATACACGCCGGGCGCCTCACCGGCGCCCACTGTCTCGACCGTCATGGCTTGCGTCATGAGCAGCTCGTGAGGTACCCTGCCTTGATCTCTCTGCCTCCTCGCGAGCCTGCCTGGCGAGGCCGTTCCTGAGGAAGCCTTGTATCGTCCGCCCTGTGAGGCTTGGCCCCTCGCAAGGGTCTTGAATCTTGTGCTGATGAAGATGGGCCGTACTGGGCCACCACTTGAGCCACACCGCAGGCCGCAGGCAGGCAAGTCTAGGGACCCCCATTCCCAAAACACCAACAGTAGCCCCCGGGCCCAAGGCGCGCTCGTACTTGGCCTAGTGGAGAAGCGAAGGGGCAAGTGTGGAGCGCCACGGGCCCCATCATCCTATGGCCTTGGGCACCGCGTGGCAGTTGATTGGACGTGGGTGCCTCCGCTTCCCCATGCTGTCTCGGCAACTGCTCGACTTGACAAGTCCCTGCATGCAAAAAGGGGTCATGATTACCTAAGATCGTGGTGGCCGACGGTTGGCCTCCTCCGGACTATAAGTACGGACGTGCGAGAGCCCCCGTAGTCCATCCCCTTCTGCTTTGCTCCTTCTTCTTCTTCCTTGCGCTTGCTCCTCCTTCGCCAATGGCGCTGATCTGCAGGTATTCAGCTGAAGAGAAGGGAAAGCCCCCCCGAGAGAGTCCTGACCCTCTTCCGCCGAAGAAGCGGCCTGTCCCCGGTCGCTGTGACGCGGTCGCCTGGCAGGGGATGTCACGGCCCTGGTACGAGCGGTCGCCGCCTGGGTTCCGCTGCCCATGTACGCCCGAATCGAGGGCCCTGGTGAAGAAGGTGCCGAGCGTCACCGGCGAGTCATGGCGGTACGCATCGTCACCCCCGGAGTCCATGCCGGGAGTTCTTCTCGCGAGCTTGTTCTCCATGCCGCCATGCCTGAACATTCTTGGATTCGCCTTCCTCCCTCCTTCGCCTTTGAGATGCGGCCGAGTGGGTCTCTGGAGCTCGGGCTGCAGCACGCTGACTGCAGCACCGTTGCGACGGAGCGGAGGGTGCGGTCGTCGCTCCGGGAAAGGTCTACATGACCCGGGGCTGGGGCGAGATCGCCCGGGTCTGCCGGACAGGGGGTGCCCTCGTAATTCATCTTGAATACGATGGCGCCTCCTTGATGTTCTTCAAGGTCTTCGACGCGGAAGGACGCCGGCTGGAGTGCTACCCCAAGGAAAGCGGCCAGGGCACCGATGTGGCGAGGGCCAGGCCCGCCAGCCGCTGCTCCAGCAGCTTATCAGGCAGCTGCGGAGGAGCTGGAGAATCCAGCGACTCCCCCGAGCTTCACGTGACCCCGGAGACAAGAGACGATAGCTATGAGCCCCTGAGCTCGCATCACGCTCGGAGCAGGGCGGCCGCATCTGGCTGCCGACGTAGCTGATCTGGATGGGGTTGGCGTCGGCGCCTGGCCGCCCATTGTTGATGATGGCGTCTCCTGTGGAGGCGTGCGTAGTTAGCGTTCCTTAGGATTAGCACCTTTTGTTCCCTGCGAGGAATCGAAGTAACACCCCGCGGGGGTATGTAAGGCGCCTGCCATGTCATTTGTGAATATGATATCCTTATTATGAATCGATGTGAGATGCGCGTCCTGTCCCGGCTCAGCTCCCCCTTTCCTTCCTCACGAGGGCTTGGTGATCTACGCTGACAGGTCCTAGTCCCCAGGCAGGCTTCAGCTGTCGCTAGTATGCCAGGTCGTGGTGCCATGGTCAAGGCCAGGAGGTGAGCGGCCCGAGGTCCAGTAAGAGCCCCTAAGTTGCGATGCTCAGGAGGTACCCTTTAGCGCTCAAGCAGCCTCCGCTGGGAGAGAAATGAAGGCAACGTCGCCGTGACAGAGCTGCACTAGGCGTGGGCATAGCATCGCGTTGACTTAGCTTTTTCTGAAGCGTGACTTATCTCATGAGTTTGGAGTAGTTCTTCGGCGAGGTGCTGGGCCTGCACGCCGCCAGCTGGGGTGTCGCTGGGTTGGGTCCTCGTGAGCTTCTCCCCTCTTCCCCGCACTTTCCCTTATGCTCTAAGTCCTCAGGTCCCGGCCCTCTAGCAAGCTCAGCCGCCGCTGGTATGACAGGTCGCAATGCCGTGGGTCAAGGCCATAGGGTGAGAGCTGGAGAGCCAGTAAGAGCCCATGAGTCGCGATGCTCAGGCGCCCCCTTTTAACGCGCGAGAGGATCGTACGGGAGAGAGGGAGGGAGGTCACAACGCCCCCCCCCCCACATTATTCCTTAGGCGGATCCTGCACACCAACACGAGGAAAGCAAGGACTCCCATTATGGCTGCCAGCCATCCATTGGTTGCTCCGAGGGAGGGATTGTGGCACTGAGGGCCTGGTGAGGTAGCGTGTTTGCAGGGCTGCTGCGGCCAGTGCTCGACCACTCAAATTTTTCAACATTGCAGGGATGGACCCATGCGCAAGCGCCGTGTCAGAGCGAGCGGCTCCAAAAGTAGGTGTCAATTGAGCAGGCGGTTATCTCAAGCAGGTTAGGCATGAGGGAGCAAATCAACTTAGATAGATGTAGAGAAAAGCAAGCGCCACTAGGTCTAGCCCGAGCGGCTTGGGGATGATGCAGCCCGAGGGGCACCCCAACAAGGTAAGATGAAGACAAAAGCAAAACTGATACATGCCATGGGGACGAACCCACGCGACCTAGGAATGATGTAGCCCTAAGGGCGCTCCCAGCTGAAACGAAACTTGAAAGAAGTCACCTGATACCATTGTTGTGCGAGGGTCGGAGTAGCTGACGGTGCAAGGTGAAGAAGCCAATCCTCACGAGGCCTTGAGGCTCCAAGCCTAGGGAGGCTCGCGAGGTCCGGGCGGGTCGACGAGGTCCATCTCCCCTTCCACCATGAGCGCGTGATGCTTGGCCACCTGAGCATCCAGAATGCCTCTCATCAGGCGCTGGTGGGCTGCAGCCGCGTTCGGCAGGCCGAAGGGCATGCGAACGTAGCTGTGCAATGGACCCGCGCAACGCCCCATGCGCGAAGGCCAGAAGCACTCCTGAGACGGGACTCGATTGAGCCCTGGGTAGTCGATGGAGATGCGCAGCCCGCCATCCTCGCCTAGATGGGGAGCTACACTGGGCAGGCGGCAGTTGCCGTGCATGACTCTCGATTCCTGCAACTCCTAAGCGACCTTAGTGATGAACTCCTGAGAGTTGGGCCCTCCTTGCCTCACGCCTTCCTCAGGGAAATGTGTCGTGAAGCACGCCTCCAAGTGGTGCGCAAGCGCCTCCCTCGTGATCTTGGCAAAGTCAGTGGCTCCCAAGGAGAGAGCCCCCAAGCCTTGCCCGAGGAGGGCGCCGGGTGCGCCTTCCTATGCAACGGAGGGTGGCGCCCCTTGGATGGGCGCATGTCCGGATGTGGCGCCTCCGGAGGAGCCTGCCTCATGAGGCCTTGAACCAGGTGATGTCTTCTTCTTCTTGGGAGCTACTTCAGGAAGGTTTCCATTCTTGCTGTCTGGGTCCTCGATTGACGTGGCTTGGAAGGCGCGCTCGAGGGATCACACCGCATCCTTCTCTTCATAGGGGACCGTGATGACCCCACCACTTCATGGCATCTTGAGGACATTGTAGCCATGGTGAGTCACTGCCATGAACTTAGCCAAGGCTAGGTACCCGAGGATGGCATTGTATGGCAGGGAAATGTGGGCGACATCGAAGTCAATGAGCTCGGTGCGGTAGTTGTTGGGATGTCCAAAAGTGACAGGGAGGCGGACCTTCCCTATCGGGACAATGGAACCGTCAGTGACCCCTGAGAAGGGGTTGGTAGCTTGAAGCTGATCATATGGCACTTGAAGATTGTTGAACATCTCGACAGACAGGACGTTGAGCCCTGCCCCGCCGTCGATGAGGGTCCTAGTAACTTGCACATTGCTGATGATTGGGGAGCAGAGCATCGAGAGGACACCGGCCATTGCCGCGCACTTGAGCCGAGCCGCTGAGCTGAATGTGATGTGCACGCGGACCACCTGAGAGGGCGCATGGCCTCAAGCTTGGGGAGGACTGCATTTACCTCGCGAGCAAACTGCTTGAAGATGCGCTGAGAGGCTGGGGCCTGAGCACCGCCCAAGATGCAAGTGATTGCACGTGGCTCCTAGAAGCCCCCAGCCCCCTCATCCTAATGATGGTCTTCATTCCTTCTTGGTGGCAGTGGCAGAGTGTCAGGACCCCGACTCAATGCCACATCGATCTAGCATGTAACACCTCATATCACTTTGCGGCCTCACGCACGGTATCACCACGGGTGTCGCCTTACCTTTGCCCGGGACCGCTTATGCCTTTTGGCACACGATATGATAGTGTCGCTAGCATCCATATGATAAGGAGCCCGGCTGACATGGCTAGTCGTGAAACCCAAAGTGGCATAAACTTACAGGCTGTGCATCCATGACCCAAAGATCGAACGTGTCGGTCATCAGCGAGTGAATCCAGGCTGTAGCACTCGGGCTAGCAGACTCCGTGAACTGGGCTGTAGCGGCTAGCAGACTCCGGTATTCATCGCGTGACATTTCCCGGGATGATACGAGAACGAAGAAGGACACATGCCGGCCAGCCTAAGTGTTCCGGAGCAGTAGCAAGCTACCATGGCTCGGTGGAAACACTAGGAGACATTTCCCGGTAAGAGAGGCTACTAAGGATAAACAACTAGATAGTCAGATCCCACACATACCAAGCATTTCAATAACATACACACAATATGCTCGATATGTGCAAATACAACATGGCATCGCAACATGACTCTACGACTCAAGTATTTTATTCAATAAGCTCCGAGGAGCGAGATATTACAAACATAGGTCTCATGACCCAACATTCAGAGCATACAAGTCAAAGCACATGCGGAAGCTTAACATGTCTGAGTACAGACATCTAGAAATGAAAAAGGCTGAGAAGCCTGACTATCTACTAGATCCTGCCGAGGGCACAAGATCGTAGCTGAGGTAACAAGCTAAACGTCGAAGTCCAAGCGGAACTACTAGCGAGACGGAAGTCTCTCTGCAAAAACATGAAATAGGCAAACGTGAGTACAAATGTACCCAGCAAGACTTACATCAGAACTAACTACATATGCATCATTATCAACAAAGGGGTGGTGGAGTTTAACCGCAGCAAGCCAGCTTTGACTCGGTGGCTATCCCGAACTACGATCGCAATGTAACTCTTTTGAGGTGGCGCACACGAGTCCACATATTCACCATATCAATACACCACTATGGATCTGCTCCCGCCTCCCCACGAGAACGCCATCCATAGCACTCACGCTTATCTTGCGATTTTAGAGTATCCACTTTCACTTGTCTATGAACTGCATAAGGGTCCAAGTTTCCATATCCGAGGAATCCGCTATTCAATAGATAATGATAACCCCGCAGGGTGTACTTCTTCACACACGCTCTCGCCACTTATAGCCCTCAGACACGCCATGTACCTCGGCAACCTTCAAGCGAAGCCGGGCGAGGAGTCGGCCACGCCTACCTAAACACTCAAGTCTCTCGCCCGTGTTTATCGCCTATTCGGGTTCCATCCGCAAGGAGATCTGTCCGGTGTCGCCACGGCCCCAAACGATGTGAGCAGGGTTCCCAAGCCCACCTCGACGGGTGGATGTACGCTTGGTACACCGTACACGGTGCCTAGTCTGTCCCAAGCCCACCTGCACGGGTGCCACTTGGTAGACTACTAACACTACCTACAAACACCGTAAACTAGTTGCAACTCCCGGACAGAGAACAAGGGTGATTAAGAAGCCGAGAGGGTCGAGTTACCGAACCCAATGTGTGGTAGTAACTGCTCATGGATCACAAACACGTAACTCAGTTCCTGAGGACGGCTGCAATGAGACAACCCACCATGTACTCCTACATGGCCTCTCACCGCTACCTTTACCAAATCGTGTTCACACATTTAGCTCTCAATAGTAGGACATGTTCACACACCTCCGATTCATTCCCGATGAATCGACTCGACACAACTCTAAGCAATAGCAGCATGACAAACAAGCATGAATGAGTAGGCACATCAGGGCTCAAACAACTCCTACTCATGCTAGTGGGTTTCATCTATTTATCGTGGCAAAGACAGTCATGCAGAGGATAAAGGGTTCAACTACCGCAGCAAGTAACAGCTTGTATCGTTGTTGTCCTAATGCAGAAAATAGAGCAGAGCGAGAGAGTGGGATTGTATCGAATGAACAAGGGGTTTTGCTTGCCTGGCACTTCTGAAGATAATATAGTTCTTCATCGGTGTCATTGAACTCGTCGTCGAACGTCGTCTACTAAGAGGGGATAATCATCGGCAAACACAGAAAGAACACAATCAATACATGGCGATATGCAGCAATATGATGCATGATCATGACATGGCAATATGCTGTGATTTGATCTAATGCATCTAGCTATGATTTAAATGAAGTTGGTTTGAATACATGATTCAAATTCCAACTCCATATATGATTATTTAAATGCCCTTTATTGGTTTTGTCCAAAACAGAGGACAAACATTGTTCAAACATGCATGAAAATGGTACAGATGGATTCCTTGAATTTTTCTGATCATTTTTCATATATAAATCTTTGCATTTGGAGTTACGGTTCAATTTCTATGAATTTTAGAAGTTTTGCCTATTTTCTGAAATAAATAAATCATTTCTGATTTATTTAAAACTCCAGAAAACATTTACTGCGTCAGCATGACATCACCCTGACGTCATCAGGTCAACAGGGCGGGTTCAGGTCAAACCTGACCTGGGGGACCCACTGGTCAGTGACTCGGTCAACTAACTGAGTTAGTTAGTGGTAATCTAACCCTAACCGGGCTGTTAGCAGGGCTGGGCCCACATGTGAGTGTCTAGTTTAATTAACTAAATTAATTAGTGTTAACTAATCTAACACCTAAACTAACAGGGCAATTAGCACTAATTAAAATCCTACACTGATTAAGTCAAAGGCCGGTCCCACATGTCATGGACACAGGGGGGTCCCGCTGTGGTCAAATGGGTCAAACCCACCGGCGTTTAGCCCGGGCGCAAAGCAGACGCCGGGGCACTCGAAACAGTCAGGTGCCCGTTCAGCGCGGGTTGGGCTCATTCGAGAGCCTGCACCAGCGCGGCCGAGTGGTGGAGCCAGCCGGGCCTGGGACGGCCGGAGGGGATGGCGGGGAGCTCGGTTGCGGCCGCCGGAGCTCGGCTGGTTGCGGGCGCGAGGCTGCAGCAAGCAAGCGAGCGATTAGAGAGGCTAGGCGGCCTCCTAGAGGCACCAGGAGCGCGATGCGGTGCAAGGGTGCGGGTGGTTTGAGCTTAGGCCACGGCGGCGACAAAGCCAGGCGGCGGTGAGCTTCGGTCATGGTGGGGAACGGTGCTACGGCAAGGAATCGACGCGGGGAGGAGTGGGTAACGACGGAGGAGCTCACAGGGAGTCGGACGGCGGTCTCAGCGGGCTCGGGGGCGCACGGGTGACGGCGAATCGGCGGCGGTCGAGGACGAAGACGATGGCATGGAGGCGATGCAGAGCTTCCCGAGGGGCTTGGCTCGGTGGGGAGGAAGAGGGGGTCGAGGCGGAGCTCCTGAGCTCAGCGGATGGGCGAGGGGTGGCCAGTGGCTGCGGCAATCGGCGTCGGCGGCGACGAGCTCCGCTCGGTGGTTGCGTCAGAAACAGAGAGGAGGGGTGAGGAGCGAAGAGAGTGAGAGAAGGGTCGGCTCGATCGGGGCGGCACCGAGGAGAAGATCCGCGCGTCACTACCGGGGCAGAGGAGGCGTGCAGCGCCTGGTGGCGTGGCGTGCCTTGCGTGCGCTGCCGCCACGCCAGTCGATCGGGCGCCAGAGGACGACGGCGCTGGTGGGCTGGGCCTCTGCTACAAGAGCGGGCCGAATGAGGTCGACCAGTTAGCTTTTCTTTCTCTCTTTTTATATTTTCTGTTTTGTTTTTTTTATTTATTCATTTTGCCACCGATTCAAATTTAAACAAATTGAAAATAAAGGTTAAACTCCCCGGATATTTTATATCGCTTAATGGACTTCTCCACATATACATAAATATCATGCATTTGAAGCTATAATCATTATATATTATGAATATAACTTCAAATCCAAATACAATATGATTTAAATTCAATGTCCCAAAATATTCCATAAAATGTTCCGCAATTCTGGTTTGATATATATCTCTTGCCGTAATTACTGTAATGATTTTAGGCATTTTTGGAATCATCGAACGCAGTTTAAAGGGTTGCCGTAATTACTGTAATGATTTTTAGGCATTTTTGGAATCATCGAACGCAGTTTAAAGGGTTATCGCCCTTCTTTAGAAAGTTTTGAGGCTTTCTAATTTCCTCGCCCAAGTTTCGTAAATTAAGAGGATGCATGATGCTCACTGATGCAACTATCTGCAAACAATTCTAGGGCTGTGACACAGAGGGGGAAGTCCTACGTTGCCTTGCGGGCGATCCTCACGAGGCTGATCCCTCCAAGCTCCCTCGCGAGGCTGGTCCTGCCAGCGGTCCTCGCGAGGCCGGTCACGCACCCCTTGGCGAGGGCCACGGTCGTCCCATCATCCTCCACCTCTTGCTCTGCCTCGGCCGTAGCCTCGATCATTGCGCTCGGGGCGTCGACCGGCACGGCCTTCTCGCACGGCCCTGAGTTCTTGGCATTCGTTGGTGTTGTGGGTGTGGAGATCATGGTACACACAGTACCGGCTGCCCTTGGATGACTCTGGCTGGTCCCTGCCGCACTTTGTGTCTGGCTCTGCTGCGAGCACAGCTGCTCCCTTGCGCTTCAAATCCTTCGCCTTGGCTTTCTTCTCTTCTGGGTCTGCCGCTGGGAGCTCGAGAAGGGAGAGGCGTCCTTCCTTAGCCCTTGCACACTTGGTCTTCAGGTTGAGCTGCTCCAGAGACGTACACAGATCTTCATGGATTGCCAGCTCCTCCTTCATCTTGACATCGCGAACGCCATCAGAGAACGCCGAGATGATAGCCTCCTCAGTCACCCTGGGAATCTTGAGGCGAGCGTTGTTGAAGCACTGGATGTACTTCGACAAGGTCTCCCCGGGCTACTGCTTGATGCGGCGCAGGTCACCCATGGCCGACGGACGGTCGCGAGTGCCCTGGAAGTTGGCGATGAAGCGAGTGCGCATCTCATCCCAGGAGGAGATCGTGTCGGGAGGCAGGTTCAGGGGCCAGGTGCAGGCGCCGTCCTTGAGTGCCATGGGAAACTAGTTCGCCATGACCATTTCGTCACCGTTGGCGGCCTCGATGCCCAGCTCGTAGAGCTGTAGGAACTCCGCGGGGTCGGCGGGCCGTCGTAGCGAGGAGGCAGGTCAGGTTTGAACTTGCCTGGCCAGGCGACACCACGTAGCTCGACGGTGAAGGCACGACAGCCTGCGATGGCCACCAGAGCTCTCTGCTGATGCGGTGCTTGCTCACGGAGATTCTCGCGTGCAGCAGCCTGGAGCAGCGTTGGGTCTTGACGTGCTGGCGCGGGAATACGGTCGTGGCACGCTGGTGCCAGGAGCATGCGTGCACCTTCTTGGGGACGATTGATTTCTTGACAGCATCTTTCTTGTCGCGCTGGCGCCGGACGCCGTGGATCTCGTCCAAGGGCCGCGCACCTTGGAGCGAGGGCGCCGTCTTGGGGAGGCGGTGGCGGAGGCACCTTCTGGTTTGTGCCTCCCGTGCAGGACGGAGGGCGAGGTAGCGAGAGGGACGATGCAGGGGAGCCCCCTGCGACGCTGACGAGCTCGATGATGCGAGCGAGCCACTCCTCATAGAGGTCATCGACGGGACGGTAGTGCAGGAGCTCACACACCAGGAGCACGCGGCGTGCGCGTCCGCGGGGGCGCGGCGTGTGTGGGACGACGAACCAGCTGGAGTCAGCGACGGGGTGGCGGTGCGGCCTTCCCGCCGCACCGGCGATGCAAATGATTTAGGCTCGCTGCTCGTTTCGCCGGGCCGGTGGCTGTGTTGGCGGCAGGCGACGGGAAACGACGGGGACACCCACCGACGGGAGCCGTCTGGGCGACGCGGGCGACGAGAGCAGCCCGACGCTCGGCGCGAGCCCGGCGAGCGTCTGCCATGGACACGACGGAAGATCCACGCGAAACGGCGAAAGAAAGATTCCGACGCACCCCTACTTGGCGCGCCAAATGTCGGATGTTGGGTTCCGGCAGACCCTTTAGGTTAGAACTCTGGGGTGCGCACGAAGATCTTTCCCCTACCGACCTGCGTCCGATCGCCTCATGAGAATCTAGCTAAACGTTGAACAGCACAAGGGACATGAGATTTATACTGGTTCGGGCCACCGTTGTGGTGTCATACCCTACTCCAGTGTGTGGTGTGGTGGATTGCCTCAAGGGATGATGATGGACAGTACAAAGGGTGAACAGCCTCGCGAGAGGTGTTCTTGAGCTGGTGCAATGAACTGCTTGGGTGAGTTCGATCGCCTCTCGGTCTAATGAGCACTCTCCCAGGTGCCCTCTACTTTGTGGTGGCTAGGCCTATTTATAGAGGCCCTGGCCCTCTTCCCAAATATTGAGCGGGAAGGGCGCCAACAACGGCCATTTCAAAGGGGAACATCTAATACAAGTTATCCTGACTAAAGTTGGTCTTTGGCTGGCAAAGGCACTGGCGATGACGCCGTCTTGGGCTCCACGGTGACCTCCATCCTACCGCTTTGCTGGTCTTGGTCTTGTTCCACTGAAATGGCAACCTTTGCATGATGCCTCGGTACTCCATGCCTATGCTTGCCCCCTTTGCACCAAAGTGGAAACAAGGCCACTGCGCAGGCCGACGCTCTCCTGGCGCCCGCCTGGTCTCGATCGTGGTGGCTTGCGTCATGAGCACCTCGTGAGGCACCCTGCCTTGATCTCTCCGCGTCCTCGCGAGCCTGCCTGGCGAGGCCGTTCTTAAGGAAGCCTTGTGTCGTCCGCCCCGCGAGGATTGGCCCCTCGCGAGGGTCTTGAGTCTTGTGCTGATGAAGATGGGTCGTACTGGGCCACCACTTGAGCCATGCCGCAGGCAGTAGGCAGGCCAGTCTGGGGACCCCCGTTCCCAGAACGCCGACAGGCATTAGTCCCACGTTATCCCAACACAAAATTAATTTGGAGGCCGATGCTAAAACAGTTAGAGATCCTCAACGTCGACTGAATCCGAAGATGAAAGAAGTGGTAAGAAAGGAGATACTAAAGCTCCTTGAGCCAGGTATAATTTATCCCATTGCTCATAGTGAATGGGTAAGCCCTATCCATTGTGTTCCTAAAAAGGGAGGTATTATTGTCGTTCCTAATGATAAAGATGAATTGATCCCGCAAAGAATTATTACAGGTTATAGGATGGTAATTGATTTCCGTAAATTAAATAAAGCTACTAATAAGATCATTACCCTTTACCTTTTATTGATCAAATGCTAGAAAGACTATCCAAACACACACATTTTTGCTTTCTAGATAGTTATTCTGGTTTCTCTCAAATACCTGTGTCGGCAGGGGATCAATCAAGAACTACTTTTACTTGCCCTTTCAGTACTTTTGCTTATAGACGTATGCCTTTTGGTTTATGTAATGCACCTGCTACCTTTCAAAGATGTATGATGGCTATATTCTCAGACTTTTGTGAAAAGATTTGCAAGGTATTCATGGATGATTTCTCCGTTTATGGATCCTCTTTTGATGATTGCTTGAGCAACCTTGATCGAGTTCTGCAGAGATGCGAAGACACTAGTCTTGTCTTGAATTGGGAAAAGTGTCACTTTATGGTTAATGAAGGCATTGTTTTGGGGCATAAGATTTCCGAGAGAGGTATTTAAGTTGATAAAGCTAAAGTTGATTCCATTGAAAAGATGCCATGTCCCAAGGACATAAAAGGTATAAGAAGTTTCCTTGGTCATGCCAGTTTTCATAGGAGGTTCATTAAGGACTTTTCTAAAATCTCTAGGCCTCTGACTAATTTATTGCAAAAAGATATTCCTTTTGTCCTTGATGATGATTGCGTAGAAGCATTTGAAATACTTAAGAAAGCTTTGATCACTGCACCTATTATTCAGCCACCTGATTGGAATTTACCCTTTGAAATTATGCGTGATGCTAGTGATTATGCTGTAGGTGCTATTCTAGGGCAAAGAGTTGATAAGAAATTGAATGTTATCCAGTATGCTACTAAGACTCTTGATACTGCCCAGAGAAATTATGCTACTATTGAAAAAGAATTCTTAGCAGTTGTGTTTGCATGTGATAAGTTTAGACCTTATATTGTTGATTCCAAAGTTACTATTCACACTGATCATGCTGCTATTAAATATCTTATGGAAAAGAAAGATGCTAAGCCTAGACTCATTAGATGGGTTCTTTTGCTCCAAGTATTTGATTTGCATATTATTGATAGAAAGGGAGCTGAGAACCCCGTTGCAGACAACTTGTCTAGGTTAGAGAATGTTCTTGATGACCCACTGCCTATTGATGATAGCTTTCCTGATGAACAATTAGCGGTTGTCAATGCTTCTCTTACTGCTCTTTGGTATGCTGATTATGCTAATTACATTGTTGCTAAATTTATACCTCCTAGTTTCACGTACTAGCAAAAGAACAAGTTCTTTTATGATTTAAGACATTACTTCTGGGATGACCCACACCTTTATAAAGAAGGAGTAGATGGTGTTATTAGACGTTGTGTACCTGAGCATGAACAGGAATAGATCCTACACAAGTGTCACTCTGAATCATATGGAGGACACCATGCTGGAGACAAAACTGCACACAAGGTATTGCAATCCGGTTTTTATTGGCCTACTCTCTTCAAAGACGCTCGTAAGTTTGTCTTATCTTGTGATGAATGTCAAAGAATTGGTAATATTAGTATATGTCAAGAAGTGCCTATGAATTATTCTCTTGTTATTGAAACATTTGATCTTTGGGGCTTTGATTATATGGGACCTTTTCCTGCCTCTAATGGTTACACACATATTTTAGTTGCTATTGATTACGGTACTAAGTGGGTAGAACCTATTCCAACTAGTAGTGCTGATCATAACACTTCTATTAAAATGCTTAAGGAAGTTATTTTTCCGAGGTATGGAGTCCCTAGATATCTTATGACTGATGGTGGTTGACATTTTATTCATGGTGCTTTCCGTGAGATGCTTGCTAAGTATGATGTTAATCATAGAATTGCATCTCCTTATCATCCGCAGTGTAGTGGTCAAGTAGATTTGAGTAATAGAGAGCTCAAATTAAATTTACAAAAGACTGTGAATAGATCTAGAAAGAATTGGTACAAGATACTTGATGTTGCATTATGGGCCTATAGAACTGCATACAAAAATCCTATGGGTATGTCTCCTAATAAGATGGTTTATGGAAAAGCTTGTCATTTACCTCTTGAACTTGAACATAAAGCATATTGGGCTATTAAAGAGCTCAATTATGACTTCAAACTTGCTGGTGAGAAGAGGTTATTTGATATTAGCTCACTTGCTGAATGGAGAACCCAAGCCTATGAGAATGCCAAGCTATTCAAAGAAAAAGTCAAACGCTGGCATGACAAAAGGATACAAAAGCGTGAGTTTAATGTAGGTGATTATGTGTTATTATTCAACTCTTGTTTAAGATTTTTTGCAGGAAAACTTCTCTCTAAATGGGAAGGTCCTTACGTTATCGAGGAGGTCTATCATTCCGGTGCCATAAAAATCAACAACTTTGAAGGCACAAGTCCGAGGGTGGTGAACGGTCAAAGAATTAAACATTATATTTCAGGTAATCCTATCAATGTTGAAATTAATATTATTGAAACCGTAACCCCAGAGGAATACATAAGGGACACTTTCCAGAACATTCCAGACTTCGAAAAGGAATAGGTATTTGGTACGGTAAGTAAACCGACTCCAAAACAATTATAATGGCAATGTTTATCAGTTTTGGAATATTTAAGAATTTTAGGAAGAAAGAAGTAGTCCGAGAGGGACACGAGGTCACCACGAGGGTGGAGGGCGCGCCCACCTTTACTAGGTGCGCCCTCCTGTCTCGTGGACACCTTGTTTCCGGACTCTGTTTTCTTGCACGTTACGTATTTTGGTCGGTAGAAATTCATTATATAAACTCCCAAAGGTTTTGACCACCGTATCATGCAAATATCCTCTGTTTTCGTTTCGAGCTATTTTTGTTTCAGATCTAGAGCATCATGGCATCTCCAAGAGCTCCCAAGGACAAGTTTTTCAAGAGGGTTATCAACCCCTATCTCGCGGAGATGCTGCAACACCCTCAAACCATTGAGATGCGTGAGGGGGTGCTGCACATCCGTGATGTGGAGGGACCAAGGCGTACCGGAAGCGTGGAGACAAAGCTCGAAGCCATGGAGCAGCAAGTTTTCAAGTGCCAAGGGATGGTGGAGTGTGGACTCAACGCCAACCAGATGATGATCACGGAGTTCACCAACAACCACAAGCTAGATGCCAAAGTCATTGGGGAGACCATCTTCAAGCTTCAAGAGAAAATCGAGCACCTCCAAGCCTAGATCTATGACCAGCAAACCAGAACTATGAGTATGAATATAGATTCAAGAGAATGAGTTTGGCTGCAGATCTAAGGATCCCAGAGACTCGATCATCCTTCTATGATGGTGAGCCTATGCCTTGTAATATGGACGACAAGCCTACATCATCAACAACTCCTACTTCACCACCTCCGAGGACATAATCACATGGGTATGGGCACTCCCTTTGGCAACTGCCAAGCTTGGGGGAGGTGCCCCGGTATCGTATCACCATCACACTCCTATCTTTACCTTTTTATTCAGTTCGATCCTTTTAGTAACATCTTGATCTAGTAGATTGAAGTTTTGGTATCAAGTAGTTTTGAGTTTTGCTTTGTGATCTCTTTATGTAATCGAGTCCGTGAGCTATCTATAATAAAGATTAGTGTTGAGTCAAGGGCTTTGCTATGTTGCTATGATTTCGAGAAAGTAGAAAGAATAAAAGAGTTCATATTGATCTTATGGCTAGTGATGACTTCACACATAGAAAGTATGAGGCATAAAAGTCATTGAGAGTTGATAAACATAGTTTTGGTCACTGTTGCAATTAATAGGAAGTAATAAGGAAAGAGAGGTTCACATACAAATATATTATCTTGGACATCTTTTATGATTGGGAGCACTCATTAAGTATGACATGCTAAAAGAGTTGACGTTGGACAAGGAAGACAACGTAATGGTTTATGTTTTCTCACATCTCAGTTAAAGTATATTGTCATTGACCTTCCAAATATGTTGAGCTTGCCTTTCCCCCTCATGCTAGCCAAATTCCTTGCACCAAGTAGAGATACTACTTGTGCTTCCAAATATCCTTAAACCCAGTTTTGCCATGAGAGTCCACCATACCTACCTATAGATAGAGTAAGATCCTTCAAGTAAGTTGTCATGTTGCAGGCAATAAAAATTGCTATCTAAATATGTATGACTTATTAGTGCAGAGAAAATAAGCTTTATATGATCTTGTTGTGGAAGCAATAAAAGCGACGGACTGCATAATAAAGGTCCACATACAAGGGGCAATATAAAGTGACATTCGTTTGCATTAATATTTTGTGCATCCAACCCTAATTGCACATGACAACCTCTGCTTCCCTCTGTGAAGGGCCTATCTTTTACATTATGTTTTTACTTTATGCTTGAGTAAAGGTGATCCTCACTGAGGGAGTCCTGGACTAGGGGGTGTCCGGACAGCCGGACTATCAATATCCGCCGGACTCCCAGACTACAAAGATAGAAGATTGAAGACTCCGGCTCGTGTCCCGAAGGTACTTTCCTTGGCGTGGAAGGCAAGCTTGGCAATACGGATATGTAGATCTCCTACCATTGTAACCGACTCTGTAACCCTAGCCTCCCGGTGTCTATATAAACCGGAGGGCCTTAGTCCGAGGGACTAACATTACATCTCAACAATCATACCATAGGCTAGCTTCTAGGTTTAGTCTCCTTGATCTCGTGGTAGATCTACTCTTGTACTACCCATATCATCAATATTAATCAAGCAGACGTGGGTTTTACCTCCATCGAGAGGGCCCGAACCTGGTAAAAACATTGTGTCCTCGCCTCTTGTTACCATCCGCCTAGACGCACAGTTCGGGACCCCCTACCCGAGATCCGCCGGTTTTGACACCGACATTGGTGCTTTCATTGAGAGTTCCTCTGTGTCGTCACCGATAGGCTCGATGGGATCTTCAACCATCAACGCTGTGCAGGGTGAGACTTTTCTCCCCTGACAGATCTTCATATTCGGCGGCTTTGCACTGCGGGCGAATTCTCATGGCCATCTAGAGCAGATCGAAAGCTATGCCCCTGGCCGTCAGGTCAGATGCGGAAGCTTAAACTTCACGGCCGATGACCGCGGAGACTTGATCTTCGACGGACTCGAGCCACAGCCAAGTGCGACACACTGTGACGATGGGCATAATCTAGCTTTGCCGCCGGACAGTGCTTTGGTGGCCGCACTCAGATCCGCTTCGGCCACTAGCCCAGAGCCGATTGCCCATATCGAGGGCCGGTGGATAGACGCCGCCCTGGGGGCTTCAACATCCACGGCGATGGAGCCGAATACCAATCTTGTCCCTCACGAACTCGTGACCTCGAGGCGCCGGACTCGCGCGGACTCGAGCCTCCCGCTACTCTACCGACATCCGGATTGGGCGCCGCTATGGAATTCACCGCTGCGGATATCTTCCAAAGACTCGCCTTTTGGTGATATCCTGAATTCCCTGAAGCATCTCTCGCTATCAGGAGAATCCTGGCCGGACTATGGCGAGGACGGTTGGAGTTCGGACGATGGAGAAATTCAGAGCCCACCCACCACCCACTTTGTAGCCACTGCCGAGGATCTCACCGACATGCTAGACTACGATTCGGCGACATCGACGCTATGGACGCATTTATGCCGAGACGAACAAGAGCCAGCGCCATGTGGCACTTTGGAAGGCCACCTCGCCATATGACGATACATGGTGGATACCCCAAAAGAAGGGGATGGCGAAAGCAATGCGGAGGCAGATTCTCTAAAGAAGCAGCCCAAACACCGACGTCGTGGCGCCGCCAAAATCCCGCCACAAAGAAGAATGAAGATTCCGCACCGGAGACAATAACACTCGGAGAGTGCTAAAGACAATCCCTCCAAAGAAGACTCGGTCAGGAGGACGCAGGCAAGCCCTCGTGACAGGAGGCGCATTTAAGGGGTTGAGGATGATAACTATATGCCTCCTCCAAGACGAAGCAAGCCTCAACGATGATGAATTCGCTGCACTCGAGGATCCAACGAACAAGAGCGCTTCAAGTGCGGGCTCATAGCCACGGCAAATAGCCTAAAGAAAAGCAAGAACAGCTCCAAGCTGATCAAGATCTCTGGCCGATCGATGGACAGAGGTCCTCACGGCCGAAGAGTATAAACTCGAACGTCCCTCCAAAAGTTACCCAAGACACAAGCTGCTCCCCCGATTAGAGGAGGAAGCGTATATACCTTCATCACCAGCGCATGACATGGTTGACCGACCACCCCGTGGCCGCGACAGAGAGGCATTCAGGCCCCCAGCCAAAACCGTACCTCGGCATCGCTCCAAGAGTACGAAGCCAAAAGGGAATGCGCCGGACTTGCGAGACATATTGGAGGACAAAGCAAGACAATCTAGATCCATCTATGGATCACGTGGGCGCCCTACGACCCACGACGAATACCGTCGCGCCGGACATAACGCTAGCCGGGCCGAACATAGCAGACAGCGCTCCCTCGAGCTGCGTCGCAATGTTGCTCAATACAGGCGCGCCGCACACCCATTATGCTTCACCGATGAAGTAATGGATCATCAGATCCCCGAAGGGTTTAAACCCGTAAATATCGAATCTTACGATGGTATAACAGACCCCGCGGTGTGGATCGAAGATTATCTTCTCCACATCCATATGGCCCGCGGCGACGATCTCCACGCCATCAAATGTCTACCACTCAAGCTTAAAGGACCAGCTCGGCATTGGCTTAACAGCCTGCCCGCAGAGTCAATTGGGTGTTGGGAAAACCTGGAGGTCGCGTTCCTTGATAACTTCCAAGGTACATATGTGCGACCACCAGACGCCGATGACCTAAGCCACATTATTCAGCAGCCAGACGAATCGCCGGATAATTACGACACGGTTCTTGACGAAGAAAATCAAATCGCCGACCGTCCGGATGCGGAGGCCCTTGCAGCCTTCAAACATAACATCCGGGACGAATGGCTAGCCCGCACTGGGCAGGAGAAGCCAAATCCATGGCAGCCCTCACATCGTTAATGACCCGCTTTTGAGCGGAGAGGACAGCTGCTAGCCCGCAGAACAATCTCCGCAAAAATTCTGGCAGTCCGGACACTAAGGACAACAACGGCAGTCACGCCGAATCAAAAACAAATGCCGCGTTAACGCGGCGACAAAGGAGGATACGGCAGTCAATGCCGGATTCCGAGGCTCCAAACCCAGTCAACGGAAGAAGCCATTTAAAAGAACCACTCCGGGTCCGTCCAATCTGGACCGAATACTCGACCGCACATGCCAGATACATGGCACCCCCGAAAAGCCAGCTAATCACAACAATAGAGATTGTTGGGTGTTCAAGCAGGCTGGCAAGTTAATTGCCGAACAGAATGACAAGGGGCTAAGTAGCGACGACGAGGAAGAGACCTGGCCGCCGAACAATAGAGGACAGAAGGGTTTCCCCCCACAAGTGCGGATGGTGAATATGATTTACGCGACCCATATACCCAAGAGGGAGAGGAAGCGCGCACTACGGGACGTCTATGCGATGGAGCCAGTCGCCCCAAAGTTCAATCCATGGTCCTCCTGTCCGATCACTTTCGATCGACGAGACCATCCGACCAGCATACGCCATGGCAGATTCGCCGCATTGGTCTTAGACCCAATCGTCGATGGATTTCACCTCACAAGAATCCTGATGGACGGCGGCAGCAGCCTGAACCTGCTTTATCAGGACACAGTGCGCAAAATGGGCATAGACCCATCAAGGATCAAACCTACTAAGACAAGCTTTAAAGGTGTCATCCTAGGAGTGGAAGCCAACTGTAGAGGCTCAGTCACACTGGAAGTGGTCTTCGGATCCCCGGATAATTTCCGAAGCGAAGAGTTAATCTTCGATATAGTCCCGTTCCGTAGCGGCTATCATGCCCTGCTCGGACGAACCGCATTTGCAAAATTCAACGCGGTGCCGCATTATGCATACCTAAAGCTCAAGATGCCAGGCCCTCGTGGAGTCATTACGGTCAATGGGAATACGGAACGCTCCCTCCGAACGGAGGAACATACAGCCTCTCTCGCGGCAGAAGTACAGAGTAGCCTTCTACGGCAATTCTCCAGTCCGGCAATCAAAAAGACGGATACATCAAAGCGTGCCCGGAGCAACACTAACCAAGACCACCTGGCGCGATCAGAGCACGCGTAGCAATGCGGCCCCAACCCCCGCCCGCGCATGATCACAAGAATAACACTCCGCGTACATCATTACACTTTGGAGATACCATGGGCGCAGGGGAGGGGCTTGATCACAAGGGACAAAGAGTGCGGCTCGACCACACCAGGGGCTCATGCGAGCGCTCCCCTTGGGTTTACTTTTTATCTTTTCTTCTTTTTATGTATACAGGACTCTGTTAATCAGAAGCCTTGTTCGACGGCGCACTTGCCGAACTCACGATCCAACAGTCAGGGACTAAAGAAGGCTGCGATGAACAATCAGGTGGTCTCCATTACGAGCATTAAATTCGATTACGTACACCAAGTCTGCAGCTCATCCCTGGAGGGGGACTTGTTAATTTAGTCCAAATCCCTTGCTTACCGCACTATTTGTATCAGTCCGCTTTATTAGCCGACCGTCTTTCATAAATAACGCAGCACTTCCTTTTTGCAAGTACATTACCTTTTTATTGCAATTGCGTTACCTCTTATATATGTTCATTATATGACATCTTGCACCCGTATACTTTGGTACGGCCGAATCGCCAGGGCTTCGCTCCCGGATTATGGTGTAATTAAGTCCGAACACTTTCACAAGTTCGCACCCGAACTTATAGCATTATATGAATCAGCTCGAATCATGTCTTGGGTCAATAGTTGGGTTTGCCTGCTCCCATGTTTTGGTACCTTACGCCCGCTCCGTCGGCTAAGGTAGCACTGGGAGAACCACTACGATTGCGCCCCGGTTGAGCCGGGTTAACGCCTCAGTGGAGAAAGCTAAAACTGACTGGCATGATAAGGCGAGAGACTGGTCGCTGTTCGAGAGGTTCTTTCGGGTCCCTAAAGACTCATGCCGCTTCGAGTGAAGTTCCGGATGAAGTCCGACGAAGGCGTGGATAGCGCCCCGGATTCGGTCTTCCGAATACCAGGGGCTTTGCCTAAATTTAAAATTATAGAATTCTATGGCTAAGTGAGAGTGTTCAAGCATTATAAGTCCGGTCGCCTTGTTCGTCATGTTGAGCGCCTCCCTAGATGGAACCAATAATGGGAACAAGAGTGCTCAAGTTTATCACCGAACACCCCAGCCCTTGTAGCTTGGGGGCTGAAGCCAACGACTTGCCATCTCTCAGATTTTACAAACGGCCGCATAGAAGGTAATATTTTAAATTAAATAAGCGTTGCTCATGGCACATATAAACGAAGTTTTCAGCGCCCAGGATAAATACACAGCGAGTTCACTCAAAAATTACATCTCGGGAGCACTCATCTGCAATATTGCAGGCTCCCTTCAGGACAACTTTATAATATCGCTCCCGCGTGCGATGCTCCTTGCTTGGCGGTGGCGGATCCGTGAGAAGCTTCTCCGCATCCAGTTTGCCCTATTGCACCTTTATGCGGGCAAGGGCCCGACGAGCGCCTTCAATACAGGCGGAGCGCTTGATCACATCCAGCCTGGGCACGATCCACCAGCCGCCAAGACTAGGCCAAAATAGCTGCCAGCATGGCCCGTCCCAGCCATAGCCGGACTATGAGGCCCTTCATGGCCTCCTCGGCTACCTTAGGAGTTCGACCAGCGCTTCACCGGTCGGTTGGGGGCACTGGATGGCCGGCCTCAAAGATACCGAGACCGAAGACCTTCTCCGCCGAGCTCCTCCTCGCCACGATAGAATGCGGCGGCATCGACGCACTACATGGCAGATCTGCAAACGCCTCGAGAGCTCCGAATTCGGGTAAGTATCCGTAATTTACATTAACGTGCTCGCTCGCATGAAAAAGGCCTTACCCGCCGCTATCTTCTTTATGTCCTCTACCTCCGGAAGGGCCTTCGGGCCTCGGCCTTGGCGGACTTGGCACTTTCGAGAGCGAGGCAAGCTCGACTCGAAGTCTTGGAGTCACGCCCAAACTCGCATGCTTTTCCATGAGAGCCCGGAGCTCTTGCCGAACTTTCGCCACCAGCGCCACTTGCTTTTCTCGCTCAGCCCGCCTCGCGTGGCAAGATTATGCTCGCATGACACGGCATCCTTCGAGGCTGCCACCTCCTTAGTGGCCCCTGCAATACACATATTATCCTTATTAATTTTGTTTGCAACCAAAACCCTTTTCTGTAAGGTACTTATTTAAAGTGGTGTTATTCACCTTCTTTTTCCTTGAGCTGCCTCTTGGCATGGCCGAGCTCTTGCTCCGACCTCTCAAGGTCCTTTTTCAGCGCCTCGACCTCCGCTGTTAATGCGGCAGAGGTCAACAGCGCAGCCTGCAAACCCATATTGACATATTTTAGAAACCTGCGATATCTTGTTAGATCCTTAGTCCGGCTTTTCTTTCCAACACCGAACTAAGCATCGAGGCTACTGCCTATGTGGTATTACATTACATAATTTTAAACTTCTTACCTCAAAGCTCGTTAGAAGGCTGTTGCGAGCTTCGGTCAGCCCGCCCTTGGCGAGCTGGACCTTCTCAATCACCGCACTCATGAGAGTGCGGTGTTCTTCCTCGATGGAAGCGCTTTAAGCGCCCAAGCAGGTTATCCGCGCCCGGTTGGGCGAGGCACCGGCGTCACGGTCCTGCCCTTCTTTGAAGGGCCGCTTGCGGACTCGAACCGCCACGGGTTCCGAGGTAGAGTCCGCACAAAGTCCGGGAGGATGCCTGACGGCGCCTTCGGAGCCTCCTCCCGGCGGGTCCCCCTATGGGATTCCGCCTCGCCGTCCTCGTCGACGCGTGGGGTAGAGGCAGTCGGGATAGAATTTACATCCGACGGCGCCAAAGACCCGCTCATCGAGTCGGGAAGATCGTCAACGGCCGGACTACAGGCAGAATGCGGCGTTAGAAGGACACTACATGGCATACAATGTACGGCATATAAATGATCTGAATACTTACGATCCTGCCGGACGCCTGGCCCTTGGAGGCCACTCTTCCTCGCCAACATTGATGTTGGTGAAACTGTCCGGGGATAGTTCTCCTCTTGACCCTTCGCCGCACCGATTGGGGAGGCCTTCCTCTCTTCTCTCCTCCTCCGGAGAGAGTACTCCTCCTCCTCCTCGTCTCGGGAGGAGTCCTCGCCGATGTCGACGCTCGACACGGAACTCTTTCGAGTCCCCGGCCACCTTCTTGGCCTTCTTCTCCGGCACCATGTGCGGTGCCGAACCAACAGCCTTGCTAAGCGGGCATCCACCGGTTCTTCTGCATGGGAGCCGGGCTGATGAGCAGCCGGGCCTTCTCCATCCATTCTGTCAAAGGAAGAGGCAGATTAAAAACCTTGCTAGAGTCAATCTAATTACTACAAGTGTCCCGTAATGGGGTCAATCACTTACCTCGTCGGTCGGAGATCGTGAGCTGAATCCATGGTCTTGATCGCGGATGCGGGGCCAGCGCCCTTGAACAAGACCCTCCAGCGCCTTTCAGACGTTGTATCAAAGAGCCCGCTCAACGTCTGGTGCTGTTCGGATTAAACTCCCACAGATTAAATACCCGTTTTGGCAAGGAGAATCCGCGGAGGAGCATGACTGACCACGCCGACGAGCCGGAGCCTATTGCTCACCAGCTTCTTGATGCAGTGCTCAAGTCCGTCACCTCCACGGATCACCCCACCGCAAGCCCTTCTCTTTCCGGGAGGTGAGCTGCGGGGGATTCCAGATCTAAATTCGGGGCCGCCGCCTGAGGCTTGCGCTGCTCGGTGATGTAGAACCACTCCGATTGCCACCCCTTGACGGAGTCCACGAAGGTCCCTTCTAGCTAAGGGACATTGGGCAGCTTGCCCAACATGGCGCCCCGATTCCGCTTATGCCCCTTCACAACCTTCGCTTGACGTTGAAGGTCTAGAGCCACAGTCAAGTGGGGCTGGATGCGAGAAAGGACTCGCACACAACGATAAACGCCGAGATGTTGAGGACGAAGTTCGCGCCAGATCGTGGAAATCCAGGCCGTAGTAAAACATGAGCCCCTGGACGAATGGATGGAGCGGAAAGCCCAGTCCATGGAGGAAGTGGGAAGGAAGACGACCTCTCATGAGGCCCTCGGTAGGGATGAGCTGCCCGCGTCCGGGCAGCCGATCGCGCGATGTCGCTGAAAGGTATCCGGCGCCACGCAGCTTGGTGATGTCCTCCTCCTTGGCGGTGGAGGCCATCCATTTGCCTCCCCTCCGCATATATTCGGAGAAGGGTCGAGGTGAGATGCGCGAGCTTGGGCGTTGGAGCTTGAGTTCGCAGGATGGATAAGCAAAGGAGGAAGAAGGCGAGGTGAGAAGGTAAATCCTTATCCCTTATATATAGGCGGACAAAACTATGCGCCCTCACCGGCCTGGTAAAACTCACTTATCTCCCAAGCGCCACCATCAATGGCGCGGTTGGGTTACCCACGCACGTATTGATGAGAATCCCGGAATAAGGGGAACACGATCTCTGCTTCGACAGGACGTGCCAAGGAATCCGCTTTGCTAAACGTGCTGAGGTGGTATAGTAATTCAAACAAGGGCTTGGTAGCGGTGTGATGTCACGCCGCGTAATACGTCAGCAGGTGGAATCAGTATATATGTTTTATTCTCTCTACGTTGGAATGTGGAATTTATTTTTGCAGAGCCGGACACTATCCTGGTGTTCATTATCTTCTCCGAATTAGTCAAGGAGAGGAACCCGCCTTGCAATGCCGAACATTATGCACGCCGGACTTATCGTCATTGAAGACCGGTTCGAGGCTACCGAGGAGTCTGGACTAGGGGTGTCCGGACAGCCGGACTATCAATATCCGCCGCCTCCCGCACTACGAAGATAGAAGATTGAAGACTCGGCTCATGTCCCAAGGTACTTTCCTTGGCGTGGAAGGCAAGCTTGGCAATACGGATATGTAGATCTCCTACCATTGTAACCGACTCTGTAACCCTAGCCTCTCCGGTGTCTATATAAACCGGAGGGCCTTAGTCCGTGGGGACTAACATTACATCTCAACAATCATACCATAGGCTAGCTTCTAGGGTTTAGCCTCCTTGATCTCGTGGTAGATCTACTCTTGTACTACCCATATCATCAATATTAATCAAGCAGACGTAGGGTTTTACCTCCATCGAGAGGGCCCGAACCTGGTAAAAACATTGTGTCCTCGTCTCTTGTTACCATCCGCCTAGACGCACAGTTCGGGACCCCCTACCCGAGATCCGCCGGTTTTGACGCCGACACTCACCTTTCCCTTTTTCATTTTATCCTTCGGCAAGCTCCTCCTGTTTGAAAGATCATGATATATATATATATATATATATATATATATATCCAATTGGATGGAAGTTAGCATGGGCTATTATTGTTGACATCACCTAAAGGTGAATACGTTGGGAGGCAACACAATAAGCCCCTGTCTTTCTCAGTGTCCGGATGAAACTCCATAACCACAAGTATTGCATGAGTGTTAGCAATTGTAGAAGACTACATGATAGTTGAGTATGTGGACTTGCTGAAGAGCTCTATTCTTGACTCTTTATGATGTTATGATAAATTGCAATTGCTTCAATGACTGAGATTATAGTTTGTTAGCTCCCAATGATGTTTTTGAACCATACTTGACATTCTGAATTGATTGTTACTTGAGTATAAGAAATCACATGATAAAATCTATTTATGTTGCTGTTATAAGAATGATTATGATGCCCTCAGGTCCGTATTTTATTTTTATTGACACCTCTATCTCTAAACATGTCGACATATTTTTCGATATCGGCTTCCGCTTGAGAACAAGCAAGGTCTAAGCTTGGGGGAGTTGATACGTCCATTTTGCATCATGCTTTTATATCAATATTTATTGCATTATGGGCTGTTATTACACATTATATCTCAACACTTATGGCTATTCTCTCTTATTTTACAAGGTTTACCATGAAGAGGGGGAATGCCGACAGCTGGAATTCTTGCCGGAAAAGGAGCGAACATTGGAAACCTATTCTGCATTGCTCCAAAAATCCTAAAACTCCACGAAACTTATTTTTGGAATTAATAAGAATTATTGAGCAGAAGAAACACCTCAGGGGGGCCACACCTTGGCTAGGAGGGTGGGGGGACGCGCCCACCCCTACTGGGCGCGCCCCTGTCTCCTGGCCCCCTCGTGGCCCCCCGATGTCCATCTTCTGCTATATGAAGGCTTTTACCCTACAAAAAATCGTGGGCAAGCTTACGGGACGAAACTCCGCCACCACGAGGCGGAACCTTGGCGAAACCAATCTAGGGCTCCGACTGAGCTGTTCTGCTGGGGACACTTCACTCCGGGAAGGGGAAATCATCACCATCGCCATCACCAACAATCCTCTCATCAGAAGGGGGTCAATCTCCATCAACATCTTCACCAACACCATTTCCTCTCAAAACCCTAGTTCATCTCTTGTATCCAATCTTGTATCAAAACCACAAATTGGTACATGTGGGTTGCTAGTAGTGCTGATTACTGCTTGTAGTTGATGCTAATTGGTTTACTTGGTGGAAGATCATATGTTCAGATTCTTAATGCATATTATTACTCCTCTGATTATGAACATGATTATGCTTTGTGAGTAGTTACGTTTGTTCCTGAGGACATGGGTGAAGTCTTGCTATTAGTAGTCATTTGAATTTGGTATTCGTTCGATATTTTGATGAGATGTATATTGTCTTTCCTCTAGTGGTGTTATGTGAACGTTGACTACATGACACTTCACCATTATTTTGGCCTAGAGGAAGGCATTGGGAAGTAATAAGTAGATGCTGGGTTGCTAGAGTGACAGAAGATTAAACCCTAGTTTATGCGTTGCTTCGTTAGGGGCTGATTTGGATCCATATGTTTAATGATGTGGTTAGGTTTACCTTAATACTTCTTTTGTAGTTGCAGATGCTTGCGATAGGGGTTAATCATAAGTGGGATGCTTGTCCAAGTAAGGGCAGTACCCAAGCACTGGTCCACCCACATATCAAATTATCAAAGTACCGAACGCGAATCATATGAGCGTGATGAAAACTAGCTTGACGATAATTCCCATGTGTCCTCGGGAGCTCTTTTCTCATTATAAGAAATTGTCCAGGCTTATCCTTTGCTACAAAAAGGATTGGGCCGTCTTGCTGCACTTTATTTACTTTATTTACTTGTTACTCGTTACAATTTATCTTATCACAAAACTATGTGTTACCTACAATTTAATTGCTTGCAGAGAAAACCTTACTGAAAACCGCTTATCATTTCCTTCTGCTCCTCGTTGGGTTCGACACTCTTACTTATCAAAAGGACTACGATAGATCCTCTACACTTGTGGGTCATCAACTTGCAAGCTCACAACAAACTCGTGATCCTTACGGCGATCACAACCACGACCAATAAATGGCCCGTGATCCTTACGGCGATCACAACCACGACCAATAAATGGCCCGTGATCCTTACGGCGATCACAACCGCGACTAATAAATGGCCCGTGATCCTTACGGCGATCACAACCACGACCACATCTGGTCCAACTCAACATGATGGCCTTTCCGCCACCACCACAGTGCAAACTTCATACTTAGTGTGCAAATACATTAAGTGTTGACCCATGGTGTACCCTACTTTCGAGCGTGTCCTTAACCGTGGACTCGGCTATCGATAGATTAATACACTCTGCAGAGGTAGCGCACTGGACCCACACCACGGAACCCATGGCCTCGCACTCCCATTCGGGTGGACCAACGGCATTCCGACGAAACCATTCCATTGCCACGACACTCTCCCGGCCACTCCGACTCAATCCCCAACGGGCTAGTCCAGGGTGGCCCCATGTCTACCTCAAGAGAAAACAACCACCATCGTGGCCACAATCCACTCTGGGACCCGGTACCAAAATCTTAACAACGGGCTCACAAGGTTATGACTGCTTACCGGGCCAGGGTACAGCACGCCCATAACCTTCTCTGGATGGAGGCACCGACCAGAGGCATGACGATGAAACGAATTAAGGCCATCCCATACCGGCAAATGTGGTTGCACCGGGAAAGACTCGTTTCAGCGGCACCAAGACCCGGTCAACAACATGTTCAAGTTGAGTTATTATCAGGTTCAACTTAAAGTGAAAGTAACCGGTGTCATAATGCCATGACATGCATCACCAACATACGCATCACATATCAACGAAAATAACTGAGTCAACTATGCTCTCACGGAGCAATCAACAACTCATGATACTCCTCTGGTTAAGATCAAACCTCACTTAAACCAGAATCTTTTCTAGCAAATTTATCATTTTTCATCATGCAAAAATAATTTCACTAATTATTTATCTCCATAACCATATTATCTTACCATTACTCATAACTAAATCCTTGTTAGCTTATCCACTAGATTCACTTCAAACTTTCTGTAAATCTAGCATATTTAATATAACAATCATCTAACAGAATATTATTAACACATTAATAGTTTAGATGCATGAATAATCATTAGTTCATGTGGGAAAATCACAAATATTGAAGTGGCACTACGAAAATGTTGTTGTGGCTTGCCTTAGTGCATATGAGGTTCACAAGCCTGCTGGTGATCCTCAAGACAAGCCTGCTCTTCTGAAAATAAATAAAAACACAATAAGAAAACATCAAGAAACATTCTGAAATTCACCAGAAAATCTAGACAGCACGGAAAAATGTCATCTTTTTGGAGCTGGTAGAATTTTGGACAAAGAACACAATGCAAAAAGAATCATTGCATTTGGACTTATAGATAAAAAGTTATGGTTGTTTGAAGTTCTATGGATTTAAATGAATTTTGAATAAAAATTAAACAGACTAGGGGGGTGATGTCGAAGGCGTAAAAAGCCCTGGGCGCCACCACTCGTACCGCTTCGCGCGCGTACAGAGTGGCTGACTAGCAGGCCCTGCTAGTCAAGTGAGGAGGAGGGGAGAGGGAAACAGAGAGCGGCGGCGACTCGCCGGAGCGCACGCTGGCGGCGAGGGCTCTTGGGCTAAAACGAGAGGGGGGATCCGTAGAGGAGAAGGAGGCGCACCTGCCCGTACCCGTAGCGTGGCTAGGGGCGGTCGGACAGCGTCGGAAACAGCGTCACCAGTGGAGGCAGAGGGCAGCGGTCACCGGAGATGAAGACGACGACGGCTAGGGCGGCTCCAGGGGCTCCAATAGGGCGGAACGGCTCCACCGGAGAGTGGCGGAGGCCCTGGCGGGGTTGCCCTGGCCTGGGAGGGGCGGGAGCTGCGGGGACGACCCGAGGAGATTGCCGACGAGCTCGAGCTCGGGGACGGCAGCTTGTAGCCTGCCCGATCAAGCTGCGGCCTTCCACTAGCTTGTGGGGTGTGTGAGAGTGGCTGCGGGTGCTCGAGGAGGCTGGGGGTGGCCGCATTTATAGGCGAGCGGTGAGGGGGGCTCGGGCCCCGCCGGAGGGCACCTATCCATGGCGCTTAGTGACGAACGGCGTCAATGAGAGAGGGGGAAGAGGATGGAGCTCACGCGGGAACTATTGGCGAGCGCAGACGAGCACATGGGCGAGGGGAAGACGACGAGCACAGTGCACCGCGCACTATGTCGTTGGCCAGACCGTGCCCATGCCCGCTGCGGCGAGCTCCGGTGTCGGCGAGTGCTAGGGAGGAGTCAAGGGAGTGGAGACGAAGATGGTGACACGGTTTGGCACGCTCGGGCAGGCTGGGCAGCGAGCACGCGCGCAACAGAGTGCTCGGCGGCAGTCAGAGCGCGTGTTTTGCATGCCAAGACGCTGATTTAACGCGTCACCACGCGTGAACTATGACATCAGGCCAACCTAAGTGCAAACTTCATGTCTGGCATGTTGTCCTTGGTAGTTTGGAGTGTTACCACGATTGGGTTGGGTTCCAGGTGCAGTAGAAATGAATTTGTACTCCAAGTAAGTTTCTGGACAGTAACTTTGGAGGTTTACTGCGGTCAAACCCCTGGGAGTTGAGGGCTGGGCTTTGGAGGCTAGCCAACACTTACTAAGGTGAAGAAAGCACAAGAAAAACCAGCTACAGTGGAGCTAGTAAAATGAAGTTCTTGTAGAAACCACCATTTTCGTCCAGAAATGAAAATATTTTCTGTAGCCAAAATATTCCAAAGAGTGATGAAATATTTTTGCTCGGAAAGGTGCCCTAGGGTTCAAAGAATAATTTGGATTTTTCTCAGGATTGTAGGGGCAAGAAAAATTAGGGTTGCTTTGGAGCACAAAGGGCTAGCTAGGGTTTAGGAGGGAAAAATGAATATTTTTCATTTAAGAAAAATATTCCAGGTGATATTTTGAGATGAACCAGAGATGGGATGATGGTTTGAGGAGTTGAAGCACTTGGGTGAAAATTAAGGGGTACCCAAGTGGTTAAGTCCAAATGAAATGATTTAAAAACTCCAAACTCAAATCCAAATCAACTGAAAACCAAGCAAAGAAGAATGGGCAAAAACCAGGCTGTCACACTCTATAACCTAGTACAAATCATTTTACACCATAGTTGAACTAGCTCTATAACCTAGTATATATAATTTTACACTAGAATTGATCTAGCTCTATAACCTACTACAAATAATTTTACACTAGAGTTGAACTAGCTCTATAACCTAGTACAGATAATTTTACAATAGAAATGAATTAGCTCCATAACCTAGTACACATAATTTTACACTAGCATTATACTAGGGCTATAACCTAGTACAAATCATTTTACACTAGAGTTGAACTAGCTCTATGACCTAGTACACACAATTTTAGACTAGAGTTGAACTAGCTCTATAACCTAGTACAAATAATTTTAAACTAGAGTTGAACTAGCTCTAAAACCTAGTACAAATAATTTTACACTAGAGTTAAACTAGCTCCATAACCTAGTAAAATAATTTTACACTTGAGTTGAACTAGCTCTATAACCTAGTACAAATCATTTTACACTATAGTTGAACTAGCTCTATAACCTAGTACAAATAATTTTACATTAGAATTGAACTAGCTCTATTACCTAGTACAAATAATTTTAAACTAGAGTTGAACTAGTTCTATAACCTAGTACAAATAATTTTACACTAGAAATGAACTTGCTCTATTATCTAGTATAAATAATTTTACACTAGAACTGAACTAGCTCTATTACCTAGTACAAATCATTTTACACTAGTGTTGAACTAGATCTATGACGTAGTACGCACAATCTTAGACTACAGTCGAACTATCTCTATAACCTAGTACAAATAATTTTAAACTAGAGTTGACCTAGCATTATAACCTACTACAAATAATTTTACACTAGAGTTGAAGTAGCTCTATAACCTAGTACAAATAATTTTACACTAGAGTTGAACTAGCTCTATAACCTAGTACAAATCATTTTACACTAGAGTTGAACTAGCTCTATAACCTAGTACAAATAATTTTACATTAGAATTGAACTAGCTCTATTTCTAGTACAAATAATTTTACACTAGAGTTGAACTAGCTCTATAACCTAGTACAAATAATTTTACACTAGAAATGAACTAGCTCTATTATCTAGTACAAATAATTTTACACTAGGACTGAACTAGCTCTATAACTAGTAGAAATCATTTTACACTAGTGTTGAACTAGATCTATGACGTAGTACACACAATCTTAGACTACAGTCGAACTATCTCTATAACCTAGTACGAATAATTTTAAACTAGAGTTGAACTAGCTTTATAACCTAGTACAAATAATTTTACACTAGAGTTGAACTAGCTCTACAACCTAGTAAAAATAATTTTACACTAGAGTTGAACTAGCTCTATAACCTAGTGCAAATCATTTTACACTATAATTGAACTAGCTCTATTGTTGGGGAACGTAGTAATTTAAAAAAAAATCCTACGCACACGCAAGATCATGGTGATGATATAGCAACGAGAGGGGAGAGTATTCGTCCACGTACCCTCGTAGACCGTAAGCGGAAGCGTTATCACAACACGATTGATGTAGTCGTACGTCTTCACGATCCGACCGATCCAAGCAGCGAACGTACGGGGCCTCCGAGTTCAGCACACGTTTAGCTCGATGACTATCTCCGGCCTCTGATCCAGCCGAGCTCCGGAGATGAGTTCACAAGACAACGGCGCAGGACGATGATGATGTTCTACCGGCGCAGGGATTCGCCTAAAACCCGCGACGATATGACCAAGGTGGAATATGGTGGAGGGGGGCACCGCACACGGCTAAGGAATGATCCGTAGATCAACTTGTGTCTCTATGTGGTGCGCCCCCGCCCCCGTATATAAAGGAGCCAGGGGGGAGGAGGCCGCCGGCCAAGAGGGCGCGCCAAGGGGGGAGTCCTACTCCCACCGGGAGTAGGACTCCCTCTTTCCAAGTAGGAGTAGGAGAAGGAGGAAGAGGAGGAAGAGGAGAAGGAAAGGGGCGCTGCCCCCTTCCCTGTCCTATTCGGACTAGGAAGGGAAGGCGCGCCCCCTCCCGCCTCCTTTCCTCTTCTCCCTCGAGGCCCATGTTGGCCCAATAACCCCGGGGTTCCGTAACCTCCGGTACTCTCAGAAATGCCGATTTCACCCGAACCATTTCGATGTCCAAACATAGGCTTCCAATATATCAATCTTTATGTCTCGACCATTTCGAGACTCCTCGTCATGTCCGTGATCACATCCGGACTCAACAAACTTCGTACATCAAAACTTATAAACTCATAAATAAAACTGTCATCGAAACGTTAGCGTGCGGACCCTACGGGTTCGAGAACTATGTAGACATGACCTAGAACCATTTTCGGTCAATAACCAATAGCGGACCTGGATGCCCATATTGGTTCCTACATATTCTACGAAGATCTTTATCACCAAACCGAATAACAACATACGTTGTTCCTTTGTCATCGGTATGTTACTTGCCCGAGATTTGATCGTCGGTATCCAATACCTAGTTCAATCTCGTTACGCAAGTCTCTTTACTCGCTATGTAATACATCATTCCGTAACTAACTCATTAGCTACATAGCTTGCAAGGCTTATAGTGATGTGCATTACCGAGAGGGCCAGAGATACCTCTCCGACAATCGGAGTGACAAAACCTAATCTCGAAATACGCCAACTCAACATGTACCTTCAGAGACACCGTAGTACTCCTTTATAATCACCCGCTTATGTTGTGACGCTTGGTAGTACCAAAAGTGTTCCTCCGTAACGGAGTTGCATAATTCTCATAGTTACAGGAACATGTATAAGTCATGAAGAAAGCAATAGCAGAATACTAAACGATCAAGTGCTAGGCTAACGGGATGGGTCATGTCAATCACATCATTCTTCTAATGATGTGATCCCACTAATCAAATGACAACACATGTCTATGGTTAGGAAACATAACCATCTTTGATTAATGAGCTAGTCAAGTAGAGGCATACTAGTGACTATAGTTTTGTCTATGTATTCACACATGTATCATGTTTCCGGTTAATACAATACTAGCATAAACATTTATCATGATATGAGGAAATAAATAATAACTTTATTATTGCCTCTAGAGCATATTTCCTTCATCTATAACCTAGTACAAATAATTTTACACTAGAATTGAACTAGCTTTATACCTAGTACAAATAATTTTACACTAGAGTTGAACTCGCTCTATAAGCTAGTACAAATAATTTTACACTAGAAATGAACTAGCACTATAACCTAGTACACATAATTTTATACTAGCATTGTACTAGGGCGATAACCTAGTACAAATCATTTTACACTAGAGTTGAACTAGCTCTATGACCTAGTACACACAATTTTGGACTATAGTTGAACTAGCTCTATAAGATAGTACAAATAATTTTAAACTAGAGTTGAACTAGCTCTATTACCTACTACAAAAAAATTTACACTAGAGTTGAACTAGCTCTATAACCTAGAACAAATAATATTACACTAGAGTTGAACTAGCTCTATAACCTAGTACAAATCATTTTACACTATAGTTGAACTAGATCTATAACCTAGTACAAATAATTTTACATTAGAATTGAACTACCTCTATTTCTAATACAAATAATTTTACACTAGAGTTGAACTAGCTCTTTAACCTAGTACAAATAATATTACACTAGAGTTGAACTAGCTCTATAACCTAGTACAAATCATTTTACACTATAGTTGAAATAGATCTATAACCTAGTACAATAAATTTTACATTAGAATTGAACTAGCTCTATTTCTAGTACAAATAATTTTACACTAGAGTTGAACTAGCTCTATAGCCTAGTACAAATAATTTTACACTAGAAATGAATTAGCTGTATTATCTAGTACCAATAATTTTACACTAGACCTGAACTAGCTCTATAACCTAGCACAAATCATTTTACACTAGAGTTGGACATCTCTATGACCTGGTACACACAATTTTAAACTAGAGTTGAACTAGCTCTATAACCTAGTAAAATAACTTTAAACTAGAATTGAACTCGCTCTATAACCTAGTACAAATAATTTTACACTAGAGTCGAACTAGCTCTATAACGTAGTACAAATAATTTTACACTAGAGTTGAACTAGCTCTATAACCTAGTACAAATCATTTTACACTATAGTTGAACTAGCTCTATAACCTAGTACAAATAATTTTACATTAGAATTGAACTAGCTCTATTACCTAGTACAAATAATTTTAAACAAGAGTTGAACTAGCGCTATAACCTAGTACAAATAATTTTACACTAGAAATGAACTAGCTCTATTATCTAGTACAAATAATTTTACACTATAACTGAACTAGCTCTATAACCTAGTACAAATCATTTTACACTAGTGTTGAACTAGATCTATGACGTAGTACACACAATCTTAGACTACAGTCGAACTATCTCTATAACCTAGTACAAATAATTTTAAACTAGAGTTGAACTAGCTCTATTACCTACTACAAAAAAATTTAAACTAGAGTTGAACTAGCTCTATAACCTAGTACAAATAATATTACACTAGAGTTGAACTAGCTCTATAACCTAGTACAAATCATTTTACACTATAGATGAACTAGATCTATAACCTAGTACAAATAATTTTACATTAGAATTGAACTAGCTCTATTTCTAGTACAAATAATTTTACACTAGAGTTCAACTAGCTCTATAGCCTAGTACAAATAATTTTACACTAGAAATGAACTAGCTGTATTATCTAGTACCAATAATTTTACACAAGAACTGAACTAGCTCTATAACCTAGTACAAATCATTTTGCACTAGAGTTGGACATCTCTATGACCTGGTACACACAATTTTAAACTAGAGTTGAACTAGCTCTATAACCTAGTAAAATAATTTTAAACTAGAATTGAACTCGCTCTATAACCTAGTACAAATAATTTTACACTAGAGTCGAACTAGCTCTATAACCTAGTACAAATAATTTTACACTAGAGTTGAACTAGCTCTATAACCTAGTACAAATCATTTTACACTATAGTTGAACTAGCTCTATAACCTAGTACAAATAATTTTACACTAGAATTGAACTAGCTTTATAACCTAGTACAAATAATTTTACACTAGAGTTGAACTAGCTCTATAAGCTAGTAGAAATAATTTAACACAAGAAATGAACTAGCTCTATAACCTAGTACACATAATTTTACACTAGCATTGTACTAGAGCTATAACCTAGTACAAATCATTTTACACTAGAGTTGAACTAGCTCTATGACCTAGTACACACAATTTTAGACTATAGTTGAACTAGCTCTATAAGATAGTACAAATAATTTTACACTAGAGTTGAACTAGCTCTATAACCTACTACAATTAACTTTACAATAGAGTTGAACTAGCTCTATAAGCTAGTACAAATCATTTTACATTATAGTTGAACTATCTCTATAACATAGTTCAAATAATTTTACACTAGAGTTGAACTAGCTCTATAACCTAGTACAAATAATTTTACACTAGAAATGAATTAGATCTATAAGCTAGTACACATAATTTTACACTAGCATTTTACTAGGGCTATAACCTAGTACAAATCATTTTACACTAGAGTTGAACTAGCTCTATGACATAGTACAAATAATATTACACTATAGTTGAACTAGCTCTATAACCTAGTACAAATAATTTTACACTAGAATTTAACTAGCTCTATAACCTAGTACGATTAATTTTACACTAGAGTTGAACTAGCTCTATAAGCTAGTACAAATAATTTTACACTAGAAATGAAGTAGCTCTGTAATCTAGTACACATATTTTACACTAGCATTGTACTAGGGCTATAACCTAGTACAAATCATTTTACACTAGAGTTGAAATAGCTCTATGACCTAGTACACACAATTTTGGACTATAGTTGAACTAGCTCTATAAGATAGTACAAATAATTTTAAACTAGAGTTGAACTAGCTCTATAAACTAGTTCAAATAATATTAAACTAGAGGTGAACTAGCTCTATAACCTAGTACAAATAATTTTACACTATAATTGAACTAGCTTTATAATCTAGTACAAATAATTGTACACTAAAGTTGAACTAGATCTATAAACTAGGACAAATATACACTAGAAATGAACTAGCTCTATAACCTAGTACACATAATTTTACACTAGCATTGTACTAGGGGTATAACCTAGTACAAATCATTTTACACTAGAGTTGAACTAGCACTATGACTTAGTACACACAATTTTAGACTATAGTTGAACTAGCTCTCTATAAGATAGTACAAATAATTTTACACTAGGGTTGAACTAGCTCTATAACCTAGTACAAATAAGTTTACACTAGAGTTGAACTAGCTCTATAACCTAGTACAAATAATTTTACACTAGAGTTGAACTAGGTCTATAACAGAGTACAAATCATTTTACACTATAGTTGAACTAGCTCTATAACCTAGTTCAAATAATTTTACACTAGAATTTAACGAGCTCTATAACCTAGTACAAATAATTTTACACTAGAGTTGAACTAGCTCTATAACCTAGTACAAATAATTTTACACTAGAGATGAACTAGCTCTACAACCTAGTACAAATCATTTTACACTATAGTTTAACTAGCTCTATAATCTAGTACAAATAATTTTACACTAGATTTTAGCTAGCTCTACAACCTAGTACAAATAATTCTACACTTGAGTTGAACTAGTTCTATAACCTAGTACAAATGATTTTACACTAGAAATGAACTAGCTCTATAACCTAGTACACATAATTTCACACTTCCATTGTACTCGGGCTATAACCTAGTATAAATCATTTTACACTATGGTTGAACTAGCTCTATAACCTACTACAAATAATTTTACACTAGAATTGAACTAGCTCTATATCCTAGTGCAAATCATTTTACAGTAGAGTAGAACTAGATCTATAAACTATTACAAATAATTTTAGACTAGAGTTGAACTAGCTCTATGTAACGCCCGGATAATTAGGCTATAGTAAAAGTCTCCTGATGATGCCATGTCATCTATGTTACTGTTGCTAATTAAGTGGTAGTTCGAAAACATTGCAAATTCAAAAATGAATTAGCGACAAACATCCAAAGTTTTGAAAAGTCAAAACAAAAATGTTCGGGGGTTGCCAAATACTGCATCAGTAATTATGGTGAAGTAAACATATTTTTACACAATGCCTAAATACTTTTAAATGAATTTAAACAGAAAACAAATAATAATGAAAATACAAAAGCGAAAAACAAACAGAAGACAAAAAAAAGAGAAAACCCTACCCCCCCACTGGGCCGACTGGTCCAGCTGGCCACCAACCCACCCGCACGGCCACGGCCCCTGCCCCCTGGACCTCAACCAGCCTGGTCGGCCCAGCCGGCCCACCTCCCCGCACCGCACCCCCTTCCTGTTCCTCGGTCGCGCGCCGCTACAGGGCGCCGTCGCCACCGGACCCGCTCGCCGGCGTCGAGGTGGATAAGGATGCCGACGCCACGCCCCCTCGGTCTCTCCTCCCAATCGCCCCCACTCTCCCCTCGGTCCCCGCGCCTCACCCCTCATATCCACCTTGCTCTCCCCCTCGTTCCCCACCACGTCCGAACGCTGCCATGGACCCGCCGTCGTGAATCGCGCGGCCACAACCATCGCCTCGCCGCGCCTGCGTGTCCGTCATCACCGCCATCGTCTTCCTCGTCAACCGGTGGCCACAGCTGGAGCTCGGAGACGCTGCTGCAACACCCCCCCTTCTTCCACATCTCTGGTCGCCGCAGTTCTTCCCCAACTCCGGCGACACCCCCCGTGCTGCTACAAAACTACCATGGGCATTTCGTGTGTGCCGCTCGGTGAGCTCCACCCCCTCCTTCTCTCCGATAACTCCCTCGCACGCCCTAGCTAGCTGCCGCTGAAGCACCCAAGCGCTCCGCCGCGGACCCCATCACCGACGAGTCTCCGGTGACCAAATGGTCACGGGCTCGTGTCGGTTACACTCATCACGCCCCGTAGATCCTCCCCAACCTCTCCATTTCTTCGCTAGCTGTCCCTAGCTCCACTCTCCTCGAGCTCCCAACTGTGCCGCCGCCTGCGCGCGTCGCCGGCGCCCTTCCGGTGACCAAATGGTCACGGGGCCGAGCCCTTGTGCTCAGCGCGTCGCGCAGCTCCACCCTAGCCTTCCCGTTCGCCCCGAAGCGCGCTGCTCGCCGTCTTCGTCTCATGCCCGAACCACCTCGCGACAGTCGAGCCTATAGCGCTCGATTCCGGCCACCCCCGCCGACGTGCTCCCCTCCATCGGACGCGACGCGAAGAGGCCGTTCCAGAGAGCCTGGCCGCGCTCGATTTGGTGCCCATGGGCGAAATCCGACGCTCGCCCGAGCCTGGCCGCACTCGATTTGGTGCCCCATGGGGGAAATCCGACGCTCGCCCGAGCCGCGCCGCCGCGAAAACGAACTCGCCGGTGTCTAAACGCCGGCCGGCTGACGTGGCATGCGTGGGGCCCCACCCTGGGTCACTGCCAGTGGGCCTGGGGGCCCCAACTGGCCAAGTTGACCGGGTCAACTACGCTGATGTGGCAGCTACTGCCGTTGACATGCGGGCCCGCGCCATTTAAAACATTTTGTAAACAAATAAAATGCTAATTATTTCGTTAACTAATTTAATTAACTAAACAGTCACTGACTACTAGGTCCCACCCACTAATTAACCCATTTAGTTAGACTAAACCCCCCTGTTAGTGACCCAGAAAATGACATGTGGGACCCATTGGACCCGCCTGTCTGGTTTGACTGGTCAACCGACCAGTTGACCTGCTGACATCACTCTGATGTCATGCCTGCGTCATCAGGCACTGTTCTGGATAATGTTGTAATTAAATAACTAATTAAAATCAGAAAATGATTTAAATCTTTAAAAAATCATATCTTTTGATCCGTAACTCAGATGAAAATATTTTCTACATGAAAGTTGCTCAGAACGACGAGACGAATCCGGGTACGTAGCCCGTTCGTCCGCCACACATCCCTAGCATAGCAAACACGCAACTTTACCCCTCCGGTTCATTTGTCCAAAAATGCAGAACACCGGGAATACTTTCCCGGATGTTTTCCCCCTTCGTCGGTATCACCTACTACCACGATTAGGCACACCTAACATCGTTACTTGTCATGTCATGCATCGATATGCATCTGTTTGCATGGTATTCATTGTTTCTTCCCCCTCTTCTCTCCGGTAGACTACGAGACCGACATCGCTGCTTGCCAGTTCAACTCTGGAGTCGACGACCCTCCTTCTTGCCAGAGCAACCAGCAAGCCCCCTTGATCACCGATATCGCGTATTCTTCTCTATACTGCTTGCATTGGAGTAGTGTAGCATGTTACTGTTCGGTTACTCCTATTCTGTTTCATAGCCTATCATTGTTGCTACAGTCATTGATACCTTACCCGCAATCCTAAATGCTTAGTATAGGATGCTAGTTTATCATCATTGGCCCTACATTCTTGTCAGTCTGCCTTGCTATACTATTGGGCCGTGATCACTTGGGAGGTGATCACGGGTATATACTATACATATATACATATTACATATGGTGACTAAAGTCGGGTCCGCTCGAAGAGTACCCGCGAGTGATTCATGGATTGGGGGCTGAAAGGACCTTTGTCCCGACGGCCCTCTATGTGGATCTTTGTGGTGGAGCGACAGGGCAGGTTGAGACCGCCTAGGAGAGAGGTGGGCCTGGCCCTGTTCGGCGTTCGCGGATACTTAACACGCTTAACAAGATCTTGGTATTTGATTTGAGTCTGGCTACTGGCCTATACGCACTAACCAATTACACGGGAACAGTTATGGGCACTCAGCGTCGTGGTATCAGCCGAAGCCTTTGTGACGTCAGCAACTGAACGGCGCTCGCCGAATTGGAACGTAAACCTGCTCTTGTATTAAGGGGGCTAGTTCTACTTCCGGCCGCGTATGCAACGTGCAGGTGTGCTAAGGGTGATGGGCCCAGACCCCTGTGCGCTTAGGTTTAGACCAGCGTGCTGACCTCTCTGTTGTGCCTAGGTGGGGCTGCGACGTGTTGATCTTCCACGGCCGGGCATGACCCAGAAAAGTGTGTCCGGCCAAATGGGATCGAGCGTGTTGGGTTATGTGGTGCACCCCTGTAGGGAAGTTAATCTATTCGAATAGCCGTGTCCCTCGTTAAAAGGACGACCCGGAGTTGTACCTTGACCTTATGACAACTAGAACCAGATACTTAATAAAACACACCCTACCAAGTGCCAGATACAACCCGGTGATCGCTCTCTAACAGGGTGACGAGGAGAGGATCGCCGGGTAGGATTATGCTATGCGATGCTACATGGAGGACTTCAATCTACTCTCTTCTACATGCTGCAAGACGGAGGCTGCCAGAAGCGTAGTCTTCGATAGGACTAGCTATCCCCCTCTTATTCTGGCATTCTGCAGTTCAGTCCACCCATATTGCCTCCTTACACATATAGCCATGCATATGTAGTGTAGCTCCTTGCCTGCGAGTACTATGGATGAGTACTCACGGTTGCTTTTCTCCCCCTTTTCCCCCCTTCCCTTCTACCTGGTTGTTGCAACCAGATGTCGGAGCCCAGGAGCTAGACGCCACCGTCGACGCTGACTCCTACTACACTGGAGGTGCCTACTACTATGTGCAGCCCACTGACGACGACCACGAGTAGTTAGGAGGATCCCAGGCAGGAGGCCTGCGCCTCTTTCGATCTGTATCCCAGTTTGTGCTAGCCTTCTTAAGGCAAACTTGTTTAACTTATGTCTGTACTAAGATATTGTTGCTTCCGCTGACTCGTCTATGATCGAGCACTTGTATTCGAGCCCTCGAGGCCCCTCGCTTGTATTATGATGCTTGTATGACTTATTTATGTTTTAGAGTTGTGTTGTGATATCTTCTCGTGAGTCCCTGATCTTGATCGCATTGCGTTTGCGTGCATGATTAGTGTACGATTGAATCGGGCGCCACAAGTTGGTATCGAGCCGATTGCTGTAGACTCCCTTTCCACACTCCTTGGCCGAAGTCGGGTCTAGACGTTGCAAAAACTTTTACTAACATGTCTGTGTGTCTTACGGGCACACGTCGCCATTGGGTGGTATTAAGATCTTTTACTCCTCGACCTTTACTCTGGGGCTCTGAACTCTCTCCTACTCGGGTTAAACGAATTTACTAACTCTAACATTAGGATCCCGTTACCACGTTCACCCCAAAGTTGGATAAGCCATAGTTATTCTGTAGGATAGTATTTTTAATAGTACCCTCATTGTCATTTCACTCCATTGAAACATCTTTGTTTCCAGATGGAACCCACGAGGCAGGTCGTGCGCCACACGGCGGGCATTGGTGCCTCAGGATCACCTGCTGTGCTAGCAGAGATGATGACCTATCTGGGTTATCGCTGGCACCCTGAGTACACCGTCTATGAGGAGTACCGGGACTTTAACCAGGAGCAGTACCGTGCCATCGTCCACCTCTACTCTCGGGAGTATGACTCCACTACTGTGCTGCACACCGCTTATGGTGTTGGAGTGACCATCGAGATGGCGTTCACGATGTCGCCTATGCTTGCGACACGCCTTCGTGGGCGATGTCGCGTTGGACACTTCCCCTTTCAGGCACATTGCTATCGCATCCGACGTTGGTGCGGAGGGATACTACACCGCTGCCTACTCCACTGTCACCCGAGAGCCCTTCCACCATCAGAGCCTGGTTCTGCCTGCTGATGGGTTGGACCGAGCTAACCGAACTCTTCGCCACGAGTTGTACACCACTCGTCAGCACCTTTACAGGGCTCTGACGTTGTTGCACCCCTTTGTTCTATCTAGACATCTACCACGTTCTGCAATCTACCCAGCCAGGACCGTGATGCCCGACGGTGTCGGTTGGCCAAAGGTGGGAGGCTACACTCCCGCACTTGGTCCTCTTCTGCACCTGAGCGTCGGGTTCTACACCAGAGTATCCACGGCCCCCAGGCCGCTGACGTGGTCTATCCGTTGCCTCACTACCAGCTGTCAAGCTACGACTACCTCCACAGTACCTCCTGGGACTGATGTAGTCTTGCTTATTAGTATTAGATGCATTCGCCGCGAGCCTGCGTGCCGCCTATGATGACTTAGTCTATGTACTGAACTCTGTGTACTGAACTCTATGTCCGACCCCTTTTGTAAGATATGCCGACTACTATGTAGTATCTGTCGTGTTCCTTTCATTATGCATGTTTCATCATGAATGATTCTTGTCTATGCAAATTTCTCAATTGTGAGCTACCCCTGTTATATATTAGCAGGATGGTTAGACCAGCTGGTCGTGGTCGTGGCGACAACGCCCCACCACCGCCTAAGTACATGGCTGGTAAGGTCCAACAGCTCGAGATGAATCGCCAGTTCATGGAGAATATGATGGCTCAGTTCCCTCGCCCCAATATGAACGAGCAGCCAGCCCAAGTGACTCTGCAGGATTTCATGCGCCTCAACCCAATCGTGTATCGCAGCTCAACTCAGCCGCTGGATGCTGATGACTGGATCCGTGACATCACCTATGAGATGGAGTCTGCTGAGGTAGCCCCTGCCCGCTATGTCACCTTTGCTTCCTTCTTTCTGAAGGGACCCGCAGCTCAATGGTGGGACAGCCACAGGAGTACTCTGCCAGTTGGGACAATCATCACCTGGCCAGACATTCAAGCTGCCTTTCGTGCCCGCTTCATTCCTCTGGGGATCATGGACAGGAAGAAGCGTGAGTTCCGCAACCTCACCCAGGGAAACAAAACTGTGGAAGCTTATCAGTGGGAGTTTCTGGACTTGTCCCGCTATGCTGAAGAAGACATTGCAACTGATGCACGCAGACAAGAGAAGTTCCGTGACGGCCTTTAAGCTAACATCAAGCTCGCACTTCTAGTGCACGACTTTGCTGATTTCGCCACCTTGGTGAACAAGGCCATCAATGTCGAAACTGGCCTGCGGGAATACTAGAGCTCTCACAAGCGCAACCATGACACAGGCTCATCTTCAGGCCCGTCCTCGCAGAAGCGCGAGATATGGATTCCCAACAGCATGTATCAGCCGAATGCACCTGCCCAAGGCAGTCTTATGTTGCACCTCGTCTGCCTACTACTCCAACTAGACAGCCAAGGCTTCCAGCTCCGCCACCCAAGCTCCTGTTCCCACTCCCAATAATGGCCTATGCTACAAGTGTGGTCAACCAGGTCACCGTGCTAGGGATTGCATTCAGACTCAGAATCAACTGGCCCTTCCCCGCCACTGGCCGTGGAAACAACCAGCCCCGCAACAACAATGGCAAGTCTTATGGTCGTGTTCATGCCAACCACGTTGATCTGAACGAAGCCCAAGACCAGCCTGCTACTGTGATGGGTACACTCCTCGTAAATTCAGTACCAGCATCCGTTTTATTTGATACAGGTGCATCGCATTCATTCATGTTAGAAGATTTTGCATACAAGCACGACGTTAAATGTGAGCAGATGAACACTTCGGTAGTGGTAAAAACCCCCACGGGACAATGTCAGACCTCCATGGTTGGCATCGACGTCCCTGTGGAAATCGAAGGGTTGGAATTTCGCGCCTCCCCATTATCCTGAAGTCATCTAACATTGACCTCATTCTGGGAATGGATTGGTTAAAGGCGCATACTGCTTCTATCGTTTGCGCCACCAAGACCGTCCATCTGCTACACCCTTTTGATGAAATAATAAGCTACAATGCTCGTCTGGTTCAGAATGCCGAGGCAAGGCTCTATGCATTGCATGCATTGAACGTCGCACCACTCGAGGGCATTGAAAACATTCCCGTCGTGCGTGACTTCCTCGACGTCTTTCCTGAAGAACTCCCAGGGATTCCCCCTGCTAGAGCTGTCGATCATCATCGACTTAAAACCAGGCACCACTCCTATAGCCAAACGGCCCTACAAGATGCTGCCACATGAACTCATTGAGCTTAAGGAGGAAATCGACAAATCTCTTCGAAGTGGTTTCATTCGCCCAAGTTGCTCTCCTTGGGGAGCACCTTCTCTCTTTGTCAAGAAGAAGGATGGGACAAACCGATTGGTCCAAGACTACCGTCCTATTAACCAAGGTACCATTCAGAACAAATATCCTCTTCCTCGGATCAATGATCTATATGATCAACTGGCTGGTTCACCAGTGTTCTCTAAACTCGACTTGAGGTTGGGTTACCACCAGATCCGTGTTCGTGAAGAAGATATCCCGAAGACCGCATTTGTGACTCGCTATGGTTCATACGAGTACATCGTCATGTCTTTTGGATTAACCAATGCTCCAGACACCTTCTCTCATCTAATGAACTATATCTTTATGGAATACCTCGACAAATTTGTCGTTGTTTATCTGGATGATATCCTTGTATATTCTAAGAATGAAGAAGAACATGCTGAACATCTTCGTCTTGTTCTGAAAAAGCTACGAGAGCATCAACTCTATGCCAAGCTATCCAAGTGTGAATTCTAGCTTCCCGAAGTAACCTATCTTGGGCATGTCATCTCTAAGGATAGTATTGCCGTCAACCCTGAACGAGTTTAGGCTATTCTCGATTGGACTCCTCCGAAGAATGTCAAGCAAGTCAGAAGTTTTCTCGGACTCGCCAGCTATTGCCGTCGATTCGTCGAGAACTTCTCCAAGATCGCTAGACCTCTGACTAACCTGATTCATAAGGTCGTCAAGTTTCAGTGGACAGAAAAGTGTCAGGAAAGTTTCCAGGCGCTCAAAGACAAGTTGACTTCTGCCCCGGTGCTTGCTCCTCCAGATACTAAGAAGGACTTCGTCATTTATTGTGATGCTTCAGGTCAAGGTTTAGGCGCTGTCCTAATGCAAGAGCGCAAGGTGATTGCTTATGCCTCTCGTCAATTGTGCCCTCGCGAAGAGAACTATACAGTTCATGACCTCGAGCTTGCTGCTGTTATCCATGCACTCAAACAGTGGTGACAATACCTTCTTGGTAATCATTGCGAGATCTGCACCGACCACCAAAGTCTAAGTATCTGTTTACTCAACCAAATCTGAACCTCCGTCAGCAGAGATGGATGGAGATTGTTGCAGACTTTGACTTGGGTATTTCCTATACCCAGGCAAAACTAATGTAATGGCTGATGCCTTGAGCTGCAAGTCTTACTGCAACCACCTCCAGATTCACAAAGTTCAGCCCTCACTTGTTGAAGAATTCAGAAAGCTGAACCTCCATATTGTTCCTCCGGGTGCACTCGCTCCCCCTCCTGAGGAGTTTCGCAAGATGAATCTCTGTGTTGTTACCCAGGGGTCCATCTATACCCTGGCGGTCGAACCCGATCTCGTGAGCTCCATTAAGACAATACAGGGTTATGACTCTGAAGCCCACAAGATTAAGCGCGACCTCAAAGAAGGAAAGCCCTCATTCTTCACTATTGCTGATGATGGTGCCTTGTACTTCAAAGGCCGCCTAGTGGTGCCGTGTAAGGAGAAAAACCTGAATATGACTCAGAAAGTTATGAAAGAAGCTCATGATACGCCTCTAAGTATCCATCCTGGTAGTACAAAGATGTACCAGGACATTCGTCAAAGATTCTGGTGGTCTAACATGAAGCAAGACATTGCTCGCTATGTTGCTGAGTGTGACGTTTGCTGTTGTATCAAAGCAGAACATCAAAGGCCTGCTGGAACTCTGCAACCTATCTCTATTCCTGAATGGAAATGGGACCATGTTGAAATGGACCTCGTCACTGGATTTCCCAAATCGCAAAAAGGTAATGATGCTATTCTTGTCGTCATTGACCGGCTTTCTAAGGTTGCACATTTTCTGGCAATCAAAGAAATGATCACTGCTAGTCAGCTTGCAACTCATTACATGTCCAGAATTTTTTCGCTTCACGGTATTCCACTGGTTATCAGTTCGGACCGTGGCAGCTTATTCACTTCAAGATTCTGGGCAAGTTTCCAAGAAGCTATGGGGACTCACTTATCTTTCAGTACTGCGTTTCATCCGCAGTCACAAGGGCAAGTTGAACGTGTCAACCAAGTTCTCGAAGACATGCTTCGAGCTTGTTTTATTTCCTTTGGCAAGAAATGGGAGGAATCTCTCCCGTATGCTGAGTTCTCTTATAATAATACCTATCAAGCTAGTCTGAAGATGGCCCCCTTCGAAGTGTTATATGGACGAGAGTGTCGAACCACACTGAACTGGTCAGAAACTGGGGAACGTCCACTCTTCGGTCCGGATATTATCCAACATGCCGAAGAACAAGTTCGCATAATTCGCGAGAATCTCAAGACTGCTCAGTCACGTCAGAAGAGTAAGTATGACCGTCATCATAAGGACATGGTCTATCAACCTGGCGAAAAGGCTTATCTTCGAGTCACACCAATGAATGGTGCTCACCGCTTCGGGATCAAGGGCAAGCTAGCTCCTCGCTATATTGGCCCATTCACTATTCTCGAAAGGCGTGGAAAAGTGGCATATCAACTGGAGCTTCCGCCGAACCTTTCTCAGGTTCACGATGTGTTCCACGTGTCACAACTCCGCCGCTGCTTCAAGGACCCAATCCGAGCAGTAGATCATGAAGTGCTCGAATTGCAACAGGACCTCTCCTATAAAGAGCATCCAGTCCGAATTCTCGACCAAGCTGAACGCCGCACACGCCAGAAGGCGATCAAGTTCCTCAAAGTCCAGTGGTTGCACCATTCTGAAGATGAAGCCACATGGAAACGCGAGGATCGCCTGCGTGATGAATACCCCGCACTGTTTCCTTCTACCTCCTAAATCTCGGGACGAGATTTCTTGTAGTGGAGGAGATTTGTAACACTCGGATAATTAGGCTACAGTAAAGCTCTCCTAATGATGCCATGTCATCTATGTTACTGTTGCTAATTAAATGGTAGTTCAGAAACATTGCAAATTCAAAAATGAATTAGCGACAAACACCCAAAGTTTTCAAAAGTCAAAACAAAAATGTTCGGGGGTTGCCAAATACTGCATCGGTAATTATGGTGAAGTAAACACATTTTTATACAATGCCTAAATACTTTTAAATGAATTTAAACAGAAAAGAAATAATAAAGAAAATACAAAAGGGAAAAACAAACAGAAGACAAAAAAGAGAACCCCCCCCCCACTGGGCCGACTGGCCCAGCTGGCCACCAACCCACCTGCACGGCCACGGCCCCTGCCCCCCGGGACCCCAACCAGCCTGGTCGGCCTAGCCGGCCCAGCTCCCCACACCGCACCCCCTTCCTGTTCCTCGGTCGTGCGCCGCTACGGGGCGCGATCGCCACCGGACCCGCTCGCCGGCATCGTGGTGGATAAGGACGCCGACATCGCGCCCCCTCAGATCCACCTCGCTCTACCCCTCGTTCCCCACCACGTCGGAATGCTGCCATGGACCCGCCATCGTGAATCGCGCGGCCACAGCCATCGCCTCGCCGCGCCTGCGTGTTCACCACCATCGTCTTCCTCGTTGACCGGTGGCCACACCTGGAGCTCGGAGACGCTGCTGCAACGCCCCCCCCCTTTTCCCACATCTCTGGTCGCTGTAGTTCTTCCCCAACTCTGGCGACACCCCCCTGCTGCTACATAACTACCATGGGCCTTTCGTGTGAGCCGCTCGGTGAGCTCCACCCCCTCCTTCTCTCCATTAGCTCCCTCGCACGCCCTAGCTAGCTGCCGCCGAAGCACCCGAGCGCTTCGCCGCGGACCCCGTCGCCGACGAGTCTCCGGTGACCAAATGGTCATGGGCTCGTGTTGGTTACACTCATCACGCCCCGTAGATCCTCCCCAACCTCTCCATTCACTAGCTCGCCCCAGCTCCACTCTCGTCGAGCTCCCGACTGCGGCGCTGCCTGCGTGCGTCGCCGGCGCCCTTCCGGTGACCAAATGGTCACGGGGCCGAGCCCTTTGTGCTCAGCGTGTCGCATAGCTCCACCCTAGCCTCCCCGTTCGCCCCAAAGCGCGCTGCGTCGCCGTCTTCGTCTCACGCCCGAACCACCTCGCCGCTGTCGAGCCTGTAGCGCTCGATTCCGGCCACCCCCGCCGACGTGCTCCCATCCATCGGACGCGGCGCGAAGAGGCTATTCTAGAGAGCCTGGCCGCGCTCGATTTGGTGCCCCATGGGCAAAATCTGACGCTCGCCCGAGCCGCGCCGCCGCGAAAACAAACTCGCCGGCGTCTAAACGCCGGCCGGCTGACGTGGCATGCGTGGGGCCCCACCCTGGGTCACTGCAAGTGGGCCTGGGGGCCCCAACTGGCCAAGTTGACCGGGTCAACTACGCAGATGTGACAGCTACTGCCACTGACATGCGGGCCCGTGCCATTTAAAACATTTTGTAAACAAATAAAATGCTAATTATTTCGTTAATGAATTTAATTAACTAAACAGTCACTGACTACTGGGTCCCACCCACTAATTAACCCATTTAGTTAGACTAAACCCCCCTGTTAGTGACCCAGACAATGACATGTGGGACCCATCGACCCTTTGTCGGTTTGATCGTCAACCGACCAGTTGACCTGCTGACATCACTCTGATGTCATGCCTGCATCATCAGGCACTGTTCTGGATAACGTTGTAATTAAATAACTCATTAAAATCATAAATGATTTAAATCTTTAGAAAATCATATCTTTTGATCCGTAACTCGGATGAAAATACTTTCTACATGAAAGTTGCTCAGAACGATGAGACGAATCCGGATACGCAGCCCGTTCGTCCGCCACCCATCCCTAGCATAGAAAACACGCAACTTTCCCGGTTCATTTGTCCGAAAACGCGGAACACGGGGAATACTTTCCCGGATGTTTTCCCCCTTCGTCGGTATCACCTACTACCGCGATTGGGCACACCTAGCATCGTTACTTGTCATGTCATGCATCGATATGCATCTGTTTGCATGGTATTCATTGTTTCTTCCCCTCTTCTCTCTGGTAGACTACGAGACCGACGCTGCTGCTGCCTGTTCCGACTACGGAGTTGACGACCCTCCTTCTTTGTGCGGGGAGTCTGCCCCATGGACACCTATGGGGCCGGGCCCCTTCGTGAGTGCGGATGCGGGCGGAGGAGGCACTGAGAGCAGATCGAGGCGAGCACGCTGGCGGCTTTTACCCAGCTTCGGAGCTCTCCTGAGAGATAAAACTCCTCATCGCTGCTTTGTGTTTGTATTGAGCTTGCTCGAGTGTACGAGCGTATTGAGGCGATGCGTGTGTCGAATGAGCCGAACCTATCCTACGTTGTGCATGGGCCTCCTTTTATAGTGCAAAGGGGTCACCGACAGGTGTCAACGTAGGAGGAAAGGGTAAAAAGGTAAAAGAGGTGGTAGTTGGAACAGTGCGGGAACAGTGAAGCTACGATTGCATGAGCAAGTGGTTTCTACCTACTTTTGACAGAGGGGACAAGGGCATTTAATGCCGTCGCCGTCGACCCCAAAAGCTCCCGCCCTTGCGTCTCCGTCTGCCACGGCGATGGATCCACCACCGTGAAGTGCCATCGTGTCCCTCAAGCTGCACAGCCATCCGCCACGCGTTCCTGGAAAGGCCCCAGGGTGACGCGTGGGCGGATGAGCTGGAGCGCAGGCACACATCGCACTGCTCCCGGCAAGCACCTTGCCGGGGTCTTGATCTTGCCGGGCCCGGGAGCTTGCCGGGCTCTGTAACTTGCCGCTCCCCGGGCCCTCGCCGAGACGCGTGCGGCGCCAAGGCGTGTCTTTTACGATGTAATCTTCTAGTCTTCCCGACGAGCTCCTCTCGCCGGGGCCTTGCCTGAGTGGTGTAATCTTGAGCCTGAAATGGCCTTCCCGGCAAGCTCCGCTTGCCGGGGTCTCGATCTTCTGTCTTGTTCACTTTGTTCTTGAATGGCTTGATATGGAGCAGGAATGGTCTCCGGCAAGCATGTGGTTGATCCAAATGCGGGAGCTGCGATTGCCCGATGCACAAGTTGGGGTACCGAGGTACCCCTACCTTAGTACACCGGACAGAGAGCCCCGGCTGGGCCACACACAGTGCCGAGCGCTGTTGGGCGAGGCCCAAGACGAGTCACGGCACACGCGGCCTGGCGTGTCAATCCACTTCCGCCTCTGCCTCCCGTGCAACAAAGACGCGTCGATTCTTGGCGTCGTGGGATGGGGCGTGCCCACGTTCTTTAATGAGAAGGACGGAACCCCCACTTTCCCATAAAAGCAGAGGAAGCGGCGCGTTCCCTCCTTCGCTTTCATTGCTTCTTCTTCCTCCTCCAGAAATCCTCTTTGCGCTCCGCCTCCGCATCTCCTCCGCTGTTTCTTGCGTTTGCGGCGCTGCCGGATTCTTCGTCCTCCTTCCCTCGCCGCCTCCTCCATGGCCCCGAAAACCAGGAAGGGGAAGGGGAAGGCGGAGAAGACCAAGAAGGAGAAATCCGAGCAAGCGGAAAAGCTCGCCCAGATGCGGAGGGAGAACGTCGTCTTCCCGCCGCGGCTCGGCGTGCAAGAACTCTGGGGCAAGTATTTCCTGTTCTGGGCCAAGAGGACCACGGCGCATCCTCGGACCAGAGCTCATCCGGCTGCCACCATGGACAACTATCCTGGCGGGTACTATTTCTTCGCAGCCTTCTTCCACTGCGGTCTTTGCCCCCCTTTCTCCAATTTCTTCTGCGACATTATGAACACGTACGGCTTCCACCTCCTTGACTTCACCCCCAACGCCATCCTCACAATGGCGGTTTTCGCACATATGTGTGAAAACTTCATAGGGATACAGCCAAATGTGGCGCTGTTTAGGCACTTCTTCACACCTAGGGCAGAGGCCGGCACCCCCCTCTCCGGAGGAATTTCCTGGGTTTTCCGCCTGAATCTGAAGGAGTCGTACTTGCTGGGAGCTCCGCGCAAGTGGGAAGAGGGCGTCTTGGATCGGTGCTGGATCGTTGAGGACGAGCCACAGCCCTTCACCGCGCCGCGCACAACGCCCCTCGTGCGTGGCAGAGACTGGAGCGAGCTGGATTCGGACGATGTTAAGCTCAACATCACCCTCATCCGGATCCTTCGTCTCCGGTTCGTCGGGCTGTCCGTTGCAGAAGTAGGCGCAGATTTCCTCCGCCGTCGCATTGCCCCTCTCCAAGACAGGAAAAGGCCGGCCTGGGAGTACGGCGGCGCTGGGGATATAATGAGGCTGCGCCCCGGGCTGAACTTCAACTTCACGACGCTGGAGCTGAGGGGGATGGTCCGGGAACTCTTCAGGTATGACCCGGCCCATCCAGAGTGGTTCAGAACTCCCCGAGGAGTGGTGCCCCTCTGCAACAGCACGGCTCGGGATCGTCTTCTCGCCATGATGCCCGCGTGTGATTCACACGGCGTGGAGCGCTCGTGGATTTCGCCCGCTCCATCAGACATCCTCCGCTTCTTCGACAACCTAGAGGAGGTGGCGAAGAACAAGAACGACATCAAGGAGCACACGCGAGACACCACCGATCATGAGCTTGCGTACATAGCCTCTCGGGCTGAAGAGGCCGCTGCAGCCGCAGCGGCAGGAAAGTTCGGCTGGACGCCCGAGGAGGCGGAGGCCGCGGAAGTGTCCGGCCGAACGGAGGAGGAGGAGATCTGCAGACTACTGCGGCTTCCTCCCGCCTTCGCGCGGGTCACCTCGTTGAGGCATTCCGGGATCCCCGGAATCGCGGCCGAAGCCGCGGCAAGAAGCGGCGCTGCCGGAGGGAGCAGAGTCACCAGAAGGAAAGGGGCCGCAGCGGAGGACACCGGGCCTAGCGAGCCAGTCGGGTAGGAGGAGGAGGAGGATGCCGAGGCCGCCGAGGACGCCGGCGAGGAGGAGGACGCCGAGGCCGTCGAGGGCGCCGGGGCTGCCGAGGACGCCGGCGGGTCCGCGGATCTCTACGCCGACGACCTCTCCTCGTCATCGGAGACTTCCCCGCCCCGGGCCAGTCCTAAGCGTTCTCCTCTGAAGCGCCTCCGCAAGGCGGCGACGGAGGCAGGGGCGCAGGCCCCCCGGCAACAACCAGCTCGCCGGGCAGCGCAAGCTTCCCGGGAAGGCCAAGCTGCGCCGAGGGCAAGCGGAGCACCGGCTCGGCGGAAGCGGCTCAGCCAAGCAGCCACACGGGCAGAGGCGCCCGCAGTCGGCGCCAAGCGCATAGGGTCTTCTCGGGCGGAGCGGGCGGCTCCGCCCACTTCCCGGGCCCCGCTGGCACAGGTTAGGTCTTAGCAGCCCCCAGCCCCGAGGACCACCAAGCGCCCGAGGGGGCCTTCGCCTCCTGCTCCTCGTGCCGACGCGGCCCAGGTGCAGTATGATTTCTCCGCCTTGAGCGAAGACGACGAGGAGGAACAGTGGTAAGTACCCGAGATCTTCATCTTCTTAAATTTCGCCTTGACCATTGTTGAGGCTAATCTTGTTTGTTTTTTTTTTGCGTTGATTTCAGGACCTTGACCGAGCGGGCGGCGAAGAAAGCCAAGGTGCCCGTGGTCGAGGTCGCGAACGACTCGCCCGCCGAGGCGACCGGGATCGCGGGATCCAAGCTTGCCGGACCAGCGCTGTCCCGAGGAGCAGCCCCCGCGAGCCCAGTAGAAGTCTGGGTCCCGCACCTTCGCTTGCCGGGCGCGTCTGGAGATTTCATCTTGTTCCAATATCTTGACGTGCTTGTCTTGATTTGTGCAGAGATGGAGCCGCAGCGGCAGGAGCATCCGGAGGTCGCCCTTGAGGAACCGGCAGCCCCTCCATCCCCGCCAAGGTTGGACTCCCCGGCAAGTGAGAGCATCCCGCCAAGGGCGGGTACTCCGCCAAGGGCGAGTACCCCGCCAAGAGCGAGCAGCCCGGCGAGGGCGGCCACTCCGCCAAGGGATAGTTCCCCGGCAAGAGAGCCCGCCGCTGACGACGTCCGCCAAGGTAAGTTCTGCAACTTTGTCTTCTTGGCGTTGTCTCTTTTTGGATATTTGCTTGAACTTCTTTTGCTTTTTCTTCTTCCTCTAGATCCCCCTCCTCCCGAGCAGATGGAGACAGAAGTCACCGTCATTGAGGAGGAGGGCGTGCAGGGCGAGGACGACGACGCCCCTATCGCCGAGGGTACGGCGGGAGCCGCCGGGCCTCGTACGCCAGAGGCCGCCCCTGCTGCGGATGCAACGGTCGGGGAAGGGGACGGCGACCGCGCCGCCGGTCCGGAAGCGGCGGGAGCATCAAGTGCTGCGCCGGTCGCCGATCCCTCCGCCGGAAAGGGGCAGCCCGGCTATTACTTGGAGGCCCCCAACGGCGTCTTCATCCAGGTGCCGTGGGGCTCTTCGTCGCGGGCCCCCGTGGAGGGCCAGGCCTTTCACGGGGAGGTCCTCGCCTCCGCGGGCTTGAAAGTCGTCGAGGGGCCCGGCGGGAGTGGCGGGCTCGAGGAGGAGAAGTTGCTTCATCAGCTCCTGGCCCTTTACCGGGCCAGGCAGGCGAAGCTCGCTTCCCGGGAGGCCCTCGCCGCCAAGGCCGCCGAGGAGATGGAGAAGCGTGCGGCGGAGCTCAGCGCCGCCAACCAGGCTGCCCTCCGCGAGGTGGCGGAGAGGCGCGAGCAGCTCTCCGGGGAGTATCAAGAGTGGCTGCTGGAGAAAGCCGAAGCCGAAGAGTAGCAGCGGCTCGTCGGGGTGGAGCTGTCCCGGCGAGAAGGAGAACTCGCCCAACGGAAGATCAACCTCGACTCCCACGAAGAGGACCTTGCCGCCCGGGAGCAAGCCCTTGGCGGGGAACTGAAGGAGGCGAAAGACGCCGCGGCTGCCGCGGAAACCGCCAAGGAGGATCTCGCCGCCAAAGTCGCGCAGCTGGAGGAGTTGCTGAAGGCGAGCGAGGAGAAGGTCACCGCGCTCATTACGGAGCGCGAGAAGGATGCCCACACCAACTCAGAACTCCAGGGGTGCCTTTCCAAGAAGGACGACGAATTGAAGGTCGCCAAGGACTCCATCGAGGGTCTTGAGCTTCAAGTCTCCGCGCTGAAGGACTCGCTCGATGCTGCCCGGGACCGGGAAACCAAGCTGAAGGAGGAACTCCGCGAGGAGCGAACCTTGGTGGCCGGCGCCAACAAAGCAGCCGAGGATTTCCGTCGCATCGTCGAGATATGGACCGAGGACTTGGTATCTTCTGCGTCCGCCATTGACCAGAGGTCTTTGGCGCAAGCTGGAGCATCTCATCTACTCCCGGATCAAACCTCGCCCACAAAGTGCCAAACTCAGCCTCTTCTTGAGGGGATCGCGCGGCCCTTGCAAATCTGCGGAGAAGATCGCGCAACTTTGCCGAGGAGACTCGCCCGGCTGTCTTGCGGGAACCATGGGCGCGTCTTGACGAAGATCGTATACCGCAACCCGGCATAAACCTCGCGTTCTTCGCAGCTTGCGGCCGACGCGAACATGGAGGCTCGAAAGAGCAGGTCGCCCACATCATCGCCAAAGTGAACAAGATCTCCAGGATGGAAGGCGACCGCGTGGACTAGGCCTCCTTTATCTTTATCTCTTTTTTGTTGCTGCACATATCACTAAGAACTCATTAGTCATCGCGACAAGTTATTCCTTGTATGATATTACCTTTATTTTGATCAGCAGATGCAGTGCTATCTCCCTTGTTTTGATCCTCAACTTCGCATGCTTCAACTTTATGCTTCTAGGAGTTTTGCCGGCAAGGGGCCCTTGCCGTGAGCGCTGAGTGTCGAACTCGAAGCAGCCTGCTGGCCAAGGTCTTACCGGCAAGCAACCTTGCCGTGGCCTGTCGCGACGCACTTAGCTTGCTGAGCGGACTCGAAAACGAAACAAGGGCGCAACAATTTGTCGCGGCTCACTTAAATCGTTGAGCGTGCTCGACGACAAGATAAGGGTGCGGCTATCCACGGGTAGGTTCCTCCGAGCACAAGTTTTCCATACAAAGTGTGGTTGTTCAAGGAAGGCAACTTAAAATTTAAAATTTTGAGCTGCTCAAATCCTGATAACTTAGCTTTCGTGATCTATGCACTCTCCGGCAAGCTTCTCTTTCTTGAACAGAGCTTGGTTTATCCTCCATTTCCTTCCCCCCCGGCAAACTTGTGCACGAGGAACGTTTCTTCTGCTTAAGAGACAAGGAAAGAGAAGGAGGAAAACGAGCATATGGCCTTTCGGCGTGCTATTGCTTGCCGGATATGTGTGTCACACAAAAGATGCCAAATAACACATGCAAATTGCAGAGAAAAGCATGCAAAAGGCAAATAGCGCAAAACACAGGAGCTTTTACTAGTGCACGGGGTCTGCGCCCGGCTTTGTACAAGGGTCACATGCAACAGCCGACAAAGCTCAGACCAACTGTGGGTTGCCGAGTGGATCACGGCAACCGCGCTTTGTTAGTGCACGGGTCTGCGCCGCTTTGTACAAGGGGTTACATGCAACAGCGGCAAAGCTCAGACAAAAGGTGGTTGCGGGCGGATCACGGCAACAGCAGCTTATGGATGAAACTTGCGAAGATGCTCTATGTTCCAGGAGTTGTTCACTGGTAAGCCTTCTTCGGTCTCGAGGCGGACAGCGCCGGGCCTCGTGACTCGTCTCACCCGATAAGGGCCTTCCCACCTCGGCGTCAACTTGTTGGAATTCTTGGCGGACTGAACACGCCGAAGAACAAGGTCGCCTTCCTCGAGACTCCTGGCTTTAACCTTGCGGCTATGGTAGCGGCGCAAGGCTTGCTGGTATCGAGCAGCTCGTCAAGAGTTCGAGACGTCCCTCCTCGAGGAGCAACGCGTCATCTTGCCGCAGTTTGCTCTTGCTCGAGCTCATCATAGCGAGCACCGAGGAGATCCGTATCACGAGTTCCGTGGGGAGAACTGCCTCTGCTCCATAGACTAGAGCAAAAGGTGTCTGTCCGGTGGCTCGATTTGGTGTCGTTCGATTGACCAAAAGAGCCGCGGCAACTCCTCTATCAATTTCTTCCGCACTTGCGCAGCTCGCCGAAAGTTCTTGTCTTGAGTCCGCGCAGCACTTCAGCATTGGCCCTCTCCGCTTGACCGTTGCTCCTCGGGTGAGCAACGGAAGCGAAACAGACCTTGGCGCCAAGGTCTCGGACGTATTGCATGAAGGTGCGACTAGTGAATTGCGTACCGTTGTCGGTGATAATCCTGTTAGGGATTCCGAAACGGCACACAATCGACCTGAAGAACTTGACCGCTGATTGTGCTGTCACCTTTCTCACTGGCTCCACTTCCGGCCACTTTGTGAACTTGTCGACTGCCACGTACAAGTACTCAAAGCCCCCGACAGCACGGGGGAAGGGGCCGAGGATATCGAGCCCCCAGACCGAGAAGGGCCAGGATAAAGGGATTGTTTGGAGAGCTTGAGCTGGCTGATGAATCTGCTTTGCATGGGGCACGCTTCACACTTGGTTACTAGTGCGGTTGCATCTTGGAGGGCTTCTTGCCAAAGAACCCTTTGCCGAAAGCTTTCCGACAAGCGCCCTTGCGCCAATGTGGTGGCCGATATGCCTCCATGTATCTCTCGCCAGCAACTTCGCCCATCTTCCCCGGAGATGCACTTCAACTGACACCATTGAGTCTTCTTACATGCAGCTCGTTATCCACTTAACCGTACATATTTACTGCTGGTTACCCTTTCTATTTCTTCGGGTCGTGGGAAGTTCTCCGGTTTGCGAAACAGACGTCTGCTGCGCCCATGCCGGAGCTCGGGGCTCAACGGCAAGGACTAAAGGCATGAGGGCAGCTGGGAACCTCGGCTTCTCGGCAAGGACCCACAGCTTTGCCGGTGAAGGTCCCCGACAAGCTCGCCGGGCGAGGCTTGTCGGGAACACTTGCTTCAACTGTACATATCCGAGGATCTGCAGGAGCAAACTGTTCCTCAGCGTTCTGGTCGTTAATCTTGGGGACCTTGGCGGCGACCTCAGGGAGATCCGCCGGCAAGTAGTCGCCGGAGACCAACTTTCTTTTCTTGGACTGCCCAACTGATGGTGTTACGGACGGTTGAGTCAGCTTTAGCAAGAAGGTCCCTGGTTCCACAGGTAACTTCATCGCAGCACACTTTGAAAGGCCATCTGCAATTTCATTCTGAGCTCTTGGAACATGCTCCATCTGCAAACCTTCAAAGCGTTCCTCAAGTTTCCTCACTTCATCGACATAAGCTTCCATTAATGGGCTCTGATAGCTCTTGTTAACTTGCCGGACCACCAACTGAGAATCTCCCCGCACAATCAGCTTCTTGATCCCAAGTTCGGCCGCGGTCCTGAGGCCGGCGAGCAAACCTTCATATTCAGCAGTGTTGTTTGTCGCTTGCTCCCTTGGGAAGTGCATCTGGATAACATACTTGAGGTGTTCTCCGGTGGGCGCGATGAGTACCACGCCGGCACCGGCGCCTTGCAGTGAGAAGGCACCGTCAAAGTACATTACCCATTCACTTGTCGCTTCTTGTACGGGTGCACTTGTCTCTTGGATTTCCTCGTCGGGTGTTGGGGTCCATTCTGCTATGAATTCTGCCAAAGCTCGGCTCTGTATGGTCGAAGTACTTTCAAACTTGAGTCCAAAGCTCGACAGCTCCAGTGCCCACTCAACGATCCTGCCTATTGCTTCTGGGTTGTGTAATATCCTCTTCAGCGGAAAGCGAGTGACCATTGTTATCTCGTGTGCCTGGAAGTAATGGCGCAGCTTTCTCGAGGCCATGAGGAGGCCGAAAAGCAGCTTTTGCACACCAGAGTATCTTGATCTAGCCCCTTGGTGGAGGGAGCTTACAAAATAAACTGGGCGTTGCACCATCTTCTTCCGCACCTCATCTTGTTCCTGCGCAGAGTTGCTCTTGTCGGGGCCAGAGCTTGCCGGGCAGCCCCTTGTCGTTGGATTAAACTTGCGGGGTGTGGCCTCCTCGTCGGACTCCCTCTCCGCTACCAGCGCAGCACTAACCACCTGGTTGGTTGCCGCTAGATATAGCAACAACTTCTCCTGTGGTCTGGGTGCGACAAGTATTGGAGTGGAGGATAGGTACCGTTTCAAATCTTGCAGCGCTGCCTCTGCTTCCGGAGTCCACTTCATGGGACCCGCCTTCTTCAAGATTTTGAAGAAAGGTAGGGCGCGTTCTGCAGACTTTGAAATGAACCTACTGAGGGCGGCCACACATCCAGCGAGCCTTCTGACATCCTTGACTCGCTTCGGGGCTTCAATCTGCTCAATGGCTTTAATCTTGTCGGGGTTGGCTTCAATCCCTCTCTGTGACACAAAGAACCCGAGAAGCTTGCCGGAGGGGACTCCAAAGACGCACTTCTCGGGGTTCAACTTAAGCTGGATCTTGCGCAGGTTCTGAAATGTCTCTTCCAAATCCTGAATCAGCGTATCCTTGCTCTTGCTCTTCACCACGATATCATCCATGTAAGCTTCTACATTTCTATGGATCTGTGGCTCAAAAGCAGTATACACTGCCCTTGCAAACGTTGATCCTGCATTCTTCAATCCAAATGGCATGCGTATGAAGCAATATGTGCCACATGGAGTGATGAATGCGGTCTTCTCTTCATCCTCTTTGGCCATGAAAATCTGGTGATAGCCTGAATATGCATCAAGAAAGCAGAGTAGCTCACATCCGGCAGTGGAGTCAACGATCTGTCGATCTTGGCGGCAAGGAAATGGATCCTTGGGACATGCCTTATTCACATCGGTGAAGTCTATACACAGTCTCCATTTCCCATTGGCCTTACGCACGACAACTGGGTTTGCTAACCATGTCGGATGGATTACGCCTCTAACTAGGCCTGCTGCCTCTAGTTTCTTGATTTCTTTGCTGATGAATTCTTGGCGCTCCATGGCTTGCTTCCTTACTTTTTGCTTGATGGGCCACGCATGAGGGCAAACGGCAAGCTTGTGCTCAATCACCTTCCTGGGAACACCGGGATGTCGGGGCGGTTGCCATGCAAACACATCGACATTCGCGCGCAGAAGGCAACGAAGCGCTTTCCTATTTGTTTGTCAGCGTGGCAATCGATGGTGAAGGTACCACCAGTGCCGTCCTCCTTGCGGGCACCTTCTTGGTTGCGGTGGGCGGCCATTCCTTCTTACTCTTGCGGTGGAGCTCGATGGTGCGTCCTCGACGGCGGCGCAGCACTCCGGAGAGGTGCGGTTCTTGGAGTGGGCCCCGAGCACTTGCGGACTTGGTTTTGTCTTCTTTCCCGGGAGCTTCAGCGGCAAGTGTATTCTTGTCGACGCGGCTGCCGCATCCCTAGATCTTGTCGGGCGCAGATAAGCGCATCCTTCTTGTCGCCGTGGATAGTGATGACGCTTATTGGCCCCGGCATCTTGAGTACGTTGTACGCATAATGAGAGGCTGCCATAAACTTGGCGAGGGCGGGACGGCCGAGTATCCCATTGTATGGCAACGGAATATCGGCAACGTCGAAAGTGATCGCCGATCTGAAATTGAGCTCCCGCCAAAGGTCACCGGCGAGTGATCTTTCCTTGGGCTTGCTCCGTCGGGTTGATTCCTTGGAAAGAACCGGTCTCTTGAGCTTCGCCATCCGGAATTTGGAGCTTCTCGATCCGGCAGAGAGAGATCAAGTTCAGCCCGGCCCCGCCGTCGACCAACATTTTGGTGACCTTGAGGTTGCGGATGGTGGGTGAGACCAGCATCGGCAAGCACCCGACCGCGGTGGTGCGGTCAGGGTGATCCTCAAGATCAAAAATGATGGGCGTGCCGGACCATTTGAGGAGCCTACGCGACTCCACGGGCGGCTCCGCTGCGTTCACCTCACGCACCCACTGCTTTAGCTGGCGGTGGGAGGTGTGCGAGAGGCGCCCGCCGTCGGCGCGCACAGACCTCCGTGGCCTTCTGGAACTCCCGCTCACTATCATCCTCATCCTCCATGTCTTCATCGTCGTCTTCCTCATCTTTGTCGCGGCCCCTGGGAGGTCGATCACCTTGCCGCTGCTTAGCCTTGTCGCGACGTCCTCCCCGGCCATTAAACGGCCGCTTCTTGCTTGGTTCTCCTCCGCCACCTTGGGCCTTCTCCTTGTCGCGCCTCTCGTACTCAGCTTTTTGCTGCTCGACGAGGTACTCGACGCGCTTGCAGTTGGTGAGATCGTGGCCCTTGGTGCGGTGGATTTTGCAATATTGCTTGTCGGAGCCGCCCTGCTTGTCGGCTGCCGCTACAGGGGTAGGTTCCTTGCCGGAGAAGCAACCCCGTGTTTGCTTGGCGGGAGCCTTCTTGCCGGACTTCTCGACGGCAAGCACCTCTTTCTTGCTCTTCCCTCTGTTATTCCGCCGCCGGCTCTTATTTGCCGGGGCGTTGTCGTTGCTATCGCTTCCTCCTGCGTCAGCATCCTCCCCGGGGAGTCTCCTTCCCTCTTCAGCAGCGCGCGCTTGTCACCGAGCATAGAGCTCGTGACATCCCGAATCTTGGTCATCGCCATTTCTTCACGCATGCGGCGGTTACGCGACGTTACGGTGGAACGCGCTGATAACCGCGGCGGGGTGGACATCGAGAATGTTGTGTTGCACACGGCTGAGCGTTGGATATACTTGCGCAGGATTCTCCTTCATACGGGCCAAAATGTGGAATCGCTCTCTGGCCGTGTGGTTTGTGGCGCGGTGAAGGCGCCAACAAACTGATGGCAAAGGTCGGCCCAAGAAGAGATGGAGCCTTCCGGCAAGTGCATAAGCCAAGAACGAGCGTTCGGCCTAAGCCTGGCGGAAGTAGTTCGCGAGAATCTTGTCGTCGCGCCCCGGCAGCTTTGCGCGATGGTGTGAACACCGAGGAACTCCGAGTGCGTCTTGCCGTCGTACTTCTCCGATGCGTCGGGCTTGAAGTTCTTCATGCTGGGCCACTGGACGCGTCGCAGCTCGCGGGTGAACGCAGGGAAACCTGCCGCGTACGGCAAGTCGCCTGGTTCACCGGGCGCGTACGTGTCGACAGCGTTCCCAGCTCTCGATCGATTGTCGCCCGAGTTTCTCAGCGGCGCTTCGATCGTGGTCGGCGTCTTCTTATCGCCGGTCGTCGAGACTGGCGTTGATCCCGACGAGCCCGCGGATCCGGCAACGCCGTGGAGCCGTCGCCGCGTGGTTCCAGCAGGGCGGCGTCTTTGCTTCTGCAGCGAGGGAGTGCACTGAGGTTGCACCCCAGCGCCTTGTCGCCGTTAACGCCGCCTTCTCGGTTTGCCGTGGCGCGAGCGCCGGCTCTGCGAAAAGGGTCGTTGTTGGCAGCGACCAGAGCTCTTGATGGTAGCCCTCCGCCTTGGCCTTGTCCGCCGCTGGAGAAGTCGAGGCGATTCGCGCCCTTCAGCGCTTCTGCGGAGTGGAGGGGAGCGGAGCGAGCGGTGCGAGGCGGGGTAGGCTCGGACTCTAACGGTGTTAGAAGGAGAGGTCCTCCCCGCGCCTTCGCTTTGCCGTGTCCGGACGTTGGTCCGGGCGTCCCTGAAGCCTCCGGCGTGTCCTTGTCGGCGGCGGATACCACCTCCGTGGTATGGCGCTGCTGGTCGCCGTCTTGCTGAGATGGGCGTGGATCGCGGAGACGAAGCGCGGTCACCTGTCCGTCCACAGATGCAGTGGCGCGCGAATGTCTTGGCGGCAGCCACCCTTCCGTCGGCGTCTCCTCCGCCCACCGCTGCTCCGGTGGCGGCGGAAGAAACGCAGACGAGCCTGCAACCCCAAGCCTTCTTCTTGAGGCCATGGCGTAGTTGTTGACGGTTCTTGATGAAATCGGAGAGGTTGATGGCGAGTGCGCCGCAGACGCCGGATCAGATCCGCGCAACCTCGACGCCCCTACTGGGCGCGCCAAAGATGCCGGAGTCGCCGCCCATGGACACCTATGGGGCGGGGCCCCTTCGTGAGTCTTGATGCGAGGCGGAGGAGGCACTGAGAGCGGATCGAGGCGAGCACGCTGGCGGCTTTTACCCAGCTTGAGCTCTCCGGAGATAAAACTCCTCTTGCTGCTTTGTGTTTGTATTGAGCTTGCTCGAGTGTACGAGCGTATTGAGACGATGCGTGTGTCGAATGAGCCGAACCTCTCCTACGTTGTGCATGGGCCTCCTTTTATAGTGCAAAGGGGTCACCGACAGGTGTCAACGTAGGAGGAAAGGGTAAAAAGGTAAAAGAGGTGGTAGTTGGAACAGTGCGGGAACATTGAAGCTACAATGCATGAATAGTGGTTTCTACCTACTTTTGACAGAGGGGGACAAGGGCATTTAATGCCCGTCGCCGTCGACCCCAAAAGCTCCCGCCCTTGCGTCTCCGTCTGCCACGGCGATGGATCCACCACCGTGAAGTGCCATCGTGTCCCTCAAGCTGCACAGCCATCCGCCACGCGTTCCTGGAAAGGCCCCAGGGCGACGCGTGGGCGGATGAGCTGGAGCGCAGGCACACATCGCACTGCTCCCGGCAAGCACCTTGCCGGGGTCTTGATCTTGCCGGGCCCGGGAGCTTGCCGGGCTCTGTAACTTGCCGCTCCCCGGGCCCTCGCCGAGACGCGTGCGGCGCCAAGGCGTGTCTTTTACGATGTAATCTTCTAGTCTTCCCGACGAGCTCCTCTCGCCGGGGCCTTGCCTGAGTGGTGTAATCTTGAGCCTGAAATGGCCTTCCCGGCAAGCTCCGCTTGCCGGGGTCTCGATCTTCTGTCTTGTTCACTTTGTTCTTGAATGGCTTGATATGGAGCAGGAATGGTCTCCGGCAAGCATGTGGTTGATCCAGCTGCGGGGAGCTGCGACTGCCCGTGCACAAGTTGGGGTACTGAGGTACCCCTACCTTAGTACACCGACATTCTTGCCAGAGCAACTAGGCAAGCCCCCCCCCCTTGATCACCAGATATCGCCTATTCTTCTCTATACTGCTTGCATTAGAGTATTGTTGTCAGGACCCCGACTCAATGCCACATCGATCTAGCATGTAACACCTCATATCACTTTGCGGCCTCACGCACGGTATTCCCACGGGTGTCGCCTTACCTTTGCCCGGGACCGTTTGCGCCTTTTGGCACACGTATATGATAGTGTCGCTAGCATCCATATGATAAGGAGCCCGAGCTGACATGGCTAGTCGTAAACCCAAAGTGGCACAGACTTACAGGACGAGCATCCATGACCCAAAGATCGAGCGTGTCGGTTATCGGCGAGTGAATCCAGTCTGTAGCACTGAGCTAGCAGGACTCGGTGAACCGGCTGTAGCGGGCTAACAGACTCCGGTATTCATCGTGACATTTCCCGGAGGGATGGACACGAACGAAGAAGGACACATGCCGGCCAGCCTAAGTGTTCGGAGCAGTAGCAAGCTACCATGGCTCGGTGGAAACACTAGGAGACATTTCCGGTAAGAGAGGCTACTAAAGATAAACAACTAGATAGTCAGATCCCACACATACCAAGCATTTCAATAACATACACACAATATGCTCGATATGTGCAAATACAACATGGCATCACAACATGACTCTACGACTCAGGTATTTATTCATTAGGCTCCGAGGAGCGAGATATTACAAACAGGGGTCTCATGACCCAACATTCAGAGCATACAGATCAAGCACATGCGGAAGCTTATCATGACTGAGTACAGACATCTACAAATGAAAAGGCTTAGAAGCCTGACTATCTACTAGATCGTGCCGAGGGCACAAGATCGTAGCTGAGGTAACAAGCTAAACGTCGAAGTCCACGTGGAACTACTAGCGAGACTGAAGTCTCTCTGCAAAAACATAAAATAGGCAAACGTGAGTACAAATGTACCCAGTAAGACTTACATCAGAACTACTACATATGCATCATTATCAACAAGGGGATGGTGGAGTTTAAGCGCAGCAAGCCAGCTTTGACTCGGTGGCTATCTGAACTACGATTGCAATGTAACTCTTTTGAGGTGGCGCACGAGTCCACATATTCACCATATCAATACACCACTATGGATCCGCTCCGTCTCCCTACGAGAATGTCATCCATAGCACTCACGCTTATCTTGCGTATTTTAGAGTATCCACTTTCACTTGTCTATGAACTATGCAAGGGTCCAAGTTTCCATATCCGAGGAATCCGGCTATTGAATAGATAATGATAACCTGCAGGGTGTACTTCTTCACACGCGCTTGCCACTTATCGCCTCAGACACGTCATGTACCGCGGCAACCTTCAAGCGGAAGCGAGGCGAGGAGTCGGCCACGGCCTACCTAAACACTCAAGTCTCTCGTCCAGGTTTATCGCCTATTCGGGTTCCATCCATGAGAACCCGGCCGGGTGTCGCTCACGGCCCCAAGCGATGTGTCTTGAGGTTCCCAAGCCCACCATCCGGTGCCACTTGGTACACCAGGCCATGTGCCTAGTCATCCCAAGCCCACCTATACCGGTGCCACTTGGTAGACTACTAACACTACCTACAAACACGAAAACTAGTTGCAACTCACGGACGGAGAACAAGGGTGATTAAGAAGCCGAGAGGGCTTGGGCGCCGGAGCCCAATGTGTGGTAATGGCGATCATGGATCACAAACACGTAACTCAGTTCTGAGGGCGGCTGCAATGAGACAACCCACCATGTACTCCTACATGGCCTCTCACCGCTACCTTTTACCAAAACGTGTTCACACATTTAGCTCTCAACAGTAGGACATGTTCACACACCTCCGATTCATTCCCGATGAATCAGACCTGACTCAACTCTAAGCGATAGCAGGCATGACAAACAAGCATGGATGAGTAGGCACATCAGGGCTCAAACAACTCCTACTCATGCTAGTGGGTTTCATCTATTTACTGTGGAATGACAGGTCATGCAAAGGATAAAGGGGTTCAGCTACCGCAGCAAGTAACAGTTGTATCGTTGTTGTCCTAATGCAGTAAAAGAGAGCAGGAGCGAGAGAGTGGGATTGTATCGGAATGAACAAGGGGGTTTTGCTTGCCTGGCACTTCTGAAGATAGTATATCTCTTCATCGGTGTCATCGAACTCGTCGTCGGAACGCGTCTATCGAGAGGGGGCAATTACCGGCAACTGAGAAAGAAACACAATCAATGCAAATGCACAATATGATGCATGATCATGACATGGCAATATGATGTGATTTGAACTAATGCAACTAGCAGCAAGTTAAATGAAGTTGGTTTGAACCCTGGGTTCAAATTCAAACTCCACATGTGATTATTTAAATGCCATTCATATGATTTGTGCTATACAGCAGCTATAAGTTGTTCTAGCATGCATGAAAATGGTACAGATGGATAGACTGGATTTTTCTGATCATTTTTCATATATAACTTATTTCATTTGGAGTTACGGTTGAATTACTATGAATTTTAGAAGTTTTAAGCATTTTCTGAAAATAATAAATCATTTCAGATTTATTTAAATTCCAGAAAGGAATTATTGCGTCAGCATGACCTCACTCTGACGTCATCAGGTCAGCAGGCGGTTCAGTCAAACTGACCAGGTGGGGCCCAGTCGATGACTCAGTCGAGATTGAGTGAATGATAGGTGGGACCGGTCAACGATGGCTGGGCCAGAGTCAAAGCTGACACGTGGGGTCCACGGCATTAACACTGATTTAACAGAAAAATTATATTAACCTAATTAAGCGCAGGGGCCCACATGGCAGTGGCTATGGGGGTGTTTAGTGAGGTTATTAGCACTAATTAACCGGCACCACGTCAGCACGTGACGCCGGCGACCACAGCAGCGGCGGGATCTCGCCGGAGTTGGTCGGGCGGCGCTTCTGAGCATGACTAGTCGCTACGAGGGCACGGAGGGAGCCCATGCTCCAGCGCATCTAGGGCGCACGCAGTAGGCACTGAGGAGGCCGGGTCGTGGCAGCGACCACTTGGGCGGCGGCCGGAGCTACGGCGTCGAGCGAAACGGGGCTGCGGAGCACGACAGGAGGAGCTGGGGAACGCGTTCGGCTCCTGGGAGCTCGGTGAGCACGGAAACACGCAAAAATCGGGTGGCGGCGGCTGTTGCCACAGCAACGACATGGCGCGGCGGCGGCGACCTCGGCCATGGTCGGAAAACGGAGCTAGGGGACAGGAACGGAGGGGGCGAGCAAAGAGGAAGCAGCAGGAGCTCACAGGGAGAACGATGAGGTGGTCAGCGAGCTCGGGGGCGTCTTCGGTGCTGCGAATCGAATCGGCGATCGCCGGCCGTGGAGATGAAGACAGCGGAGATGGTGTGGCCAGGGCACCGGCGTCGCGTCGTCGCTGGGTAGAGCTCGGACACAAGGTGCAGCTCTAGGCACATCAAAGGCGAGGGGTGGCTCTTGGCGCGGCAATGGTGGCGGCGGCGGCAATGGCGGCAAGGTGAGAGGGAGGGAGCGGAGGAGGGATGAGCATGGGGAGAGTGAGAGGGCGTCGAGGGGGCCGCGTGGCGTCTCCAGGGGGTCGAGGAAGCGAGCAGGGAGGCAGGAGGAGGTGGAAGCAGGAGGTGGCCGCGGCTCGGCTGTGCGCGCGCCACGCACGATGCCAGAAGGCATGGGGAAGACGACGCGCGAGGAGGTGGGCTGGGCTGGCCAACCGGGCCGCCAGGTAAGTGGCCCGTGGCCTTTCTCTCTGACTCTCCTCTCTCTTTTTGTTTCTGTTTTTCTATTTTATTTTTCTGTTTTGATTTAGTTTCTAAACCAATCATTTTTGTAGCTTCTGAAAATTATTATGTGGCCTGATACAAAATATTCAGAGCCACTCACAAGTTTTCAGAATTTTGGAGTTATAAAAGTATTTATAGGAATTTATATCTCCAATTCAAATAAGTATTGATTTAATTCAAAGACCAAAAATGTCCTGGAAAAATGTGTATCATCTCTGGTTAAGGTTTTCACCTTTTCCCAGAAATCATGAACATTTATGAGGGCACTTTGGGTTTATTGAAAAAAGATTTTATTTGATCCTATTTGAATTCTTTCTGATGCTAGGGTTTGATCAATCCCCATTTTAGCTTAATAAATATTGAAACATGATGCAACAGACAAGTGCAAGCCTAGTGCAAGGTAAAGCTAGGGATGTGACAACTCACCCCCACTAAACAAGAATCTTGCCCCGAGATTCAAGACATGAGGTAAGAAGACAAAGGGGACACGGAACTGACACAGTCTTCATGACCCATTGCATTCTTCGAAGATGTTGATTCATTGCTTCGAATTGATCTTGACGTCTTTGCTTTCGAGATCTTCATCTAACAGGACGACGACAGAAAGAAACTCTATCGAAAAAGGATTATTGAAGCTCTTCATACCAGGCTAATGGCAATTCTCGAGCGATCATTTGATGGAGTTCGAAGGAGTAGCATACTCGGACTAGTATGGATGATGTGGATTACCTTGTTGAAAACAACACAAGGGATGATTTTAGTAACTGGGGAGAAGCTCAACAGTAGAGAGTGAGTCCACTGTTTGAAAAGTTATAGCATAATCGAGGAAACTGAGAGCAATCCCAGTTAGTGCCGATGGTAACACCTAACGCTTGTGCGTGCTCTCAAGAACTTGAGCATCTCCATATTCATCAAGGTTTTACCAATTCCCGTGTCAAGGGTCCTGGCGACACAACACACTACCATGATGAATAGTGATGGATGATGCAGATGCAAAGGAAGATAACACCTTCTCAGATTTCACCTTAGCGAGACCAAGGGATCAAAATCTGGATGATCGACCGAGAGACATTTAGCACTCTGCTTCTAATGTTCTCCTTGATGTGCTAGTGTAACCCATTCATAGATATGGTTTGGTATCTAGGACATCAAGTTAAAGGTCGAACTTCGGGAGCACAGGAGTCTATAAGGAGTAACTGCTGGAATAAACCATACGAAATCCTTATGGGGAGGTGGCCAACTTCCTCAATCAGGATACTACAACAATAGGTCTTCCTGGGTGTGTTGGCCACAACATCCAATTTACCGGTTACGGAGAGACCACTATTATAGTTCTTGGGAAAACGTTCCAACCATCATATCGGCGAGATTCAGATCTGGTTGGTGTTAGAATATTCCGACTCATCGAGTCTAGAAAGGAAAATGAAAGTTTGCAACACAAATCGGCGAGATGACGCGAGATTCTCGAGAAATGAACTACGATAGCAAGCTCCAAAACATGAGCTGGTTCTGCTACAAACATGTGAACACGTTGTCCCAGACAAGCATGACCACATAGTAGTCTTACAACAAAACACTACCGAGTTCAGGTTGGGAATCATCATTGCGGATAACGGAGTCCTTGATTAAGCCGGGTTAGCTCTTAAAAAAAACTCCTTCTCCTTGAACAAATCAATCGGTGGCTTGGTGTGCGAGGATACATATGGAATGAAGATGATCGGTCGACAGACCACGAATTCTTTGCGTGCATGACCGACTTGGGATGATTCCGAGGAAGCAAAACTAACTTTCTCGAACTCACGACGCAACTTGCACCAAATGCACATGAATTAGAAAGTCACTTCTTTCATCCGAACATATACCTCATGAATGGAACACGAAGGTAATGTTTACAAAAGTTTCCAACACTAGATGGATGTTCAACATGATCATGGAGAAGATAAAATGCTGCTGATGGGTTCAACAACAAGTCATAGAGATGACCATATAAATGGAATTCCATAATTATGTGAACAAGGACATAGCATTGGTCAGACCCAAAGATGTAATGGTGTATGCTCGAGGAATAGCTGCGAGTAAGACAACATTACGAATATCGTTGGTTCTGATTTGATTTGACGATAGCCCATACTCAAATCAAAGATTGGATAACATAGTAGATCCAGCAATTGACCATGAGGATCAATCAATGAGGATATCATCTTTCTTAAACACACACAAAGATATCCCTTTGGAATGAACTGAGTCGGACAAGCTTTTATCTTCCAACTCTCCAAGTTGTTGTTTAGCTTAACCAACCAGCTCAGGGGTATCCAACACGGATTCTTGGAGAAAGGGTGGTTCATAGAGAAACCAACTTGATCACGAGCTTAACATAGCGGTCAGGTGACAACCTGGTGATACTTCTGAGAAGATATTCGAAAAATCACGAACCACTGATATGTTACTAAGCTCGAGAACAATCTTGCTTTTCAAGGCAAGACGATATGATCAAAGAAGCGAGGGATTGGCACAATCCTAACTCATTGATCGAGGAGTGCACCAGGAAATAAGGACTAGGTAGCACGATCACTCTTAGAATGATAATTCAATAGCCAACATGCTAAGAATGAGATTATAGTCCATTTACTACCAAGCAACAAGGTTGCTAGGAGTATTGAGTTCACACATCACGATCCACTTGTCGGCATTCTGGTTACAATAACACGGAAACCGAGAAATTATCAATGACGGCAAGAAGTATTACTGCGTCAAGAGTTCATAGGAGGTGGTGCAATTCTCATGACAATCCTGACATAAAGAGGGTAATACTCCAGGGTAGAACAGAGCAAAAGCTGGATTGGCAATTGATCTGCAGAACACGACTACTTTGACCCAATCCTGGATATGGATGAGGTACTGGAGTTTGTTTCTCCAAGTCATTCCGGAATAGAATGGCTTGACGGACCACAAGAATAATAAGCATTGATGAGCTCGAGTGCACAACTACTCTTGTCTATCAATTGATAGACGAGGGTCAGAAGACAACTAAGAGAACAACTCAAAGGAACATATAATTTTCTGAGTTGTCGATGCATGGACTAGCATGTCGAACGAATTCAACATGTTCGTTCCGGATAACCCATGCAGAAAGGTAGAACTGGCAGAGTCACCATATAGAATCGAGAACTCATCAAAAGCACTCTGGTTGTGATCTTTTGATCAGCGAGGAACTGCTGCCATAAGTAGGTCATGGTATTTGGAAGAACGATATACCGCGAACCTCGAGGACTATCACAAATGTTACTAATATCCTAAAGGAACTAGCAAACACTATCAACACGAGGTAAGTAGGGTGAATCTCGGGTTCAAAACCCAGGGAGTAGAATACCTACTACTAAGTGGCATCACAGGATGTTTTCGGGAATAAAGGCCAGAATCATCACACTGGGACACAAATCATGGCTAAATCACTAGATAACTCCCTAAAACACCTAGGGTCATAATAATAATTCCAACATATATGTCGAGGCAATAGAATACCTCAACTCACCGTTTAGTGTGGTTAATCTGGCCCAAAGGAACATCGGAACGGGAGGAAGGGATTTTGCAAATGCTTCAGACTATTTAGGAACCTGGGATGACTCGGACAGCATAACGGCTATAAATGCTCAAAAGATTCGAGACATGCTACAAAAATGGTGGCATAGCCACTCCGAAGCACAATGTCAAGGTTTCGAGATCAACAGTTATGAACATACGGAAGTAGTAAATCTGAGCTGAGATTTGCAACTAACAATTCTATAGGTATATGGATTAGTAACACGTCATCCTGATAGATAGATGAGAAGGCCTAGTTCTTAATCCCCGTAGAAGAGAAGAGGTTGACTCAGATCAGAAGGGCATGAGGTAAAGGAGTAAAAAGAGCCTTACGTTCCCATCCCACAATCAATTCCCCTACATATAACTAAAGCATTTCTAGACTCAACTTCGACCAGTTTGGCTTGGTAATCCTACAGGCAGTCAAGCTCTGATACCAAAGCTGTCAGGACCCCGACTCAATACCACATCGATCTAGCATGTAACACCTCATATCACTTTGCGGCCTCACGCACGGTATTCCCACGGGTGTCGCCTTACCTTTGCCGGGACCGTTTATGCCTTTTGGCACACGTATATGATAGTGTCGCTAGCATCCATATGATAAGGAGCCCGGCTGACATGGCTAGTCGTAAACCCAAAGTGGCACAGACTTACGAGACAGCACCCATGACCAAGCATCGAGCGTGTCGGTCATCGGAAAGTGAATCCAGGTGTAGCACTGAGCTAGCAGGACTCCGGTGAACCGTGCATGGCGGGCTAACAGGACTCCGGTATTCATCGCGTGACATTTCCCGGAGATGTATACGAGAACGAAGAAGGACACATGCCGCCAGCCTAAATGTTCCGGAGCGGTAGCAAGCTACCATGGCTCGGTGGAAACACTAGGAGACATTTCCGGTAAGAGAGGCTACTAAAGATAAACAACTAGATAGTCGATCCCACACATACCAAGCATTTCAATAACATACACACAATATGCTCGATATGTGCAAATACAACATGGCATCACAACATGACTCTACGACTCGTATTTATTCATTAGGCTCCGAGGAGCGAGATATTACAAACAGGGTCTCATGACCCAACATTGAAACATACAGATCAAGCACATGCGGAAGCTTATCATGGTAGTCTGAGACATCTACAAATGAAAAGGCTTAGAAGCCCGACTATCTACTAGATCTGCCGAGGGCACAAGATCGTAGCTGAGGTAACAAGCTAAGCGTCGAAGTCCACGTGGAACTACTAGCGAGATCAAGTCTCTCTGCAAAAACATAAAATAGGCAAACGTGAGTACAAATGTACCCAGCAAGACTTACATCGAAACTACTACATATGCATCATTATCAACAAGGGGATGGTGGAGTTTAACCGCAGCAAGCCAGCTTTGACTCGGTGGCTATCTGAACTACGATTGCAATGTAACTCTTTTGAGGTGGGCACACGAGTCCACATATTCACCATATCAATACATCACTATGGATCCGCTCCGTCTCCCTCACGAGAACGCCATCCATAGCACTCACGCTTATCTTGCGTATTTTAGAGTATCCACTTTCACTTGTCTATGAACTATGCAAGGGTCCAAGTTTCCATATCCGAGGAATCCGGCTATTCAATAGATAATGATAACCTGCGGGGTGTACTTCTTCACACACGCTCTCGCCACTTATCGCCTCAGACACGTCATGTACCGCGGCAACCTTCAAGCGGAAGCGGGCGAGGAGTCGGCCACGCCTACCTAAACACTCAAGTCTCTCGTCCGGTTTATCGCCTATTCGGGTTCCATCCACGAGGAGACCCGGCCGGGTGTCGCTCACGGCCCCAAGCGATGTGTGCACGGTTCCCAAGCCCACCATCCGGGTGCCACTTGGTACACCAGCCATGTGCCTTAGTCTCCCAAGCCCACATGCAGGTGCCACTTGGTAGACTACTAACACTACCTACAAACACGAAACTAGTTGCAACTCCGGGCGGAGAACAAGGGTGATTAAGAAGCCGAGAGGGCTTGGGCGCCGGAGCCCAATGTGTGGTAATGGCGATCATGGATCACAAACACGGAACTCAGTTCCTGAGGACGGCTGCAATGAGACAACCCACCATGTACTCCTACATGGCCTCTCACCGCTACCTTTTACCAAAACGTGTTCACACATTTAGCTCTCAACAGTAGGACATGTTCACACACCTCCGATTCATTCCCGATGAATCAGACCTGACTCAACTCTAAGCGATAGCAGGCATGACAAACAAGCATGGATGAGTAGGCACATCGGGCTCAAACAACTCCTACTCATGCTAGTGGGTTTCATCTATTCTTGTGGAATGACAGTCATGCAAAGGATAAAGGGGTTCAGCTACATGAGCAAGTAACATTGTATCGTTGTTGTCCTAATGCAGATAAAAGAGAGCAGGAGCGAGAGTGGGATTGTATCGGAATGAACAAGGGGTTTTGCTTGCAGGCACTTCAAGATAGTATATCTCTTCATCGGTGTCATCGAACTCGTCGTCGGAACGCGTCTATCGAGAGGGGGCAATTACCGGCAACTGAGAAGGAAACACAATCAATGCAAATGCACAATATGATGCATGATCATGACATGGCAATATGATGTGATTTGAACTAATGCAACTAGCAGCAAGTTAAATGAAGTTGGTTTGAACCCTGGGTTCAAATTCAAACTCCACATGTGATTATTTAAATGCCATTCGTATGATTTGTGCTATACAGCAGCTATAAGTTGTTCTAGCATGCATGAAAATGGTACAGATGGATAGACTGGATTTTCTGATCATTTTCATATATAACTTATTTCATTTGGAGTTACGGTTGAATTACTATGAATTTTAGAAGTTTTAAGCATTTTAGAAAATAATAAATCATTTCAGATTTATTTAAATTCCGAAAGGAATTATTAAATCGGCATGACCTCACTCGACGTCATCAGTCAACAGGGCGGGTTCAGTCAAACTGACCATGGGGCCCAGTCGATGACTCAGTCGATTGAGTGAATGACAGGTGGGACGGTCAACGATGAGTGGGCGAGTCAAAGCGACACGTGGGGTCCACGGCATTAACACTGATTTAACAGAAAAATTATATTAACCTAATTAAGCGCAGGGGCCCACATGGCAGTGGCTATGGGGGTGTTTAGTGAGTTATTAGCACTAATTAACGGCGCCACGTCGAGACGCGTGGCCGGCGACCACAAAGAGCGGGCGGGATCTCGCCGGAGTTGGTCGGGGCGGCGCTACAGGCCGCGGCTAGTCGCGCTGAGGGCACCAGGAGGGAGCCCATGCTCCCGCGCATCTAGGGGCGCACGCAGCTGGGCACAAGGAGGCCGGGGTCGACGGCAGCGACCACTTGGGCGGCGGCCGAGCTCTGGCGTCAGCGAGCGAAACGGGCTGCGAGCACGACAGAGGAGGCTGGGAACGCGTTCGGCTCCTGGGAGCTCGGTGAGCACGGAAACACGCAAAAATCGGGTGGCGGCGGCTGTTGCCACAGCAACGACATGGCGCGGCGGCGGCGACCTCGGCCATGGTCGGAAAACGGAGCTAGGGGACAGGAACGGAGGGGGCGAGCAAAGAGGAAGCAGCAGGAGCTCACAGGGAGAACGATGAGGTGGTCAGCGAGCTCGGGGGCGTCTTCGGTGCTGCGAATCGAGCGGCGGCGATCGCCGGCCGTGGAGATGAAGACGGCGGAGATTGTGTGGCTTCAGGGCACCCGGCGTCGCGTGCGTCGGGGTAGAGCTTCTCGGACACAAGGCGCAGCTCCTAGGCACATCAAAGGGGCGAGGGGGTGGCTCTTGGCGCGGCAATGGTGAGCGGCGGCGACGGCGGCGACGGCGGCTGAGAGGGGGAGGGAGCCAGAGGAGGGGATGAGCATGGGGAGAGTGAGAGGGCATCGAGGGGGCCGCGTGGCGTCTCCAGGGGGTCGAGGAAGCGAGCAGGGAGGCAGGAGGAGGTGGAAGCAGGAGGTGGCCGCGGCTCGGCTGTGTGCGCGCCACGCACGATGCCAGAAGGCATGGGGAAGACGACGCGCGAGGAGGTGGGCTGGGCTGGCCAACCGGGCCGCCAGGTAAGTGGCCCGTGGCCTTTCTCTCTGACTCTCCTCTCTCTTTTTGTTTCTGTTTTTCTATTTTATTTTTCTGTTTTGATTTAGTTTCTAAACCAAATCATTTTTGTAGCTTCTGAAAATTATTATGTGGCCTGATACAAAATATTCAGAGCCACTCACAAGTTTTCAGAATTTTTGGAGTTATAAAAGTATTTATAGGAATTTATATCTCCAATTCAAATAAGTATTGATTTAATTCAAAGACCAAAAATGTCCTGGAAAAATGTGTATCATCTCTGGTTAAGGTTTTCACCTTTTCCCAGAAATCATGAACATTTATGAGGGCACTTTGGGTTTATTGAAAAAAGATTTTATTTGATCCTATTTGAATTCTTTCTGATGCTAGGGTTTGATCAATCCCCATTTCAGCTTAATAAATATTGAAACATGATGCAACAGACAAGTGCAAGCCTAGTGCAAGGTAAAGCTAGGGATGTGACAATTGTAGCATGTTACTGTTCGGTTACTCCTATTCTATTGCATAACCTGTCATTGTTGCTACAGTCATTGATACCTTACCCGCAATCCTAAATGCTTAGTATAGGACGCTAGTTTATCAGCATTGGCCCTACATTCTTATCAGTCTGTCTTGCTATACTATTGGGCCGTGATCACTTGGGAGGTGATCACGGGTATATACTATACATATATACATATTACAGATGGTGACTAAAGTCGGGTCCGCTCGAAGAGTACCCGCGAGTGATTCACGGATTGGGGGCTGAAAGGACCTTTGTCCCGACGTCCCTCTGTGTGGATCTTTGTGGCGGAGCGACAGGGCAGGTTGAGACCGCCTAGGAGAGAGGTGGGCCTGGCCCTGTTCGGCATTCGCGGATACTTAACACGCTTAACGAGATCTTGGTATTTGATCTGAGTTGGCTATTGTCCTATACGCACTAACCAACTACGCGGGAACAGTTATGGGCACTCGGCGTCGTGGTATCAGCCGAAGCCTTCGTGACGTCAGCAACTGAGCGGCGCGAGCCGGATTGGAACGTAAGCCTGCTCTTGTATTAAGGGGGCTAGTTCTACTTCCTGTGCGCTTAGGTTTAGACCGGTGTAAGCAACATAAGCAATGTGCAGGTGTGCTAAGGGCGATGGGCCCAGACCCCTGTGCACTTAGGTTTAGACCAGTGTGCTGACCTCTCTGTTGTGCCTAGGTGGGGCTGCGACGTGTTGATCTTCTGCGGCCGGGCATGACCCAGAAAAGTGTGTTTGGCCAAATGGGATGGAGCGTGTTGGGTTATGTGGTGCACCCCTGCAGGGAAGTTAATCTATTCGAATAGCCGTGTCCCTCGGTAAAAGGACGACCCGGAGTTATACCTTGACCTTATGACAACTAGAACCGGATATTAATAAAACACACCCTTCCAAGTGCCAGATACAACCCGGTGATCGCTCTCTAACAGGGTGACGAGGAGAGGATTGCCGGGTAGGATTATGCTATGCGATGCTACTTGGAGGACTTCAATCTACTCTCTTCTACATGCTGCAAGACGGAGGCTGCCAGAAGCATAGTCTTCGATAGGACTAGCTATCCCCCTCTTATTCTGGCATTCTGAAGTTCAGTCCGCCCATATTGCCTCCTTACACATATACCCATGCATATGTAGTGTAGCTCCTTGCTTGCGAGTACTTTGGATGAGTACTCATGGTTGCTTTTCTCCCCCTTTTCTCCCCTTCCCTTCTACCTGGTTGTCGCAACCAGATGTCGGAGCCCAGGAGCTAGACGCCACCGTCGACGACGACTCCTACTACACCGGAGGTGCCTACTACTACGTGCAGCCACCGGCGGCGACTGTGAGTAGTTAGGAGGATCCCAGGCAGGAGGCTTGCGCCTCTTTCGATCTGTATCCCAGTTTGTGCTAGCCTTCTTAAGGCAAACTTGTTTAACTTATGTCTGTACTCAGATATTGTTGCTTCCGCTGACTCGTCTATGATCGAGCACTTGTATTCGAGCCCTCGAGGCCCCTGGCTTGTATTATGATGCTTGTATGACTTATTAATGTTTTAGAGTTGTGTTGTGATATCTTCCCATGAGTCCCTTATCTTGATCGTACACGTTTGCGTGCATGATTAGTGTACGATTGAATCGGGGGCGTCACACTCTATAACCTAGTACAAATAATTTTACACTAGAGTTGAACTAGCTCTATTACCTAGTAAAAATCATTTTACACCATAGTCGAACTAGCTCTATAACCTAGTATAAATAATTTTAAATCGAATTGAATTAGCTCTATAACCTAGTACAAATAAATTTACACTAGAGTTGAACTAGCTCTATAACCTAGTACAAATAGTTTTACACTAGAAGTGAATTAGCTCTATGTAACGCCCCGGTGTAATGATGCTACAGTAATCCCTGGGGTTAATATAATCCTTTTGCTAAACAAGTTTTTGTTCATCATTGTTCTTATCTTTTTCAAATTCTAGTTGAACTCAAATTCAAATTCTGAGTGAAATTCAAAATTGGTCAAACATGAAAACTAAAATGTTCATCATGTGCCAAATAATCTACAAGTAATATTGGTGGTGAACCAACATGTTTTCTAAGTGTTTGAGTGGTCTAAACTACTTAAAACAGTGACCTAAGAAATAAATTAAATGCCTTTTTTAATTTATAAAAATGGCAAACTATATCTAAAGCCTCACAATCCTTTTTGGCAGTGCCCAATAATTATTTGAAATTGTTTTGGCCAGTGGCATAATTTTGCAAAGTCAATAGTGGCTAAAGGCAAAAGCAAAAGCTAAAAAAAGAAAAGGAGAAAAGGAAAAAGCAGAGGGGAGAGAAAGCCCCTGCTCCACTTGGGCTTCGGCCCACCCGCGCTAGCTGGCCCAGCTAGGCCGGCCCATGCCCCCTCACCGGTCGCTCTCCCCTCCCTCCTATTCCCCCAGTGCGCACCGCTACAGCGGCTCGTCGCCGCCCGACCACCTCGCCGGCGACGCCCCCGCGAGAGGATAAGGGCGCCCCCCTCCGGCTCCTCGAGTCCTCCCCCACCAACCTCCACCCACTCCCAGAATCTCCTCGCCTGCTCCGCCTCTTCCTCTCCCTCTCCTTTGTTCTGGAGAGGAGGTCGACGCGGTCGCCGCCGTTCTCCATCGTCCCCGCGGCCACCGGCGTCCCCGCGCCTCCTCTTGGTGACCAGAAGCTCCGCCGACGACCGGTACTCCCTCTCCGACCACGAGCTCGAACTCGGCACCACCTCACCGACCGGATCGACGTCGCCTTCCCCATTTGGTCGCTGCCGTCTTCCTCCACTCCGGCCACCTCTGCGCTCCTAAGCTGTCGCAGGCTTTTCGTAGCCGCTCGGTGAGCTCCTCCCTCCCTCCATTCTTCTCCTCGCACCGCGTGGTTCTCCCAAGCTAGCTCATCACCGTTGCCGTGAGCTCGCCGCCGCAGATCACCTCACCGTCGTGCCAACCGTGGCCCGAGCTCGCGCCCGAGCTGGTAGTCGGGCTCCTGGAGCTCGCAGGAGCACAATGCCGCTCCCCGCATCGCCTAACTTGCCCTGCGTCATCGTAGATACCAACGGCCGAAAGCCGGCGTCCGCTCCGCCGCTAGCCATCGCCGTCTCCGGCCGTTTCCGGCCAAACCACCGCGACAGATCAATGCGCGGGCGAGAGCCCGTTCTAAAGAACCTAACCGCATGCCAAATGGTGCCCCCTAGCACGTTTCCCACGACTCCGGCGACGCGCCGCCGCAGTTTTGGTCGCCGGAGCTCTCTCCGGCACCAGCCGCCGACGTGGCACACCTGGGGCCACCCCCTGGGTCACTGCCAGTGGGGCCCTCGGCCCCCTGTTTACCAGTTGACCTAGTCAACCGCGCTGACTGGGCAGGCCCCAGCCATTGACACGCGGGTCCCACCGCTTAATCCTCTAATTAAAACATTTTAATAATTAAAACTAATTAGTTTAGTTAATTAGACACTGACAGGTGGGCCTAGTAGTTTTACTAACTAAATTTAGATTAGTTTATACCCTGTTTAACCCACTGTCTATGACAGGTGGGTCCCCCATGCCAGTTTTGACCGGTCAGCCGTCCTGTTGACTATTGACGTCACTATGACATCATGCTGATGCAATATTCCTTTTCTGTTATTTTAAATAGTTTCTGAAAATGCTTTAATCTTTGAATAATCATAGAAAATAAACCGTAACTCGGATGAAAATGTTTTCTACATGAAAGTTGCTCAGAAAAACGTGACGAATCCGGATACGTGGTTCATTCATCTGTCACATGCCCCTAGCATGCTGAACATGGAACTTTCCCCTCCGGTCATCTGTCTAACACAGGTCCGGAACCGGGAAAACATTCTGGTTGATTCCACCTTCACCTTTATCGTGTAGCCATACGTTAGGTCACTCCCGACACAGCATATTGCCACGTTCTGCTTTGTGATGCTATGTTTGCTTTATATTTACTGGTTCTTCCCCTCTTCTCTCGGTAGAGACCAAGACCGATGTCTTGCTTCGTGATCGACTACGTCGATGACGACCCCTCCTTGTCAGAGCAACCAGGCAAGCCCCCCTTTTGATCATCCCGATATCGCCCATTCCATTCTCTCATGCTTGCATTAGACTTTGCTAATGTTATTGATTGCTCCGATTCTGATGCATAGCCGGCTTTTGTAACCTGCTTATTGTTACCTTACCGGCTTATCCTAAACTACTTAGTATAGGTTGGCTAGTGATCCATCAGTGACCCCCACCTTGTCCTTGTTGCCCCCGCTTCATCATCGAAGACCCGATCAACGGGATCGAAGACCAGGCCCCGGCACCGCACATCACTTTCCCCTTAGTTGCTCGACACTACTAGGATACTATAGAGTGCCAAGGGTGAGACCTCTACATCACTTTTGATGTTAACCCTGTAGTGTAGCTATTCGGTCGTGGTCATCGAGGGTGATTTCCTCTTTAACCACTTCCGATACGACTCTGTCGTGCAACCCCTCAAGTGTGAACCTCGGCGGTGATTCCTCTTACGTTCACCTTGATGATTACTTTGAGTGGAATTCACCGGGGGTGATTCCTTGGGTTTTCCCCTTGATGTTTGGACACATTGATACTTGGACTTTACAACTGTTACTTGGAAGGGCGGGTCGACCTTGAGGTGTACCCGCGAGTGATGTGGAGACGGGTTGACCTGGAGGGTGCCCGCAAGATAATTACGAGGCGTGGCTTGGAATTCCTAGCCCTTGCCGCAAGTCCTCGAGACGGGGCAACGGGGTCACATCTTTCGTGAGTCTCTGCTTGTTACCGCGCGTTCCTAATCCACTACGATTTGGATATTTGATCCGAGGGGCCTCTGGCCTGATGGCACTGACCATCACGTGGGCATAGTATGGGTGTTCTGCGTCGTATACATCAGCCGAAGCTTAATAGACGTCTGCGACTGAGCGGCGCGCGCCGGGTTGGACTGGTAAGCACCTTCCTTTTTAAAGGAGGTAGCTAGGTATGCTCACCGGCCGCGTACGCAACGTGCAGGAGTTCCCGGGGAGATGGCCCATGACCACTGGGGGCATAGGTTTAGTCCGACGTGCTGACCTCTCTGTTAATTCTAGGTCGGGTTGCGGCGTATTGTTTGGCCGAGGCCGGGCATGACCCAGGAAAGTGTGTCCGGCCGGAGTTAATCAAGCGTGGTAGGTAAGTTGGTGCACCCCTGCAGGGAAGAACTAAACTATGCATAGCCTGTCCTACGGTAACGGACACTTGGAGTTGTATCCCGATCGATACAACTAGAACTTGATACTTGAGATGAGACTAGGATATGAGGTGATAACTGGATAGTATGGTTCTGGGATTGCTTTCTCGCAGGGAGTCGAGAAAGGATCTCTGGCCGAGGTTGATAACACTACTACTACTTTACTTTATGCTACTCTACTCCCTCCTGTTTGCTGCAAGATGGTGGTTTTCGGAAGATGCTAGTCTTCGATAGGGCTAGGCCTTCTCTCTATTCTAACATTTCTACAGCCCAGTCCACATACACAGCCTTCCTTTGATAATGTTGCATATGTAGTGTATATCCTTGCTTGCGAGTACTTTGGATGAGTACTCATGATTGCTTTGCTCCCCCTTTCCCCCCTTCTTTCTTCTTTCTGGTTGTTGCAACCAGATGGTGGAGCCTCGGAGCCAGACGACACCACCGAGGACTACTGCTATCCCGAGGGTGCCTACTACCACGTGACGGACGCCGGCGACTAGGAGTAGTTAGGAGGCTCCCAGGCAGGAGGCCTTGCCTTTTCGATCGTAGATGCTTTTGTGCTGGCCTTCTTAAGGCAAACTTGTTTAACTTATGTATGTACTCAGATATTGTTGCTTCCGCTGACTCTTGTGTATTCGAGCTTATGTATTCGAGCCCTCGAGGCCCATGGCTTGTAATATAAAGCTTGTATTATTTTATTTGTGTCTAGAGTTGTGTTGTGATATCTTCCCGTGAGTCCTTGATCTTGATTGTACACCTTTGCGTGTATGATTAGTGTACGATCAAAACGGGGGCATCACAAGTTGGTATCAGAGCCGACTGCCTGTAGGTAGCCCCCTTTCCAACTCCTTGGCCGAAGTTGAGTCTAGTCACTGAAAAACTTTTACTAACATGGCTGTGTGTCTTACAGGCCCACGTCGCCATTGGGTGGTATTAGGATCTTTTACTCCTCGTCTATACTCTAGGACTCTGAATTCTTTTCTACTCGGGTTAAACGAATTTACTAACGCTAACATTAGGATCCCGTGACCACATTCACCCCAAAGTTGGATAAGCCATAGTTACTCCTTAGAATAGCATCTTGAATAGTGCACACACTGTCGTGTTGACTACGAAGTGGTATCCATCGTACCTCTTTCATTATGCATGTTTCATCATGAATGATCCTTGTCTTGCAAATGCTCAATGCTGAACTACCCCCTGTTACATGTTAGCAGGATGGTTAGACCCGCTGGTCATGGCCGTGGTGCCAACGATCCACCACCGCCCGAATTCTTTGCTGGAATGATGCAATAATTTGAGCTAAACCGCCAGTTCATGGAAGGAATGAGTGCTCAGTTTCCTCGTCCGAACATGAATCAACAACCAACCCCAGTAACTCCGCAGGACTTCATACGCCTCAACCCAACTATTTACCGCAGCTCAACTCAGCCCCTTGATGCTGATGACTTGATCCGCGACATCACGTATGAAATGGAGTCTGCTAGTGTGGCCCCTGCTAGCTATGTCACATTTGCAACATTCTTTCTGAAGGGTCCGGCTGCTCAATGGTGGGACAGCCACAGGCGTACCCTACCTACTGGAACGGTCATCACTTGGCCGGATTTCCAAGCCGCTTTCCGTGCCCGCTTAATTCCCCAGGGAATCATGGACAGGAAGAAGCTCGAGTTATGTAACCTCACCCAAGGCAACAAGTCTGTAGATGCTTATCAGCGGGAATTCCTGGAATTGTCCCGATACGCTGAAGAAGACATTGCTACTGATGCTCGTAGGCAAGAAAAGTTCCGTGACGGACTTCACCCTGATATCAAGCTAGCACTGCTCGTTCATGACTTTGCCGACTTCGCCACCTTGGTGAACATGGCTATTCAGGTTGAGACTGCTCTTCAGGAACACCAGGGATCCCTCAGGCGTAGCCGTGACGCTGGCCCATCTTCGGGCCCGTCAGCGCAGAAGCGTCGGATATGAATTCCCCACAGCATGTATCATCCAACTGCTCCTGCACCAAGACAATCCTATGCTGCACCTCGTCTGCCTCCTCCTCTGGAGAGGCAGCCTCTTCGAGCTGTACCACCCCAAGCCCCTGCTCCCAATCCCAATTATGGTTTGTGCTTCAAGTGTGGCCTTCCAGGTCACCGCTCTAGGAAATTTCCTCATAATCATAACCAACTGGATCATCCTGCTGTGGGTCGTGGTAGCAACCAACCTCGCAACAACAATGCCCGACCTTATGGTTGTGGGCAGGCTAACAATGTTGATCTGAATGAAGCTCAAGACCAGCCTGCTACTGTAATGGGTACTCTCCTTGTTAATTCAGTACCTGCTTCTGTTTTATTCGATTCAGGAGCATCACATTCATTTATGTCAGAAAAGTTTGCATACACACACGACATTCGATGCGAGGCCATGAACACCCCGATAGTGGTACGCACCCCTGCGGGCCGATGTCAAACTACCATGATTGGTCGCGACGTTCCCGTTGAGATTGAAGGGTTGGAATTCCTTGTTTCTCCCATTATTCTGGAGTCTTCCAATATTGACCTCATTTTGTGAATGGAATGGTTGAAAGCGCATACTGCCTCTATCGTTTGCGCCACCAAGGTCGTTCACCTCCTACATCCTTCCGATGAGATAATAAGCTACCATGCTCAGCTTGTTCAAAACGTTGAAGCACGACTTTATGTCTTGAATGCATTGAATGCAACACCTCTTGAGGGAATTGAAAAGATTCCAGTCGTTCGTGACTTCCAAGACGTCTTTCCAGAAGAACTTCCAGGAATACCCCCTGCCCGGGCTGTCGAGTTTGTCATCGACTTGAAACCAGGCACCGTTCCTATCGCTAAATGACCCTACAAGATGCCGCCTCATGAGCTCCTTGAACTCAAGGAGGAAATCGACAAATATCTTCGCAAGGGTTTCATTCGTCCAAGTTCCTATGCTTGGGGAGCACCTTCTCTCTTTGTGAAGAAGAAGGATGGAACGAATCATTTGGTCCAAGACTATCATCCTATCAACCAAGCTACAATTTAGAATAAATATCCCCTTCCTCGGATCAATGATCTGTACGATCAACTGGCTGATTCATCAATATTCTCTAAACTCCACTTGAGGTTGGGTTACCACCAGATCCGTGTTCGTGAAGAGGATATTCCAAAGACCGCATTCGTCACTCGTTATGGTTCTTATGAGTACACCGTCATGTCTTTTGGCTTGACCAATGCCCCAGCCACATTCTCTTATCTGATGAACTACATATTCATGGATTACCATGACAAGTTCGTCGTAGTCTATATGGATGATATTCTGGTATATTCGAAGAATAAAGAAGAACATGCTGAACATCTTCGTCTTGTTCTGGAGAAGCTTCGAGAACATCAACTTTATGCAAAGTATTCCAAGTGTGAATTCTGGTTACCCGAAGTCACCTACCTTTGCCATGTAATTTCCAAGGATGGTATTGCCGTCAACCCAGAGCGCGTTCAGGCTATTCTTGACTGGACCCCTCCGAAGACTGTCAAGCAAGTCAGAAGCTTTCTCGGACTAGCCAGCTATTGTCGCCGCTTTGTCAAGAACTTCTCTAAGATCGCCAAGCCTCTGACTAATCTGCTTCACAAGGGCGCTAAGTTTGATTGGAGAGACAAATGCCAGGAAAGTTTCCAAGCACTCAAGGACAAGCTGACTTCTGCCCCAGTGCTTGCTCCCCCTGATTCTCGCAAGGACTTTGTCATCTATTGCGACGCTTCACGACAAGGATTAGGCTGTGTCCTAATGCAAGAGCGTAGAGTGATTGCTTATGCCTCCCGTCAAGTGCGTCCTCACGAAGAGAACTACCCAGTTCATGACCTCGAGCTTGCTGCGGTTATCTTTGCACTGAAGCTATGGAGACAATACCTTCTCGGTAATCGCTGCGAGATCTTCACCGATCATCAGAGTCTGAAGTACCTGTTTACTCAGCCAGATCTGAACCTCCTTCAGCAGCGATGGACTGAAGCTATTGCTGACTACAACTGCGGTATATCCTATACCCCTGGCAAGGCTAATGTAATGGCCGATGCCCTGAGCCGTAAGTCTTATTGCAATAATCACATGGTTTTCAAAGCTCAACCCAGCCTTTATGAAGAGCTATGCAAGCTGAACCTCCAACTAGTTCCACAGGGTTCTCTGAATAACCTTGTCCTAGAACCAACTCTGCTGAAAGTAATTAAGTCTGCTCAAGCCAAAGATGCTCATGTTGATTTGATGAAAAGGGATCTTGCCTTAGAGAAATCCAAAGATTTCTCACTTGGTGAGGATGGAACCTTATACTTCAGAGATCGTATTGTAGTACCCCGGTTCGAGCTTATGACAGAGAAGCTGATGAAAGAAGCGCATGACACCCCTCTCTCTATTCATCCGGGAAGTACCAAGATGTATCTAGACATTCGACAGAAGTATTGGTGGTCTAAGATGAAGCAAGACATTGCTTGATATATTGAAGAATGTGACGTTTGTCGTCACGTCAAAGCAGAACATCAGAAACCGGCTGGACTTCTACAAGCGCTTCCGATTCCTGAATGGAAGTGGGATAAGATCCAAATGAACTTCATCACTGGCCTTCCCAAGTCTCAGAAAGGTAACGATGCTATCTTTGTCGTCATCGACCAATTCTCGAAGGTTGCTCACTTTCTGCCAGTCAAGGAGACAATCACTGCTAGTCAATTAGCAAACTTGTATATCTCCAGAATTGTGTCACTCCACGGCATTCCGAAAGAGATCAGTTCAGATCGCGGAAGTTTATTCACTTCAAAGTTCTGGGATAGTTTCCAAGAGGCAATGGGAACTACTATTACCTGGAGCACTGCTTATCATCCCCAATCCCAAGGCCAAGTCGAGCGAGTCAATCAAATTCTTGAAGACATGCTTCGAGCTTGTGTTATTTCTTTCGGCAAGAAGTGGGAAGAATCTCTCCCTTATGCGGAGTTCTCTTATAACAACAGCTATCAAGCCAGCTTAAAGATGGCACCCTTTGAAGTGCTTTATGGACGTAAGTGTCGAACCCCTCTGAACTGGTCAGAAACTAGGGAACGAGCACTCATTGGTCCGGACATTATTCAACAAGCTGAAGAGCAGGTTTGCATTGTCCGTGATAACCTCAAGGCGGCCCAGTCCCGCCAGAAGAGCAATTATGATCGTAAACACTGGGGTTCAACTTATCAACCTGGTGAATAAGCTTATTTGTGTGTCACTCCTTTGAGAGGCACTCATCGGTTCAGAGTCAAGGGCAAGCTAGCTCCGTGCTACATTGGTCCTTTCCGCATTTTGGCCTGTCGTGGGCTGGTGGCTTATCAACTTGAGTTGCCACCTCAGTTCTCTCATGTTCATGACGTCTTCCACGTGTCGCAACTTCGACGATGCTTCAAGGATCCGGAACGTGAAGTGGATCCGGAATTGATTGAAATTCATGATGATCTCACATACAAAGAGCATCCAAACCGCATTCTTGAAGAAGCTGAACATCGAACCCGCCAGAAGGTTACCAAGTTTCTCAAGGTGCAATGGTCGAATCATACTAAAGATGAAGCCACTTGGGAACGCGAAGATAACCTCCGGGCTGAATACCCCGATCTTCTCCCTTCTACCTCTTAATTCTCGGGACGAGAATTTCTTTTAGAGGAGGAGAGTTGTAATGCCCTGGTGTAATGATGCTACAGTAATCCCTGGGGTTAATATAATCCTTTTGCTAAACAAGTGTTTGTTCATCGTTGTTCTTATCTTTTTCAAATTCCAGTTGAACTCAAATTCAAATTCTGAGTGAAATTCAAAATTGGTCAAACATGACAACTAAAATGTTCATCATGTGCCAAATAATCCACAAGTAATATTGGTGGTGAACCAACATGTTTTTCAAAGTGTTTGAGTGGTCTAAACTACTTAAAACAGTGACCTAAGAAATAAATTAAATGCCTTTTTAATTTATAAAAATGGCAAACTATTTCTAAAGCCTCACAATCTTTTTTGGCAGTGCCCAATAATTATTTGACATTGTTTTGGCCAGTGGCACAATTTTGCAAAGTCAATAGTGGCTAAAGGCAAATGCAAAAGCTGCAAAAAAAAGAAAAGGAGAAAAGGAAAAAGCAGAGGGGAGAGAAAGCCCACCCCTTTCCGCTTCGCCCATCCGCTTAGCTGGCCCAGCTAGGCCGGCCCATGCCCCCTCACCGGTCGCTCTCCCCTCCCTCCTGTTCCCTCGGTGCGCACCGCTACAGCGGCTCGTCGCCGCCCGACCACCTCACTGGCGACGCCCTCGCGAGAGGATAAGTGCGCCCCCTCTGGCTCCTCGAGTCCTCCCCCACCTACCTCCACCCACTCCCAGAAACTCCTCGCCCTCTCCGCCTCTTCCTCTCTCTCTCTCCTTCGTTCTGGAGAGGAGGCTGACGCGGTCGCCGCCGTTCTCCATCGTCCCCGCGGCCACCGGCGTCCCCGCGCCTCCTCTTGGTGACCAGAAGCTCCGCCAACGACCGGTACTCCCTCTCCGACCACGAGCTCGAACTCGGCGCCACCTCACCGACCGGATCGACGTCGCCTTCCCCGTTCGGTCGACGCCGTATTCCTCCATCCGGCCACCTATGCGCTCCTAAGCTGTCGCAGGCTTTTCGTAGCCGCTCGGTGAGCTCCTCCCTCCCTCCATTCTTCTCCTCGCACCACGTGGTTCTCCCTAGCTAGCTCGTCGCCGTTGTCGTAAGCTCGCCGTGCAGATCACCTCACCGTCGTGGCCACCGTGGCCCGAGCTCATGCCCGAGCTCGTAGTCGGGCTCCTGGAGCTCGTAGGAGCACAACACCGCTCCCCGCATCGCCTAACTGGCCCTACGTCATCGTGGACACCGACGGCCGAAAGCCGGCGTCCGCTCCGCTGCTAGCCATCGCCATCTCCGGCCGTTTCCGGCCAAACCGCCGCGACAAATCGGTGCGCGGGCGAGAGCCCGTTCTATAGAACCTAACCACGTGCCAAATGGTGCCCCCTAGCGTGTTTCCGGCGACTCCGATGACGCGCCGCCGCAGTTTTGGTCGCCGGAGCTCTCTCCGGCGCCGGCCGCCGACATGGCACACCTGGGGCCACCCCCTGGGTCACTGCCAGTGGGGCCCTCGGCCCCTGTTGACCAGTTGACCTGGTCAACCGTGCTGACTGGGCAGGCCCCAGCCACTGACATGCGGGTCCCACCGCTTAATCCTCTAATTAAAACATTTTAATAATTAAAACAAATTAGTTTAGTTAATTAGACACTGACAGGTGGGCCCAGTAGTTTTACTAACTAAATTTAGATTAGTTTAAACCCTGTTTAACCCACTGTCTATGACAGGTGGGTCCCCCATGCCAGTTTTGACCGGTCAGCCGTCCTGTTGACTATTGACGTCACTATGACATCATGCTGATGCAATATTCCTTTTCTGTTATTTTAAATAGTTTCTGAAAATGCTTTAATCTTTGAATAATCATAGAAAATAAACCGTAACTCGGATGAAAATGTTTTCTACATGAAAGTTGCTCAGAAAAACGTGACGAATCCGGATACGTGGTTCATTCATCTGTCACATGCCCCTAGCATGCTGAACATGGAACTTTCCGCTCGGTCATCCGTCGACATGGTCCTAACCGGAAAACATTCAGTTGATTCCACCTTCACCTTTATCGTGTAGCCATACGTTAGGTCACTCCCGACACAGCATATTGCCACGTTCTGCTTTGTGATGCTATGTTTGCTTTATATTTACTGGTTCTTCCCCCTCTTCTCTCCGGTAGACCCGAAGACTGATGCTGCCCCTGTGATCGACTACGTCGATGACGACCCCTCCTTGTCAGAGTAACCAGGCAAGCCCCCCCTTTTGATCATCCCGATATCGCCCATTCCATTCTCTCATGCTTGCATTAGACTTTGCTACTGTTATTGATTGCTCCTATTCTGATGCATAGCCGGCTTTTGTAACCTGCTTATTGTTACCTTACCGGCTTATCCTAAACAACTTAGTATAGGTTGGCTAGTGATCCATCAGTGACCCCCACCTTGTCCTTGTTGCCCCCGCTTCATCATCGAAGACCCGATCAACGGGATCGAAGACCAGGCCCCGGCACCGCACATCACTTTCCCCTTAGTTGCTCGACACTACTAGGATACTATAGAGTGCCAAGGGTGAGACCTCTACATCACTTTTGATGTTAACCCTGTAGTGTAGCTATTCGGTCGTGGTCATCGAGGGTGATTTCCTCTTTAACCACTTCCGATACGACTCTGTCATGCAACCCCTCAAGTGTGAACCTCGGTGGTGATTCCTCTTACGTTCACCTTGATGATTACTTTGAGTGGAATTCACCGGGGGTGATTCCTTGGGGTTTTCCCCTTGATGTTTGGACACATTGATACTTGGACTTTACAACTGTTACTTGGAAGGGCGGGTCGACCTTGAGGTGTACCCGCGAGTGATGTGGAGACGGGTTGACCTGGAGGGTGCCCGCGAGATAATTACGAGGCGTGGCCGGGCATTCCTAGCCCTTGCCGCAAGTCCTCGGGACGGGGCAACGGGGTCACATCTTTCGTGAGTCTCTGCTTGTTACCGCGCGTTCCTAATCCACTACGATTTGGATATTTGATCCGAGGGGCCTCTGGCCTGATGGCACTGACCATCACGTGGGCATAGTATGGGTGTTCTACGTCGTATACATCATCCGAAGCTTAATAGACGTCTGCGACTGAGCGACGCGCGCCGGGTTGAACTGGTAAGCACCTTCCTTTTTAAAGGAGGTAGCCCATGACCACTGGGGCATAGGTTTAGTCCGGCGTGCTGACCTCTCTGTTAAGTCTAGGTCGGGTTGTGGCGTATTGTTTGGCCGAGGCCGGGCATGACCCAGGAAAGTGTGTCCGGCCGGAGTTAATCAAGCGTGGTGGGTAAGTTGGTGCACCCCTGCAGGAAAGAACTAAACTATGCATAGCCTGTCCTACGGTAACGGACACTTGGAGTTGTATCCCGATCGATACAACTAAAACTGGATACTTGAGATGAGACTTGGATATGAGGTGATAACTGGATAGTATGGCTCTGGGATTGCTTTCTCGCAGGGAGTCGATAAAGGATCTCTGGCCGAGGTTGATAACACTACTACTACTTTACTTTATGCTACTCTACTCCCTCCTAATTGCTGCAAGATGGTGGTTTCCGGAAGATGGTAATCTTCGATAGGACTAGGCCTTCTCTCTATTCTGGCATTTCTGCAGCCCAGTCCACATATACAACCTTCCTTTGATAATGTTGCATATGTAGTGTAGATCCTTGCTTGCGAGTACTTTGGATGAGTACTCACGGTTGCTTTGCTCCCCCTTTCCCCCCTTCTTTCTTCTTTCTGGTTGTTGCAACTAGATGGTGGAGCCCAGGAGCCAGACGACACCACCGACGACTGCTGCTATCCCGAGGGTGCCTACTACCACGTGACGGATGCCGACAACCAGGAGTAGTTAGGAGGCTCCTAGGCAGGAGGCCTTGCCTTTTCGATCGTAGATGTTTTTGTACTGGCCTTCTTAAGGCAAACTTTTTTAACTTATGTCTGTACTCAGATATTGTTGCTTCCGCTGACTCTTGTGTATTCGAGCTTATGTATTCGAGCCCTCGAGGACCATGGCTTGTAATATAAAGCTTGTATTATTTTATTTGTGTCTAGAGTTGTGTTGTGATATCTTCCCGTGAGTCCTTGATCTTGATCGTACACCTTTGCGTGTATGATCAGTGTACGATCAAACCGGGGGCGTCACACTCTATAACCTAGTACAAATCATTTTACACTAGAGTTGAACTAGCTCTATGACCTAGTACACACAATTTTAGACTAGAGTTGAACTAGCTCAATAACCTAGTAGAAATAATTTTAAAATAGAGTTGAACTAGCTCTATAACCTAGAACAAATAATTTTACAATAGAGTAGAACTAGCTCTATAACCTAGTACAAATAATTTCACACTAGAGTTGAACTAGCTCTATAACCTAGTACAAATAATTTACACTAGAGTTGAACTAGCTCTATAACCTTGTGCAAATCATTTTGCACTAGACTTGAACTAGCTCTATAACCTAGTACAAATAATTTTACACTAGAATTGAACTAGCTTTATAACCTAGTACAAATAATTTTACACTAGAGTTGAACTAGCTCTATAAGCTAGTAGAAATAATTTTACAGTAGAAATGAACTAGCTCTATAACCTAGTACACATAATTTTACACTAGCATTGTACTAGAGCTGTAACCCAGTACAAATCATTTTACACTAGAGTTGAACTAGCTCTATGACCTAGTACACACAATTTTAGACTATAGTTGAACTAGCTCTATAAGATAGTACAAATAATTTTACACTAGAGTTGAACTAGCTCTATAACCTAGTACAATTAACTTTACACTAGAGTTGAACTAGCTCTATAACCTAGTACAAATCATTTTACACTATAGTTGATTTAGCTCTATAACATAGTTCAAATAACTTTACACTAGAGTTGAACGAGGTCTATAACCGAGTACAAATAATATTAATTATAGTTGAACTAGCTCTATAACCTAGTACAGATAATTTTACACTAGAATTTAACTAGCTCTGTAACCTAGTACGAATAATTTTACACTAGAGTTGAACTAGCTCTATAAGCTAGTACAAATAATTTTACACTAGAAATGAAATAGCTCTATAATCTAGTACAGATAATTTTACACCAGCATTGTACTAGGGCTATAACCTAGTACAGATCATTTTACACTAGAGTTGAACTAGCTCTATGACCTTGTACACACAATTTTGGACTATAGTTGAACTAGCTCTATAAGATAGTACAAATAATTTTAAACTAGAGTTGAACTAGCTCTATAACCTAGTTCCAATAACCTTAAACTAGAGTTGAACTAGCTCTATAACCTTGTTCAAATAATTTTAAACTAGAGTTGAACTAGCTCTATAACCTAGTACAAATAATTTTACACTATAATTGAACTAGCTTTATAACCTAGTACAAATAATTTTACACTAGGGTTGAACAAGATCTATAAGCTAGTACAAATAATTTTACACTAGAAATGAACTAGCTCTATAACCTAGTACACATAATTTTACACTTCCATTGTAATAGGGCTATAACCTAGTACAAATCATTTTACACTAGAGTTGAACTAGCACTATGACCTAGTACACACAATTTTAAACTATAGTTGAACTAGCTCTATAAGATAGTACAAATAATTTTACACTAGAGTTGAACTAGCTCTATAACCTAGTACAAATAACTTTACACTAGAGTTGAACTAGCTCTATAACCTAGTACAAATAATTTTACACTATAGTTGAACTAGGTCTATAACCGAATACAAATCATTTTACACTATAGTTGAACTATCTCTATAACCAAGTTCAAATAATTTTACACTAGAATTTAACGAGCTATATAACCTAGTACAAATAATTTTACACTAGAGTTGAAGTAGCTCTATAAGCTAGTACAAATAATTTCACACTAGATTTGAACTAGCTCTATAACCTAGTACAAATAATTTTACACTAGAGTTGAACTAGCTCTACAACCTAGTACAAAACATTTTACACTATAGTTGAACTAGCTCTATAACCTAGTACAAATAATTTTACACTAGATTTTAGCTAGCTCTATAACCTAGTACAAATAATTTTACACTTGAGTTGAACTAGCTCTATAACCTAGTACAAATAATTTTACACTAGAAATGAACTAGCTCTATAACCGAGTACACATAATTTTACACTATCATTGTACTAGGCTATAACCTAGTACAAATCATTTTACACTATAGTTGAACTAGCTCTATAACCTACTACAAATAATTTTACACTAGAATTGAACTAGCTCTATATCCCAGTGCAAATCATTTTACAGTAGAGTAGAACTATCTCTATAAACTATTACAAATAATTTTAGACTAGAGTTGAACTAGCTATATAACCTAGTACAAATAATTTTACACTAGAGTTGAACTAGCTCTATTACCTAGTACAAATCATTTTACACCATTGTCGAACTAGCTCTATAACCTAGTATAAATAATTTTACAATTGAATTGAACTAGCTCTATAGCCTAGTACAAATAATTTTACACTATAGTTGAACTAGCTCTATAACCTAGTACAAATAGTTTTACACTAGAAGTGAATTAGCTCTATAACCTAGTACATAAAATTTTACGCTTGCATCATACTAGGGCTATAACCTAGTACAAATCATTTTAGACTAGAGTTGAACTAGCTCTATGACCTAGTACACACAATTTTAGACTAGAGTTGAACTAGCTCAATAACCTAGTAAAAATAATTTTAAACTAGAGTTGAACTAGCTCTATTACCTAGAACAAATAATTTTACAATAGAGTTGAACTAGCTCTATAACCTAGTACAAATAATTTCACACTAGAGTTGAACTAGCTCTATAACCTAGTACAAATAAATTACACTAGAGTTGAACTAGCTCTATAACCTTGTGCAAATCATTTTACACTAGACTTGAACTAGCTCTATAACCTTGTACAAATAATTTTACACTAGAGTTGAACTAGCTCTATAACCTAGTACAAATAATTTTACACTAGAGTTGAACTAGCTCTATAAGCTACTACAAATAATTTTACACTAGAAATGAACTAGCTCTATAACCTAGTACAGATAATTTTACACTAGCATTGTACTAGGGCTATAACCTAGTACAACTCATTTTACACTAGATTTTAACTAGCTCTATGACCTAGTACACACAATTTTAGACTATAGTTGAACTAGCTCTATAAGAAAGTACAAATAATTTTACACTAGAGTTGAACTAGCTCTATAACCGAGTACAAATAACTTTACACTAGAGTTGAACTACCTCTATAACCTAGTACAAATCATTTTCCACAATAGTTGAGCTAGCTCTATAACCTAGTATAAATAATTTTACACTAGAGTTGAACTAGGTCTATAACCGAGTACAAATCATTTTACACTATAGTTGAACTAGCTCTATAAGCTAGTACAAATAATTTTACACTAGAGATGAACTAGCTCTATAACCTAGTACACATAATTTACACTATCATTGTACTAGGGTTATAACCTAGTACAAATCATTTTACACTAGAGTTAAACTAGCTCTATGACCTAGTACACACAATTTTGAAGAATAGTTGAACTACCTCTATAAGATAGAACAAATAATTTTAAACTAGAGTTGAACTAGATCTATAACCTAGTTCAAATAATTTTAAACTAGAGTTGAACTAGCTCTATAACCTAGTAGAAATACTTTCACACTAGAGTTGAACTAGCTCTATAACCTAGTAAAAATAATTTACACTAGAGTTGAACTAGCTCTATTACCTAGTACAAATCATTTTACACTAGACTTGAACTAGATCTATAACCTAGTACAAATAATTTTACACTAGAGTTGAACTAGCTCTATAATCTAGTACAAATCATTTTAAACTATAGTTGAACTAGCTCTATAACCTAGTACAAATAATTTTACACTAGATTCTAACTAGCTCTATAACCTAGTACAAATAATTTTACACTAGAGTTGAACTAGCTCTATAACCTAGTACAAATAATTTTACACTAGAAATGAACAAGCTCTATAACCTAGTATACATAATTTTACACTTCCATTGTACTCGGGCTATAACCTATTATAAATCATTTTACACTATAGTTGAACTAGCTCTATAACCTACTACAAATAATTTTACACTAGAATTGAACTAGCTATATATCGTAGTGCAAATCATTTTACAGTAGAGTAGAACTAGCTCTAAAAACTATTACAAATAATTTTAGACTAGAGTTGAACCAGCTCTATAACCTAGTACAAATAATTTTACACTAGAGTTGAACTGGCTCTATAACCTAGTACAAATAATTTTACACTAGAGTTGAACTAGCTCTATTACCTAGTACAAATCATTTTACACCATAGTTGCACTACCTCTATAACCTAGTATAAATAATTTTACAATTGAATTGAACTAGCTCTATAACGAAGTACAACTAATTTTACACTAGACATGAACTAGCTCTATGTAACATCCCAAATTTTCAATTTGGAATGTTATACAAATAGATCATTATTGCATATCATATTTAATGCACTTTGCCCTGATCCTAGAAAATTCTACGCAACTCAAGGACCCACGGAGAGAGTTGGGGATTTCGATATTTTCATATTTGAGTTTTCTCAAATTTTGAAAATAGGATCATTTGATTTTATTTATTTAAATCTTCAATTATTTAAAATTATAAATTATGAGAGAGGGAATAAATGACTTTCCCAAAATAATGAAATATTGAGGATTTAATAAAAAATCAAATAAGGTTTTATTTTGGATTTTATTGCTATTTTATTTGAATTTAGGAAAAATGCTTATTTTTCAAAATTGCATTTAGGCCCCAAATAAATGTTCATCTAAACCGGCTGGATTTTAGAAGCCGGGGAATTTTTTTTCGAGATTTTTGGAGTCTGTTTAGTATTTCTTTCGTTTGATTTTCTGCGCGATAATTATTTAAAAAAAAAATCCAAACCGACTACGGGCCGGGTTCGGCCAGGACTCTCCTGGCCGGGGCCTTTATAAGCTGCCCCGGGCCGCCCGCCACCCACCGAGCCGCCTCGCCGCCCGAACCCTAACCCTAGCGCCGCCCGCCGCCGCTCTGCTGCAGCCGCCCGCCATTGCTACCGCCCGCCGCCGCCGCCGCCGCCAACCGTCGCCGCCACCACCGGACCCCACCAACGCCGCCGCCGACCGCCTCCACCGCCGCCGGACCTCGCCGGAGCCGCTGCTGCCGCTGACCCGCATCCTGAGGTTGACCCGAGCCGCCGCCGTTTTTTTGAAAAACCGTTCGGTTTTCCGTCGGTTTTTTAGATTCGTTTTTTATTATTAGATCGGTTTTTTTGGTTTAGGTTAATTAGCGTGCGTTCGCTCGTTCGTTCGTTTATATGAACGCGTTCATCGTTGAGATCCAGAAAACGAACGTTCGTTCGTTAATCTGTTCGTCGTTTTTCTTTTTCTCGGATTTATTCCACGATTTTTCTGATCACGATTTCTGATTCGATTTTTGTTTTAGTATAACTTTTAGCTCGATTATCGGAATCAGGCGATTCAAACGCCTAGAGTTTCGTCTCGAAACCCTCTTTCCGAATAATCTACGCAAACAAGTTTTTGCTTCTGTAAAATTTTTACTTAGGTCCAGATTAGTAAACAAAGCTTGTTTCTTTCGCCGTTTGAGTTTTGTTTCTTCGTTCGATTTGATTCTTTTTGCAAACCGGAGTTCTTAAGTTGAGCTTTCTGGTTAGATCTCTTATTTGAGTTTTACCCGTGCATTAGATGAGTACTTATTGTATGCTTGTTTGTTGTTTGCTTTCGATAGAGTACCCGGATTACGCCGCTTGCTACTTCGAATCCCTAGGTTTCGCAGATCATCAGCAAGGCAAGTAACACTTTGATCATATCCCTTTATTACCCAGTTTTTATGCATTACATCAATCCTCAAACAATTGCATGATTAGGATCTGATTAAGTTGTGGGTTTTGGGAAGTAGATGAGGTAGTACCTATTAGCTGTTTTATTATTAAACCCTTGGGAGTTACTTCTACGTTTGCTTATTATGCCATGCTGTGCTAGTAAACGTGGTTTGGGTGAGTGAATCCATGAAAGATGTGAGATTGCTAAATTAATGGTTTATTTAAGGTGGCAACTTTAATACACATCTGGGTGGATTGAGGTACCTGGGTATTCCAGGATTGCCTGTTTGTTTTTGGACCGCCACCCAGCCTCAAAGGGATCATAAGATTATTCATGCTAGAAACTTCCATGTGCAGTCACATGCTATTATGGGCTCTAGCAAAGTTGACTAAGTCATGTGAACTCTTACAGTGGTAGACTAGCAGATGTAGGGGAAAGTAGGTGTATAGGTCTACCCATCCTAAGGTGCTAGCGTTTCTGAAAAACTATGTCTCGGTCATCCGTTTCTCAAACACCATGTAGTGCGAGAAAACCAACGGAGGAGATCAAGTCGTGTGGGGAAAAGTGCGCAACCTCTGCAGAGTGTATAAACTAATCATGATTAGTCGTGTCCTCGGTTATGGACGTTTTGAGTATCTAGTACTTGGATTATCATGTGAATCTCATCATGTTACTTTTAATTAATATTGTTGGGTTTGTTTAATGATGATGTTACTTAATTGGGATTGAGAATGCTGTCAACCATTCACAATGTTTAACAACCACCATGATAGTTAAATAAAATTTATTCCTTTGCAGTAGGGAAAAATTGGCTTTATGCAAAACTGTAACCATAGAGCTTTCCACCAAGCCATATATGCATGTAGTATAGCTTGATTCTTTCATTACTCTCTATGTGTTACATTGCCAGCATATTCCATGTGCTAACCCGTTTTCAGGCTGCAACGTTCATGTTGTAGACTTTTCAAACGACGAGTAAGATGCCTTAGGATCGTGGTTCTATACTAAGTGATGCCGTTGGAGTTGATGGACTCACTTATCTTCCAAGCCTTCCGCTGTTATCGTTATTAGATGGCCTTAAGCCATATTTATTGTAATAAGCTCTCTTTTGAGACATTTGATGTAATAAGTCTGTGATTGCTACTCTGTTATAAATCCTTCGAGTACTATGTGTGTCAGTATTACTGATCCAGGGATGACACTGATGCACAAAGATCATACTGTTTGAGGTCTGGTCGCTACAAGATGGTATCAGAGCACACGCTGACTGTAGGACACGACCAATAAGCTAAAGCCCTAGATCACTACTCTCTCTTCTCATATCTGACTCCTCATCTCTTCTACTCTTTTAGGATGGTGGATGCAAGGAACAAGTTCACGCAACCGGATGAAGATACACCCTTTGGACGACACCTGAAGGAAGTCACAAGATACCTGAACATCGGAGTACCAAGCTTCACCGGGACCTACAACGCCACTTTACCTGAAGAAGAGCGCTGGATGAGTCAAGTTCAAGTTCCAGGAAAGACGTTCATGCCCGTCAGCGAGCACATAGAGTTTTCCTTTAATGCACCAACCTGGAGTCTAGGAAAGAGCATGGCAGCCCACATCACCATGGGACGTATTGGAGAAGTTTACCACAAGGAGCTTAAGGATACTATCTACCAGATTTGTGGGTGCCGAGATGAGCAATGGGAGATGATCAGCACCAGGAAGGACAGATCAATTGCATCTTTCATCCAGGAGATAAACCAGCACATTCGACGCCAGGAGAACCAGATGTGCGCAGGCATGATGGATCTGAAGAAGGCCATGACCAAGATCACGGAACTGGAGGAAGAACTCAAGTCTACACGCAATAGGTATGAGGAGGAAATAGCAATGCTAGTCGAGAAGAATGAAGATCTGAAGAAAAAGCTAAGAGTGTTCATGGGATTTCCAGCAACTGGAGAAGACGAAGATTGCACTTGTCCAGAGAACTACATCATCATCGACGACAACGACTCGGACCCAGACGATAGTGATGATGACTATGTTGACGAAGCCGGAGCAGATATCATGGAGTCTTCATCGGAGCAGTTTTTCTAGTTGACCACCATAATAGTAGTAGTATTTCCCCCATGTACCTAGTATAGTCCGAGCACTTTTGTAACGATAGATAGACCGTTGTATGCCTTTGCTTGTTTGAATGAAGTGTTTTGATTGAAATTTGTCTCATGTGCATATGGGTAGTTTTTTCCCTCTAGACCTCATTCTATTCTGTATTCTCATCTTTTCTAAACCCTCAGATGCCTCCGAGATGTGACAACGGATTTGCTTTCCCACCGGAGCTCACCAAGTTGATCCAGCAGTAGAATGCATTGATGCAGATTCTAGTCCAGAATCAGAATCAAGGGAACAACAACAACAACAACCCACCACAACCACCACCACCTGTTGATCACTTAACCCGTTTTCTTAGGCTGAATCCGCCGGTGTTCTCTAGTAGCACCGAGCCGATTGTTGTAGATGAGGCTTCGCGAGACATCCAGGGAGTTGACCACTGCAGGATGCACAGATGCGAAGAAGGTGTGATTTGCCGCACATCAGCTTGAGGGACCCGCAGCATCATGGTGGGAGAATTTCACAGCCACCTATCCAGTAGACACTGTCACGTGGGATCAGTTTCAGCAGGCTTTTTGTACTGCCCATGTTTCAGCAGGAGCTATGGCCATGAAGAAGCGTGAGTTTCGGAACTTACGCCAGGGACGACGTACAGTTGGCCAGTATGTGGATGACTTTAGTAAGCTAGCACATTATGCCCCAGATGACGTTGCTCTACAGATGCAGCTAAGCAAGAGAAGTTTCTAGAAGGACGGAATGATGAGCTGAGTATGCAGTTGATGGTAGCAAGTTTCAACAACTACCAGGAGTTAGTAGACCGTGCTCTTATGATTGAAGGGAAGCAGCAGCAGATTGAAAACCGCAAGAGGAAGTATGGACAAGGGAAATACAATTCTGGAGCTCAGCAGAAGCCATGTTTTACCCCGAAATCGGGAGGACAGTTCCATCATACCCATGGAGGTGGTAGCTCACACAACCATAATGGTTCCAAGAATGGTAACGGAAATGGAGGAGGCAATGGCCAACCGTACCAACCCCTCAACACCAGCCAAGAGAGATCTGAGTCAAGTCACTTGCTTTAAGTGCCAGAAGACCGGACATTATGCTAATGAATGTCCTGAAGGCCAGAATGGGAATGGCAATGGAAGCTCTGGTAAGAAGCAGAACCCTTTCAACAGAGGACAAGTGAACCACGTTAGCGTGGAGGAGGTTGAAGCCCAGCCAGATGCAGTAATAGGTAAGTTTTTGGTTAAGTCATTTACTGCATTCATTCTTTTTGATACTAGTGCATCACATTCATACATATCAAGGGGATTTGTGGATAAGTATAGACTGCCCACCAAGGTTTTAGGAACACCCATGCTAGTAACCTCACCAGGAGCAGAGTATATGGCTAGTCGAGGATGTTTTCAAGTGCCGCAGCAGGAGCAGAGTATATGGCTAGTCAAGGATGTTTTCAAGTGCCGTTGAGTATAGGCAAGCATGTTTTCCCCTCAGACTTAATCATTTTAGAATCTCAAGGTTTGGATGTGATTCTGGGTATGGATTGGTTATCGATGTATGGAGGAAACATTGATTGCGCCAGTAAGTCGATTTTGCTTACTACCTAGAAGGGAGAAGGATAAAGTATGTATCAAGATATGAGCCAAAGAGGATGCACGTAAATTCCTTATCAGGAGTTGTGCAGGAGGAAGTACCCGTAGTGAAGGATTTTTCCTGAACTATTTCCAGAAGATTTGCCAGACATGCCACCTGATAGAGACATCGAGTTTTTAATTGAGCTTTTGCCAGGCACATGGCCGATATCCAAGAGACCATACAGGATGCCAGCAAAGGATTTGGAGGAGATTAAGAGTCAAATTAAGGAGCTACTGGATAAAGGCTACATTCGCCCAAGTTCTTCGCCTTGGGGGTCACCAGTGCTTCTAGTGGAGAAGAAAGATGGATCATTAAGGATGGTTGTTGACTATCGAGGCTTGAACGCAGTAACAATCAAGAACAAGTACCCACTGCCAATGATCAATGATCTATTTGATCGATTGCAAGGAGCAAAGGTATTTTCCAAGATCGATTTGTGATCAAGATACCATCAGTTGAAGATTCAAGAGCAGGATATACCTAAGAGGGCTTTTACCACCATGTATGGGCTGTACGAGTATACCGTTATGTCATTTGGTCTGACAAACGCGCGTGCCTATTTCATGAACATGATGAACAAAGTATTTATGGAGTTTCTAGATAAGTTCGTCATGGTGTTCATTGCTGATATTTTGGTTTACTCGAAGAATGAAGAGGAGCATAAGGAGCATTTGCGTTTGGTACTGGAGAAGCTCAGAGAACACCAGTTATATGCCAAGTTCACCAAATGTGAGTTTTGGTTGAAGGAAGTTGGATTCCTCGGACATGTTATATCCGAAGAAGGAATAGCAGTAGACCCCACAAAGGTTGTCACCATGACAAATTGGGTAGGACCAACGACAGTTGGATAGATCCGAAGTTTTCTTGGACTGGCTGGATACTAACGGAGATTCATTGAGAATTTTTCAAAGATTGCAAAACCCATGACAGAGTTGTTGAAGAAGGATACCAAGTTCAGTTGGACTGAGGAATGTGAGGCTAGTTTCCAAGAATTGAAGACACGTTTGGTTACCTCGCCAGTGTTGATTCTGCCAGGTCAGACCAAGGATTACGAGGTGTATTGCGATGCTTCACGTGGAGGACTTGGAGCAGTGCTTATGCAGGAGGGGAGAATTGTTTCGTATGTTTCATGACAGCCTAAACCTCATGAGTTGAATTATGCCACGCATGATTTGGAGTTAGCAGCTGTAGTGCATGCGTTGAAGACTTGGAGACATTTTCTTATGGGAAATCATTGTGAGGTGTACACGGATCACAAGAGTTTGAAGTACATTTTCACGCAGAAGGAGTTGAATCTCAGGCAAAGGAGATGGTTGGAGCTCATCAAGGATTACAATATGAGATTGCAGTATCACCCCAGAAAGGCTAACGTAGTAGCCGACACGTTGAGCCGTAAGATCCATGTCAATACACTCATGACCGCAGGGTTGCCAAAGGAGTTAGCCGAGGACCTATGCGAACTATGTTTGGAGATAGTTTCAAGAGGCTATGTAGCATCATTGGAAATTCAGTCGACTTTGATGGATAAGATCAGAGAAGCTCAGAAGACCGACAAGGAAATTGCTGAGATAAAGGAGAAGATGAGCAAAGGAAAAGCTAAGGGATTTCGTGAGGATGAGCACGATACCCTATGGTTTCAAGACCGCGTTTATGTGCCTAATGACCCGGAGATCAGGAAGTTGATTTTGCAAGAGGCCCATGACTCGCCGTATTCGATTCACCCAGGAAATACCAAGATGTATTTGGATTTGAAGGAGACTTTCTGGTGGACCGGAATGAAGAAGGATATTGCGGAGTATGTAGCAGTTTGTGAGTATGTCAGAGAGTAAAGGCAGAGCATCAGAAGCCAGCAGGATTGCAACAACCATTGCCGATACCCGAATGGAAGTGGGATAAACTAGGCACGGATTTTATCATGGGATTGCCCAGGACTCGTTCAAGCTATGACTCGATTTGGGTTGTAGTCGATCGTTTGACGAAGGTAGCACATTTCATTCCAGTGAAGACCACTTACACCAGTGCTAAGTTGGCCAAGATATACATGACCAGGATCGTATGTCTACATGGAGTTCCAAGGAGCATTGTATCAGATAGAGGAACCCAGTTTACCTCAAAGTTCTGGAATCAGTTGCACGAAACTTTGGGTACCAGGCTAGAGTTCAGTACAGCCTTTCATCCGCAGACAGATGAACAGACTAAGAGAGTCAATCAGATTTTGGAGGATATGCTGAGAGCTTGTGCGCTAGATTACAGATCTAGTTGGGATGACAATTTGCCATATGCAGAGTTCTCTTACAACAACAGTTACCAATCCAGCTTAAAGATGGCCCCTTTCAAAGCATTATACGGAAGGAGGTGCAGAACCCCATTGTCGTGGGATGAAGTTGGAGACTGCCAGCTGTTTGGACCGGATTTGATTAAGGAGTCTGAACGGAAAGTGAAGTTGATTCGCGACAGGATCAAGGTAGCCTAGTCCAGGGAGAAAAGCTATGCAGATTCAAAACGCAAGGAGATAGTTTACGAAGTTGGAGATAGAGTCTATCTTCGTGTATCCCCACTTCGAGGAGTTAAGCATTTTGGTGTTAAAGGAAAGGTAGCACCACGTTTTGTGGGACCGTACAAAGTTTTGGAGTGTATGTGAGAAGTTGCCTACTAGTTGGAATTGCCTGAGGGATTGTCAGGAGTTCACGATGTGTTCCACGATTCCCAGTTGAAGAAGTGCCACACAGAGATGGCTGATATACCGTTGAGAGATACAGTGCCGCTAGAGGCGATTCAGTTGGACAACTGTCGGTGTCAAAATCGGCGGATCGCGGGTAGGGGTCCCGAACTGTGCGTCTAGGCGGATGGTAACAGGAGACAAGGGACACGATGTTTTTACCCAGGTTCGGGCCCTCTCGATGGAGGTAAAACGCTACTCCTGCTTGATTGATATTGATGATATGGGTAGTACAAGAGTGGATCTACCACGAGATCAAAGAGGCTAAACCCTAGAAGCTAGCCTATGGTGTGATTGTTGTTCGTCATATGGACTAAAACCCTTCGGTTTATATAGAGACCGGAGAGGACTAGGGTTACACAGAGTCAGTTACAATGGTAGGAGATCTACATATCCGTATTGCCAAGCTTGCCTTCCACGCCAAGGAAAGTCCCATCCGGACACGGGACAAAGTCTTCACTCTTGTATTTTCATAATCTTGGAGTCCGGCCAATGATGATAGTTCGGCTATCCGGACACCCCCTAGTCCAGGACTCCCTCAGTAGCCCCCGAACCAGGCTTCAATGACGATGAGTCCGGCGCGTATATTATCATCGGCTTTGCAAGGCGGGTTCTCCTCCAAATTTCATGTGCTTGCCGAATAGTGTCCGGCTTCCTTATAAATGTTGTGCTCCTTGGCTTCCACGTCCAATAATGGCCCTCTTCCACGTGTCGTATGAATGCGAAAAGCCAGGGTATTTTTACGTTTTACCCCCTAGCTGCGCGAATAAGCTGCCTATAAGAGAGGCGAGGATCTAGATCCGAATCACACCATCCTCCTTCCGCGAGTACTCATCGAAGCGCCTCTGACAAAAATCCACTCCATCATGGACATCGACGCTGCTCCTCCTCTCGCGCCCCAGCCCTCACCAGAGATTGGAGGAGATGTTCACCCCAGATAGCGAGCTAGTGAGGCTCCAAGCAGAGGGATACCTTCCCCCAGCCTTCATGGTTCCGGTTCGAGACGGACTGGCCACCTACAAGGGTGGAAAGTAGGCGGAGAGCGTCCCCAATCCCTCCAAAGGAGAGCGGGTATGCCTCGTCCCTTATCTAATAACGGGACTCGGATTTCCCATACATCCGTTTCTCCGGGGGCTCCTGGAGTTCTATGGACTCCAGCTTCACCACCTTACACCTGCCTCCATCTTGCACATCACGGGCTTTGTAGCCCTTTGCGAGCTGTTCTTGGGCATCGAAGCCCATTTTGCGCTGTGGAAGAGATTGTTTTGCCTCGTACCCCGTTCTCATGAGGGGTTGATATATCAAGTGGGCGGAGCCGAAATATGGCGCATCGCCGGGACCGGATATCTATCCGGAACCCCGAAGAAGGCGTCCGAAGACTGGCCTTCAGAATGGTTTTATATGGAAGATGCCCCACTGCCGGACCCAGTTTGGATCGGCCTCCCCTATTTCAGCAACGCTCCTCTGAAGAAACGCCTGAGCTGGCGCCCGTGGAGCCCTCAACGGGAGAATGATAGGGGCGTTCAATATCTGATGGGCCGGATAAGGTTACTGGCTCATTCCGGATTGACCATGATTGGAGTCATGGCCACGTGCATCATGCGAGGGGTGCAGCCGCTCCAATATAGGGGCCATCCCATGTGGGGTTTCAACGGGGAGGATGACGGCACCCGTCATGGCCGCAAGGGGCCAGGACCGGTTGCCGATCTGGTGAAGATCCTGTCCGGCTTGTACAGGGGGAGAAAGAGGACTTTCTCCGCGCGAGTCCATTGAATGGATTCTCCATGAATAACCCTCGGAGCTGGGTAAGCGGACATTTATCTATCCGATCCATATTCCCAAAGTTAAGTATCTCACTTTGTGATTTCGACGTAGGAGCTGCGCCGGGACGTAGAGGGCATACACAGCCTGACTCCACAGCCCGAGGACCCGGGACGATCCCTTGATCCGGCCTCCGAAGAGGATCCAGACAAAAGGTGGAGTTGATCGATGGGGTGTTCCACCAACTTAGCATGGACAATGCTTTGGTCGCCATTACGGCCGACTACCCCGGTTTATCTCCGGCTTCCCAGGTAACTGTGACCGGAGTCCTGACATCATTACTCATCCATGCTTATTTCTGACCACCGTCTACCTACGGCGCCCCGCAGGAGGTGGCTTTGAGGCGGGAAGCCGAACCCGCGGCGGCTGACCAACAAGGGTCAGTTCGGCCCAGCAGGCGGAAGAGGAGTGTGGCGCGAATCGAAATGTCGCCGCAACGGTATGGCGCACCACCGTATTTAAGGGAAAGATTCCTGGGAGGTATATTAAAGCTCATGTTTTTTTTCAGGAGAAAGAGCGCTCGCCGGACTGTGTCCGGAGAGGTTGCCAATCAAGCCTTCGCCAGCCAGGCTCCAACGCCTGGTCCGGAGGGGGAGGCAAACACAAGGCGTGAGCCGGATGCTCCTCCAACGGAGGATGCTGACAGGCTGTCCGCCACCAGGTCTGAGGTGGAGAGCGCCATGAATCATAGGCGCCGCCGGACAGTTCTTCGTGACGCGTGTTTCCCGCCGGAGGCGTTGAATGCCTTTAATGCGGGAGACGCGCACCTCCGTGCCGCTCGAGATGGTCTAACCAGAGCCACGGAGCAGTATGTGAAGGACATATGGGTGAGGAATTTTAATAGTTATATATGCCAGTAGCCCCCGAGACTTAAAATAGTTAGAATAAATGATTTAAGGATCATTTGTTATGCAGGATCTTACGGAGAAGAATACCCACCTGTCCCAGGAGCTTCAAGAGTGCAAGGCCCAACATGAGGCCGCACTAGCCGCTGCATGGGGAGCCAAAGAGACCCCCTCTGGTAATACATACTTCGAAAAGATAAGTAGTTTATGGAGTACGGCGTGTGTATGAGTCTGACAATAATATTGCAGATGGTGTCGGACTAGATCCGGACAAGCAACATCTACTGCGCCACTGAAGGCCGGCGATAAGGTGCTTATGAGGGTGCAACAGGAGAGGAACAAACTCCAAGATGCCAACACCCAGCTGGGCGAAGAACTAAAAGATGTTCGGGCCCAGTATGCGACTCCGTGAAGGAGAATCGGCGGCTTCGTCGCGGCATTTGCAGTAAGTGCTTGAGCAAACTCTTTTGAAAAGAAGAGTTCGGCGAGGAAGTCGATTGACAGAAATGTGTCTGTAGGTGTGCTCATAGGTCGTCCTGCGGAGGAAATGCCCGGTTCAACAGGTGACCAACTTCCCGAGCTGCTGCAACTGCACGAACGTGTTCGGCAGGCGATGAGCGGCGTTACCCATGCCTTATGGCCGTTCGTCTCCCTACCTGAGGGTCTTGGAGGGCTTGCGGAGAAGCTTCAGGGAGCACGGCAGCGCTTTCGTCTGTGGAAGATATCGACCTGCCGTCAAGGCGCCAGGGAGGCCTGGGCCATGGTGAAGACGCGGTACACGAAGGCTGATCCAAACCACATGGCCGAGGTCGGACCTGTGGGGCCCGATGGGAAGGAGATCCCTGTGAGCTCAATGTACAGCCAAGTAGAGTTGGCCGCGAAGTATTCCCAACGGGACTGTAAACTAGACAGCCTGTTAGATGGGATTGAAGAGGAGTCCAATCAGTCAATTTGACGATGTAATTTAAAATGACATGTAAAATACCTTCTAGCCGGATTGTAGATCGTTTGTCTTTGCGGACCTTTTCGCTTCAACCTCGGGACCCAACAGTCCGGAGTGTGTCCGAATACCCTCACGGTTATGTAAAACCGGGCATGCATGGAGACCAAAGCGAGGGGTCATTAGTGCTTTATCAGACAAGTGCCCAACTAGTTATGTTATATTACATGGTTAGTAAGAAACATCTTCCAGGGAGAATAGTTCCGTTAGGGGTTCCTTTCCCTGGGAGGCATGCCCTAAAGTGCATGTCCGGACTGCGAAAAGAGTAGAAAAACAGCTGGGGGCTGATAAATAAATAAGTAAGAAATCATATTTCAAGTCACCGACCGAATATTCCCTTAAGAATGCTAGCTTTCGGCTTCACCCAGTCTGAGGTACACATCCGGCTGACCCGGCAGTAACAATCGCAGAGGTGCTCCCTTTACTTCCTAGCCGAACAATCGGGAACGTAGGGGTAAGCACAGGAGCCAGGCAACCCATCTTGGCCAAAACTTAAGTCATATGCATATAATGGTGAATAAAAGGTACATGCGGAAGTGTGACACATGTGTTGGGCATGAAGCCCATATAAAAAAGCTTCTGTTAAAGAAGCCCCCGGGTATAATGAGTGCGAGCAGTACGTCAAGTGTGTGCGAACAATGCACAGATCAGCCCTCAAAGGCTTTACGAAAAAAAGGAGGAAGAAAGAGAGAAACAAAAGACAGCTAAAGTATAAAATGTGGACGGAGGAAGGAGACGAACTCTGAGTCCGGCACTAGGCGTAGAATCTTCGAAGACGGGCTGCGTTCCATGGGTTCGGCTCGAGTCGGTTGTCCGATGTGTTTAAGTGAGCGGTATGCTCCTTGATCGGGACTTGGTCGATGATGAAGGGACCTTCCCATTTGGGCTTGAATTTGTCCTTTTTCTTGTCCGGCAGGCGTAGAACTAGTTCGCCAACATTGCAAGTTTTGGCCCATACTTCTCTGCTTTGTTATCTTCGAGCCTGCTGCTGATAGAATGCGGAACAAGCTTTTGCCACGTCGCGCTCCTCTTCTATGGCGTCCAAACTGTCCTGCCGATCCAACTCGGCCTCTCTTTCCTCGTACATGCGCATGCGAGGTGAGTCATGAATTATATCGCAGGGCAAAATTGCCTCTGCGTCGTATACCATAAAAAATGGTGTGAATCCGGTAGTGCGGTTTGGTGTGGTCCACAGCCCCCAGAGTACGGAGTCGAGCTCCTCCACCCAGTGCGTGTTAGATTCCGTGAGGGACCGCACTAACCTGGGTTTGATGCCGCTCGTGATTAGACCATTTGCTCGTTCGACTTGACCGTTACACTAGTGCAGAACCGGGCATTAGCACCGGTTCCTAAGGCCCTGTACTGCCGGTTACATAACCGGCACTAAATTGTGGTCACTAAAGCCCCCCCCTTTAGTACCGGTTCAGCACGAACCGGTGCTAAAGGGCAACCACGTGGCACGAGCCAGCTCCGGGGGCCTGGAGCCCTTTAGTACCGGTTGGTAAGACCAACCGGTACTATAAGGTTTGGGGTTTTTTAGTTTTATGGTTTCTTTTTCATTTAATTTTGTGTTTCCATTTTAATTCTTTTTTGTTTGCTGGTATTTTACGATACTACACATTGTACACGTTATGCATATATATATATATATATATATATATATATATAGAGAGAGAGAGAGAGAATTTCTAGTAGAACCAATCATGCATATATATATCATCAATGTCTCACAAACCACCATATTAATTAATTCACACATACACACATGTATAGCTATATACAATTTCTCCTACATATGAATGTTGCCTTCGGAGCCAGTGGCATTAGCCTAATTGGTGCCTTCGGAGCACGATGACAATTGGAAGTGATTTATGACCCGGTCGAGCAAAAATCCCACTATTTCCTCTTGAAGTGCTTCTACGCGCTCCCTTTCTATGAGCTTCTCCCGCACCTCTTTGAACTGTTAAGAAGGAGATCAATATGCATGTGTATTAGTTGTGTGACTAGATATCGATAATGGTGTAAAAATTGTGAATAGTGTTCTGACAAGCGTACCCATTGCTGTCTTTGAGATCTGCTCCTTTCGGACGCCATCATGCGAATGTTCTCGCAAACGCAGAATGCACACAGATCTGTCCCCTGCACCTGCTTCAGGACCTTTACGAGAATGGAATTTAATCAGATAATAATTAATCAAGTATGATAATTAAAGAGATGACAGCTAGCTAGCTAGCTAGTACTACTTAATTACTTACCTTGGGTCGAATCCATTTAAGCTTTTGTTTCCATTCACCTTCCGTGACGCTGATGATCTTGCCCAAGCCCTGCCCGCCGACAAAGAAAATGAATAAAGGGGTTATTAAATAGTTCATATCATGAAATGACGAACTAAATAGGCCAAGATATATAGTTAATAATGATTGAAATTACCTGTTGAGTATCCCATACAAGATGTTATAGTCAGTTTTTTCTGAGATTAGTGAGTCCAGTACTTCAACTGTTCCGGCGTCAACTTTAATGATACTGTAGGATCGGAAGTATGTCTAGAGGGGGGGTGATTAGACTACTTGATGACTTAAAAGTTTAGCCTTTGATTAGGACAAGTTTTTAGCAAGTTCACAATGATGAGCAAGTCAAGTATCACCCTACACATGCAATTCTAGAGTAATGGCAGCAGAAAGTAAATTGCACATGTAGTAAATAAGAGGTGGAGAAGAGCAAACGCAATTTGGAGACACGGAGATTTTTCTCGTGGTTCCGATAGGTGGTGCTATCGTCAATCCACGTTGATGGAGACTTCAACCCACGGAGGGTAACGGCTGCGAGAGTCCACGGAGGGCTCCACCCACTAAGGGTCCACGAAGAAGCAACCTTGTCTATGCCATCATGGCCTCGCCCACGGAGGACTAGCCTTACTCGGGGTAGATCTTCACGAAGTAGGCGATCTCCTTGCCCTTACAAACTTCTTGGTTCAACTCCACATCTTGACGGAGGCTCCCAAGCGACACCTAACCAATCTAGGAGGCACCACCCTCCAAAAGGTAATAGATGGTGTTGGTGATGATGAACTCCTTGCTCTTGTGCTTCATGATAATCTCCCCAACACTCAACTCTCCTCACTGATTTGGCTGTGGTGGAGGAAGGGGTGGAAAGCAACTTGGGAAGGCTAGAAATCAAGTTTCATATGGTGGGAGTGGAGCAACTTGATCTCAACACAAGGGTAGGTAGTTTTCTTCTCAAAAATGTAAGGTAGGAGTGGTAGTTCTTTCTGATGGCTCTCTCCACGAATGAAGAGGAGGTGGAGGGGTATTTATAGCCTCCACACAAAATCCAACCGTTACACATATTTGACCAATCTCGGTCAGACCGAAGTTGACAACTCGGTGAGACCGAAAGTTCAAATCTTGTGAACATTGGGATTTTCGGTGGGACCGAAAATACAATCTCAGTTAGTCTGATTCTTCCAAAGTCTAGGGTTTGCCAATCTCGGTGGGACCGACTTTCTCATCTCGGTGACACCGATTTGAGTACAGAAGGTTACAGAAGGTTGGCAACACCAATTTCGGTAAGACCGAGTTTGGAATCGGAAAATCCGAAATTTCTAGGGTTTGGGTATATGGCTGAGGTGGTTCATCTCGGTGTGGAAGTTTATGGAATCGGTGGGACCGAGATTACTTATGAGTTTATGTTGGAATGAAAGATTGCCGATAGTTTGAGAGATAAATCATTAACCACTTTGAGCAACCAGATCATCATCATAACCTCATCCCCTTTTAATAGTATTGGCTTTCCTATGGACTCAATGTGATCTTGGATCACTAAACCAAAAATGGAGTCTTGAGCTTTTGCCAATGTTTTCCTTAGCATTTTGAGGGTCCACATCATCACCATTGCCATACCCATATCACTGAACTTTCAAACATTCTCAAGAAATAATTAGTTCAATGATATATATGTTGTTATTAATTACCAAAACCACCCGGGGATTAGTTGCACTTTCAATCTCCTCCTTTTTGGTAATTGATGACAACATATAGATCAAAGCTTCGACAAATGATATAATCAATGAATAACATCGTCGCTTTGAGAAGTATGTGATAAGCAAGAGCTCCCCCTAAATTTGTGCATTATTTAAGATTTGCGTTTGAATGCAAATGCACTATCGATTAGGATCATGGGTCACTCTTCCATGTCACATACATCTTGGTGGAGCGCACAAAATGATAAGAATGAATAGCATGCACCCAATCACCAAGACATGAGTAAATGATCATACAAGATATGGATAGAATATGATAAGCATTAAGCACTCATTAAGCATAGTATGATCAAGCACTCATCAAAGATAGAGCAAACGTAGTATCAAACACACGAAATGTCTCGGAAAACTCAAAAGTATCTCAAGGAAAAACCGCAAACGAAAGAGCAAAAACGAGCACTCTCTCTCTCGAAGTCCTATGATCTATACAATTTCTCCCCCTTTGGCAACAAGTTACCAAAAAGTTCGAAAGGTATAGAGCTAAGCGTCACTAGGGACTCTGCTGGCGGCTCCTGTCTGCGTCGATGGAGTGGAGATAGCTGCATCTGCAAAGGCTTCTGCTGAAGTCTGTGGAGCTGGAGGAGTAGACACTTTGGGCTGGCTGGGCCGATGGAGCTGTAGGAGGTGCCGATCTTTGTAGCCACAGGGTCATCCTTCGAATTGCAGCTGATCTGGGCTTTGTGGGCCTGCAGCAGGCTGCTCATAGTCATCTGGACTAGATCATCTTCCATCTCCTTCATGAGCTCTGCCTTCTCCCTCTTGGCTTCCTCAATGTCTGCCTCAAGCTTGTTGACGTTGACCTGTACTTCAGTCAGCTTGACATCCAGAGCATGGAACTTATCTTCAACTATCCTCTCAAGACTCTCCTGAGACTACACTATGCTGGCCAGGCGTAGTTCAATTCTATGAGTGGCTTCAAGAAGTTGTTCTCCAACGCTCTTGGGCTTTCTTCTGCTTCTTCTTTCCTTCTCGGCTTTAGCTTGTTTGGCAACTTCAGACTTTGCGTGTCCTTCAACAGATGTGGGAGCATCCTCGGTCATCACAACTTCATTATCTTCATGTTCAGGCTGCGGTGGCAAGTGGGGTCTATCCAACAAGTAGGTGCCCGTGCCAAACTTGGCATTGATGAGCATCTGAATGTGCGGGCAAACCCACATGACCTCTTACTCGTCTGCTGCTGTCCTCTTGATAGTCTCTACTATCGTGTCCATCACCTTAAAAGGTGTCTTCGATCCGAATATGCAGCATGTTGATAGAATAGCCTCTTATCATGCGATGGTCTCCTGACTTGGGCATCAAAGTATGCCTCAGAATGGTGTTAGTGGTTGGGAGACCTGCCTGAAGATGATATACTGATCCAAGCTTCCATATCTCAACATCCTTGTCTGGTACCTCATTGTACATGTTCTTCATTGACTCATGATTCTTCTTGGGAATTCCATAGACATCTACATCATCATCTCTTGATACTGGAGCATTCAGTAGTTCAGCCCACTCTTCAACTGTTGAAGAGAATCTCTGGCCTTCTGTCATCCACACAATTCTGCCATCTGGATAGAAATGTGCTGTGGCATAGAACTGCATGATCATCTCATCATTCTAAGCAGTCAGCTTCTGACCAACGAACTCTGCAACTCCACATGCAGTGAAGCTCTCATGCACATGTGGGAAGTAGTCTCTGTGCTCTTCACTGTCGATGTATTTCCAGTCTACATATCTGGTGTCAGCAACAATTGGCTTCTTGTCCATAAGCACTGTCTCATAGAAATCTTGTTGCTCTCTGGTGTGGAACCTTGAGTCAACAGCTGTCCTTCTCCTGGTGGCATATGGATCAACTTGCCTCCATAGTCTGAGACCTTTGTCCTTCCTTTCCTTCATATTTTCAGCTCGAGGATGAGCATCATTATGACCTGGAAGTTTACATGCGAGTTTCAGAATACATGTGCCTCTTCATCGATTCAGCAGTGGCACATTGTCCTTCTTCTTCTCTGAAGCAGGAATATTTCTTCTTGTTTTCTTTGGCTTGGCAGCAGGTTTGGCTTGGGCTGCCTTTTGCTGGAGCTGATGGCTTAGATTTAGTGGGTGCTCCTGCCCTGATGGCATCTCCCATCAACTTGGGCTTCTGAGGAGGCTGAGGTGCTTCCTCATCAGAATCATCATCAGCTTCATCATGAACTAACCTCTTCCTCTTGGAAGTTTTCTTGATCTTGCTGGAGGTTTCTTCTTCCATGCTCAGCTTCTTTGCAACTGTGGACTTCTTCACCTTGCTGGTGCCTTTCTTGGTATGTTGCCCTTGATAGTCCTTGGCAACCACTTTCCTCTTAGGCTTGGATGTAATCTCCTCCTCAGCAACAAAGTCAGAATCCTCCTCATCAGAATTCCTCTTCTTCCTCGCCCCGTGGCAGCAGGAGGCAATCCACTTGGGGTGCTCCTCTCTCCATCATCGGAAAAACTGCTTGCTTGGGACTTGTGACCGCCTCGAATCTCAACCGGTGATTCAGACTGCTCGCTGTCACTTGCATCGTATATGACCGACAACCCGTGAATAGAATAGGTATAGGCGAGAATAGAAGAGTTATCACAAACTGCAGAGGATTTTGCAAAATAAATGAGTTCAAACTTCAGTTTTAGGTTTTCACTGAATGCATTTCGGTCGACCGAGTCTAAAATTCGTGAATCGAAGTGTCTAAACAGACCATTCACACCACTTTCGGTTGGACCGAAATGGGTTTCGATCTAGCCGAGAATACTAGTGTTTCACTCAATCCTCACTTCGGTCTTACCGATTTGCACAACTTCGGTTTAACCGAAAAGTGCAAAGGTCAATGGCTAGAGGCCAAATCGGTCGATCCGAGAATGTAGAATCGGTCACACCGAGATGTGTTCGTGAAACCTAACCCTAAAATTTTCACTCAATTTTGTTCTAAGATCTAATCTGCTGGATAGGAAGATTTCAAACTTGGCAAGAAACTAGGCAAAACCTATCGTGCATTGAATCGAAGTTGAAGACGAGAGGATGAAACTCACCCAACTTGGTGAAGTTTCACTCACGGCGCAACGGCGCGATGAGATTGACCGTTGATGGCGATGGAGACCAGGCGCAGGGCGCACAAAGCGACGGCGGAGACGATCCGGAGACCACGGCGACGGCAGCTAAGGGTTTGGGGCGAGGCGTTTTGAAGGAATAATCAACGCTGCCCTCGGGTATATATACCTTCACCGTCGGTGGGACCGAGTTGGAAAACTTCGGTGGGACCGAGATGGTTAATCGCAAGCGCTTACTCATTTCGTCACGCCGAATTTGTAACTCGGTTTCACCGAGGTGAAAACCTAGATCAATCCAAGTGATTTCGGTCCGTCCGATTTGAGTATATTGGTTTGACCGAAAGTACTTAGAAGGTTTTGGAATTTAGGCTTTTGACGGATCGGTGGCTCGAGTGCTCCTCACTCGGTCTGTCCAAAAAGTCTTGTTCAAAGTTTGTGATATAAGCATGAATAGAGTTTGAGACAAGAAAGCATAGATAGCTAGGGGAGGAACTTAGGCATTCTTGTCCATCCATTTGGTCAAAAAGAAAAATCCAAAAGACCAAAGCAACAAATGGATGTCCTCGAATGGATTAAATCATGCATCCAACATGCTCACACAATAAGGTAGCAAATGAAATATGTGTCAAACATGCACAAACAAAACTCTAGCTATTTGCACACAATTTGGCGATGACTAAGTCATCTATATATGAGTATATTGACTTAGGAGTCAAATGAGAACATTTGATCATAGGTCATACTCATCGTTTAAGCACAAGTGGGGTTACCACTTTTCCATAAAGCATTAATGTGTTCACATCATTAGAAGATGCTTTAGCTCAATTCTTAAGAGCAAAGCTCCCCTTTGATGTGAGAACCCCTTTTAAAGGGTCAAACTAACCTTGGGTTGTCGTTGAAGACTTCATGTAGATGTTGAAGATGTGGATGCTCAATGTTGATGAAGATCACCAAGAGTTGGGAGCAATCCTTTGGATTCGGGCACTTTCAATACCTACATGGGTTAGTCCCACAAGGAACAAACAAGGATATCCATGGACATAGATTGAAGTTCACAATAGATGATCTCCATGAAAGCAATGATTACCTTGTCCCTTGACTTACCAACATGAGGGTTTGTGACTCCATGAACTAGTGCAAGATGTGGAAGTTGATTGCACAAGTTCTTTGCCAAAATGAATGTGAGTGAAGTATGTTGGCGGAGTCACCCTCAAGAACTCTCTAGTTCTTCTTCTTCGGGATCCACATCATCTTGATGGGAATCCTTGGGGTAGTAGTTGAGCTTGTCGAAGTAGAACTTGAAGTTTCCTTGGGAACTCACTTGACCATGGCCTTGGGTGCTTCAATGAATGCATCAATCTCCTCTTGAAGCTTGTCCTTGCCTTTTAGCTTGTGGTCTTGTGGTGGAAGGTCATCTTGAGCTTGTTCCACATTGGAAGAAGTAGGATCATACTTCTCCTTTTGAGAAACAAACTTTGGAGTGGGATATTGACCTTCTTCCCATTCAACACCTTCGGCGTTGAACTTTCGCTCAAATCCAATTCCTTGATTCTTCTGGTGTCTTCCTTGCTTGCGAACAATTTCCTCAAAGCTCTTGCTTCCGGCAAGACTCTTGTAGACACCTTTCTCTATAATCCCTTTCAATAAACTATTTTCTTGCTCAAGTGAAACTTGGCTTGAAACATTGTTAGTGGAATCAAGAGAACTACTAGAAGCAACAATATTTGATTTAGCATGACTATTGTTACTACTAGATGAAGAATTTTTCTTATGCTTGTCATGCTTAGTTTTAATAGGTGGCAAGAAATTAGACAAGAGAAGTCGTTTGGCAAGATATGAAGAACTCTTCTTTCGAAGATCGTCATTGATAGCTTTTAGAAACTCATGTTCTTGCTCTAGATTGAGCTTCTCGAAGCGTAGCTTCTCATGAGATCTTAGGAGCTCTCTATGATCTTCTTGAGTTGTTTCATGAGCTAACTTAAGAGTGTTTAGTTCTTTAGTTAGACGCTCAATCTCCTTCATAGCATTGTCATTCGACTCTTCTCGACTATAAAGACTACTAGCATGTTCATCATTACTAGGCTCACTAGATTTGTCATGTAAAAGCTCATCTTCACCAAGCAAGTCATCTTCATCACTATCAAAGTCAATAAATTCAGGGTGTGATACCTTGGGGCCTTTTGCCATGAAGCATCGTCCAATTCCTTCATTTGGTGAATCAAATAAGTCATAGGAGTTGGAGTTGGAGGACACGAGAGCAAGACCGCAACACCTTCATCTTGACTATATTCGGAGTTGGAGTGATAGCTTCTTTCGAGTGATTGTCGAGTCGGGCCGAAACCCATTCACCAACATGAGCTTGATGTTTTCTTCTTGTGTAGCTCCTTGATGACTTGTCTTTCCTTTCCGAATCCTTGCTTCTCCGAGAGGATCTTCGTTCATAACGATCATCTCTACTCCTTCTCTCTTTCGAGGTGACTCTTCTCTTGAGCTTCTTCTTCTTGGAGATTCTTCTCTTCTCTTGTGGGGGTCGAACACTCATTTGAGTAGTGTCCGGTCTTCCACAATTGTAGCAGATTCGATCACGACTAGAAGATCTCTTTTCATCATATGATCTAGACTTTGAGCTTCTTTCCTTGCTTCTACTCTTGTAGAATTTGTTGAAGTTCTTCACCATTAGGCTTATCTCTTCATTGGAAACTAGCTTGTCACTTGAGGATGTGGGAGCTTCAACTGTAGCTTTGTAAGCACCACTTGACTTGTTGTGAAGCTCTTCCTTATCTTTAAGTGTCATCTCATGAGCAACAATTCTTCCAATGACTTCGTAGGCTTGAGATTCTTGTAGTTTGGCATCATTTGGATCAAAGTGCACACGGTGTCATACTTTCCATCCAAAGCTCTGAGAATCTTCTTGATGATGAATCGGTCGGTCATTTCTTCGCTTCCTAAGCCGGCAATCTCATTAGTGATGAGAGCAAGCCTAGAGTACATTTCAGCGACTCCTTCACCTTCCTTCATCTTGAACTTGTCAAGTTGACCTTGAAGAACATCTAGCTTTGATTCCTTCACGGACTCGGTACCTTCGTGCATTTCGACCAAAGTATCCCAAATCTCCTTTGCATTCTCAAGACGGCTGATCTTGTTGAACTCCTCGAGACACAAAGCATTGAAGAGAATGTCACAAGCTTGAGCATTGTTCTGTAACATTCGCAACTCATCCGCTGTAGCTTCGCGATCCGGAACTTTTCCTTCCTCGAAGAACTCACCTTGCAAGCCAACACAAATAATGCCCCATGCGGCAGGGTTATGTCCAAGAATATGCATTTTCATTTTATGCTTCCAACTAGCAAAGTTTGAACCATCAAAGTAAGGACCTCTCTAAAATTACCCTCACTAGACGCCATACTCTCCTAGGTTGTGAAACCAAGCTTATGGAGTCCAATGCAATGAAACCAATCCAATGGAGACCAAAGCTCTGATACCACTTGTAGGATCGGAAGTATGTCTAGAGGGGGGGTGATTAGACTACTTGATGACTTAAAAGTTTAGCCTTTGATTAGGACAAGTTTTTAGCAAGTTCACAATGATGAGCAAGTCAAGTATCACCCTACACATGCAATTCTAGAGTAATGGCAGCGGAAAGTAAATTGCACATGTGGTAAATAAGAGGTGGAGAAGAGCAAACGCAATTTGGAGACACGGAGATTTTTCTCGTGGTTCCGATAGGTGGTACTATCGTCAATCCACGTTGATGGAGACTTCAACCCACGGAGGGTAACGGCTGCGAGAGTCCACGGAGGGCTCCACCCACGAAGGGTCCACGAAGAAGCAACCTTGTCTATGCCATCATGGCCTCGCCCACGGAGGACTAGCCTTACTCGGGTAGATCTTCACGAAGTAGGCGATCTCCTTGCCCTTACAAACTTCTTGGTTCAACTCCACATCTTGACGGAGGCTCCCAAGCAACACCTAACCAATCTAGGAGGCACCACCCTCCAAAAGGTAATAGATGGTGTTGGTGATGATGAACTCCTTGCTCTTGTGCTTCAAATGATAATCTCCCCAACACTCAACTCTCCTCACTGATTTGGCTGTGGTGGAGGAAGGGATTGAGTGGAAAGCATCTTGGGAAGGCTAGAAATCAAGTTTCTTATGGTGGGAGTGGAGCAACTTGATCTCAACACAAGGGTAGGTAGTTTTCTTCTCGAAATGTAAGGTAGGAGTGGTAGTTCTTTCGATGGCTCTCTCCACGAATGAAGAGGAGGTGGAGGGTATTTATAGCCTCCACACAAAATCCAACTGTTACACATATTTGACCAATCTCGGTCGGACCGAAGTTGACAACTCGGTGAGACCGAAAGTTCAAATCTTGTGAACGTTGGGATTTTCGTGGGACCGAAAATACAATCTCGGTTAGTCCGATTCTTCCAAAGTCTAGGGTTTGCCAATCTCGGTGGGACCGACTTTCTCATCTCGGTGACACCGATTTGAGTACGTAGGTTCTGAAGGTTGGCAACACCAATTTCGTAAGACCGAGTTTGGAATCGGAAAATCCGAAATTTCTAGGGTTTGGGTATATGGCTGAGGTGGTTCATCTCGGTGTGGTGAGTTTATGGAATCGGTGGGACCGAGATTACTTATGAGTTTATGTTGGAATGAAAGATTGCTGATAGTTTGAGAGATAAATCATTAACCACTTTGAGCAACCAGATCATCATCATAACCTCATCCCCTTTAATAGTATTGGCTTTCCTATGGACTCAATGTGATCTTGGATCACTAAACCAAAAATGGAGTCTTGAGCTTTTGCCAATGTTTTCCTTAGCATTTTGAGGGGTCCACATCATCAGTCATTGCCATACCCATATCACTGAACTTTCTGAAACATTCTCAAGAAATAATTAGTTCAATGATATATATGTTGTTATTAATTACCAAAACCACCCGGGGATTAGTTGCACTTTCAGATACACAAGACCCAGTGAAATCTGCATGCACACACGTTTACATGTCTTAATTAAGCGGGCATATGTAAGCAAAAACATGTAGCTAGCTAGTAGGCAAAAACAGAGAATTTGTAGTACAAGACAGTGTGACTCACTGGAAGTTGTAAGGAAGTAGTATATCTTCATTGTATTTGAGGCGCTTGAAGAACTCTAGCATGTTGTCCTCTACTTCCTTTGCACAATGTTGATTTATCTTCCATGTGTATTCATTAACGGTGTTTGGGTCAATGAACCCAATGCCAAAGCGTCCACCTTTTCTCATTTCATATATCTTCATCCTGCATAATACCACAGAAAAGAATATAGTGAGGATAATTACAGGTAATGATTGATCAAAAGGATCACTACAGCTAGCTTGAGACTTAAATTATAGAAAGAAATCACTTACAGACAATAGCAACTGATGATAGATTTGTCGAGTGCATCTTGATTGTATAACTGAAATAGTTCTAAATACTCAACGGACACAGCTTTCTCATGGTAGTAATGGTCCTGCTTGACATTCGCCATGAGGGACAATCGCTCTGAAATCTTGGTAATGTTCATGTACCATTGATGCAATTCATACATTCTCGTTGGGAGGTTCTTGACCTTGTCTGGCGCGACCAAAGGTTGGCCCCGGCCATATTTCCGTTTTACTTCATCCTCTCTAAGCAAAGGCATGGGCTCGATCTCGAGGAGTTGTCCAACAGTGATGTTGAGAACTTCAGCCTGCATTATATGCTCCTCCGTTATTACCACATTGCCCACCTCGAACATGCACCGCTTGCCCACAATAATATTGGCGTAGCGTCTTGTCACTGTTGTTGGCACAACAAGCGAGGGATCGATTATGCCACTGTTCTCCCAAATTGGGAATGGTTTTCCGCTTTTTGGCAGCTGCTTCTTGTTTGCTCGATCCCGATGTAGACGTGCTTGCCTCCCTTTGTAGACGTGCTCGATTTAACTTCCTGATGTGGCGCTCATAGTCTGTGTCAACAGGCTTGGGAGCTGGTGGTTGAGCCATACGAATGAAGTGTTCAATCGTTTCCTCAGGCACTTTCTCCCTTGGCGGCAGTGGAGGTTTAGGTGCAAAATGGGCTTCCACCTCGGCCTTCGATATGGCTGTGATTTCCTCCTCGTACGTGTCATAAGACCTCTGCGGAAGAGGCTTGAGGCTTGGACCATATTTATATCGCTTGCCTCCTCCTATACTTCCTGTACTACCTTGACTCGTATCGCTACGCACCATAGCTGCGGGGTGTCTCTTCTGCGATTGCTGAGGCAGCGAAGACGGCTGACGGGACTGAGTTGGACGAGGAGGAGTGGCCTGAGGTTGTGCCGGACTTGGAGGAGGAGTGGACGTCTGACGCTGTGGCGGACTTGGAGGAGGAGGATTGTCCTGACACTTTGCCGGACTTGGAGGAGGAGGATTAGCCTGACACTTTGCCGGACTTGGTGGACTTGCAGGAGCGGGAGTCTATTGACTCGGTGGTGGACTTCGACGAGGACTCGGCTGACGCGGTGTCGGTGGCCTTCGAAAGATGATGCAATCCTTTTTCCATAGGATGATACGATGTTTGGCCTCTCCAAGAAAGCGCTCGCCGTCACCTCCAGCAATGTCTAGCTCTAGCCCCGAATATGGTGGGTCCACCACCTCATCAACCAAGACACGAGCATAGCCCGCTGGAATCGGGTTGCAATGGAAGGTTGCCTCGGGGGGATTTGTGAAAGCACAGCCGTCCGCCACCTTCATGGATATGTTCTTCATTTTGACGTGTAGCTCGCAGTTAGTGTTCTCCGTGATGTCATCCACGGGGTATCTACCCAGCATTGCATCGTCCGGGACGGAACCCATGCCGCTTCTCGGCATGGATGGGCTGGTGCTATCCAATGCTGGATCATCCGCTAGCTGCTGCAGCTGCTGAGACCCCCTTTGATGGGTAAGTGAGTCGATCTACTCCTGCTGCCGCTGGTATTTGACTGCCAATTCCGCTTGACTTGCTTCTAGGCCTTGAAGGCGTTCATAGTCCCGCTTCCTCTGCTCCTCCTCCATCTTCCTCTTCTTCTCCTCCGCAATCTTCTTTCTCCCACGGGTTCTATAGTCGTTGTTCCAGTCTGAAAACCCCTCATACCACGGCATAGCGCCCTTGCCTCGTGTTCTTCCCGGGTGTTCAGGATTTCCCAGGGCACGCGTAAGCTCGTCGTTCTCTCTGTTGGGCTGGAACACCCCCGTTCGTGCCTCTTCTATTGCAACAAGTATCGCATCATCGACTCCCTTCAGACTTGTCCTCGTCGAAACATTGCCTGTCTCCAGGTCCAACTCCCCCCCATGCACATAGAACCAAGTCCTGACCCTGGGGGGCCAGCTCTTTGTAGCCGGAGTGACACCTGCATCCTCCATCTCTTTCTCAGACTTATCCCACTTAGGCATTGCCACCGCATAGCCACCTGGCCCCATCTTATGGAACTTATCCTTTTTTTCGGCATTCTTCTTATTTATTCTCGACCGTTCCTTAGCTAATTCCGAATCCTTGAATTTCACAAAATCGTCCCAATGATCACGTTGGTTCTCCAGAGTTCCCTTGAATACTGGAGTCTTCCTTCCTCCCTTGACGTACTTGTTCCATTCACGATTCTTGTAGTTCTAGAATGCAATCGCCATCATCCTAAGAGCAGCCTCTTTGACTTTCTGCACATCTGCTTCTCTGAAATGATCTGGTAGGGTGAAATGTTGCATGAGAGTTTCCCAAAGCAGATCTTTTTGGTTCTTGACGACAAAAGTAACATCTGGACGTGGCTTTGCTGGAGCTCTCCATTCTTGAAGTTTGATCGGGAGTTGGTCCTTCACAAGAACTCCACACTGACGAACGAACTTGTCCGCAATCTTCTTAGGCGCTAATGGTTTGCCAGTAGGGCCGCATGCCTCGATATTGTACTTTACTCCCGGCTTCAACTTTTTGTTCGGGCCTCGTTTCGTCATTTTGCCTGAAGATTTGCTCGATCCGGATGGCTGAAAGAACAAAGATCGATTCGTTAATATATCTTCAAGTCATTTAAAACATGTGATGATCACCAGATGCCTGCTTATATAAATATATATACCTCGCCGGTGTTTGTTGTTTCAGGATCAACATGTTCTTCGTCATCATCATAATCATAGTTCATGACTTCATCAATTTCGTCGTTGCGAGCGAATATCATATCACCCTCTCCGGTGTTGTTTAGAAATTTGGAGCCGTCATAATCTTCTTCAGTCTGATTATCCTCTGGCCCGCGTATCATATAGAACATGGTCTGTTCTCCCTCTCTGTCGGTATTGTCTGCCATAGCTTTTGTTTACCTAATCCAAAAGAAATATAAAACAATTTAGTATTCAAATTACATCGTCTCGAATAATAGATATAATCTCTACATCATCTAGAATAATAGATATAATCTCGAATACATCGTCTCGAATAATATATAATATTGAATAGTACATCACTGGCTATTAGCTAATAAAGATCGAATACTACTGAAGAATCTAGGACACTCGCGGTTCCTCCGTGGCAAGCGGTGGACACCCAAAGAGAAGGAACCCTCACAGGATCATAGCTGAAGTGAGATCCCGAAGATACGCCACGTATTGGAGAACCTGCCGCCTCTAACGCAACCATGTAGCAATGGGCGTGCTTGTCCTCCTCCCCGACACGGCGACGCACCACCTCCGGCGGGCCGGGTCCCTCCGCGACCAAATCGCCCACGCGAACGCCACCAAACGAGATCGGGGTCGATAACGGGACCCGCGCGGGTTCCTCATCAAGCGCGCGCCTCCAGCAGCACCTCCCAGTGCCGGCCAGGCGAGCCAGTCCGGACATGGGTCACCTGGACGTCGTTGCGGAAGGGTCGACGGCGAGGATGCGGGCCGGGCATCATCGAGAACAAACACTAGCTATATGCCCGCAAAAAGTAACATTTTTTTAATGATTGGATTTTGATAACTAAAATTTCTAACATTTCAATATAACACTAATTATGCTAATATAAATAATCTAAATAACACTAAAATTTCTAACATTTCTATATAACACTAATTTCTAACATTTCTATATAACACTAATTTCTAACTGATTAAGCACTAATTATATCCATCTAACATGCATTCATACATATATAATAGTGAAAAAATAATAATTTAAACTAATTAAACACTAATTATCTAAACTAATTAAACATACAAAATAATAATCTAAATAATCTAAAAAATTAAAGACTAATTATCTAAAATAATTAAACATGCTTGTGTGTGTATGCGGGCTCATGGTGGAGGACTCACAATGGGCGAGCGGCGACAGCGAGGCGACGAGCGAGGAGAGGCGACAGCGAGGCGAGGCGACGGCGAGGCGACGGCGGCGGCAGTGAGGCACGGGCGGCGGTGGGGACGGGCGACGGGATGGGGACGGCGCGACGGGACGGCGTGACGGGACGGGCCGGCGGCAGCGACGGAGACGAGGCGGCGACGGGACGAAGCGGCGACGGGATGGGGCGGAGATTTGCGTAACGTCGGAGACGATCGAGGGCGGCGATGGCGGCGAAAAAAGACGGAACAGAGGAACGAAACAGAGGGAAACTAAAATTTTCGTAGCGATTGTATATATAGAAGGCACCTTTAGTACCGGTTGGAGCCACCAACCGGTACTAAAGGTCTGTTTTGCCAGAACCAAGCGGCGGAAGCGACCCCTTTAGTACGGGTGGTGGCACAAACCGGTACTAAAAACCCCTTTAGTACCGGTTTGTGCCACGACCGGTACTAAAGAAATCTTGCCAAGCAGCAGTGCAAAGATCTTGAAGTTTAGTCCCACCTCGCTAGTCGAGGGCTACCAAGACCGGTTTATAAGCCCCAGCTTGTAGCTGTCTCGAGCTCCTCTCCTAATCAAGCCCACTGGGCCTACCTGTCCTCCTCTCCTTGTGGGCCTCTTGGGCCTTGGCAGCCTGCATCCCAGCCCAACGAAAGGTTGTGTCGCTAGTCGTATGCAGCCGCTTTGGCCCGATGGGGCGGGCTTTTTTTTTCTTAATTTTTGTGCTTTATTTTTTTTGTTTTATTTATTTTTGAGTTGTTTTTGCTGTATTTAGAGTTTCTTTGTGAATATTTTTGCTTTAGGTACAAAATTACAAACTTTCTGTTAGTGCGGTACATTTCAAATTTGAATAGTTTAAAATTTGAATTATTTAAAATTTGTGTGAATCACTAGTTTGTGAATAACTTAACTTTGAAAAAGTTTTTCAAGGTGATTCTTTTTCTTATGTTTAATATTAGTGTGTTTTATCATTATATTCAATTTAGTAATGCTTAGGTTATTTAAAAAATGAAATGCCTTTGTAACAGTTCAGTTTTAAATGAAACCCTGATACTTCGAAAGAGATTGTCCATTTTGTACATGAAGTTCACCCAATTTTTGCCGTAACCCTCTCTACTTTCTTGCACATGCTATTTCTATGAAATTATGATACCATGCCAACTTTCAACCTTTTCTGAGTTCATTTGAATTGCTTTTCAATTTCATGGTCATTTAGTTGGAAAAAAATCAGTAAATCCATGAAAAGAATTTGTTTGCACATAAAATTTCTTCGCGTTTCAAATGCCAAAACACATAACTACCCTAACTATTACAGACATTCCCTCCTAGGTGTGAAACACAGAAGAAAGTGATGATAGTGAAGCCGATCACATCCCAGATCTTTGGGTGTGAAACTTTTTCTTCGTGTGTGTCCCTTTGCGCCGTAACCATGGAAAATATTCATCATTTAACGGGATGCTCGGGTCAATATTCACTGTGAATGGAGCAATTTCATCAAACTTTTCATAATCTTCTGACTTGTCTGTCTTGTCATCCACTACCACGATGCTTCTCTTCCCAGAAAGAACTATGTGCTGCTTTGGCTCATCGTACGATGCATTCGCTTCCTTAACTTTTCTTTTTCTTGGCTTGGTAGACATGTCCTTCACATAGAAAACCTGTGCCACATCATTGGCTAGGACGAATGGTTAAATCGCATCGCAAGATTGTTGAGATCCACTGTTGTCATTCCGTCTCGCGGGTCTTCCGTTACCCGCCTCGTGTCATATTGACCCATTTGCACCAAACAAAGGGACCTTTAAACCACGCCGATAGTCAAGTTCCCATATGTCCTGTATATAACCATAATATGTTTCATTTCCGTCTTGGTTTCTGCATCAAAGCGGACACCACTGCTTTTGGTTGGTGCTCTTCTTATCTTGGGCGATCGTGTAAAATGTATTACCATTTATCTCGCACCCTTTGAAAGTCATTATATTCAAGATGGTAATCGGGATAGCAAGTACAGGTCATCTTCAATAGAGGTGTCATGCATGGTACGTGTTCGCAACTAGTTGGCGAAACTCCTGGTTTGTTCACGTGTAATCCAACATCGACCGCTCCGGTGTTCGGGCGTAGCAAATTCTTGTGTTCATCCATATACGGAGCCACCAAGGTGGAATTCAGTAGAACTGTAGTGTGCTTCAAAGAGAGAATGTCCGTCCATACATATTATTTGTTCCCCTCCTAGCGTGCCTTTTCCATCCATCCGCCTTATGCCGCGATTCAGAACACCAATTGGCTTAAGGTCGAATAAAGTCAATACAAAACTCAATGACCTCCTCATTTTGATGGCCCTTGGAGATGCTTCCTTCTGGCCTAGCACGGTTATGAACATATTTCTTTAAGACTCCCATGAACCTCTCAAAGGGGAACATATTGTGTAGAAATACAGGACCCAAAACGTTATCTCTTCGCATAGGTGAACTAGGACGTGCGTCATGATGTTGAAGAAGGATGGTGGGAACACCAACTCGAAACTAACAAGACATTGCACCAAATCATTCTGTAACCTTGGTATGATTTCTGGATCGATTACCTTCTGAGAGATTGCATTGAGAAATGCACATAGCTTCACAATGGCTAATCGAACATTTTCCGGTAGAAGCCCCCTCAGTGCAACCGGAAGTAGTTGCGTCATAATCACGTGGCAGTCATGAGACTTTAGGTTCTGGAACTTTTCTCTGCCATGTTTATTATTCCCTTTATATTCGACGAGAAGCCAGATGGTACCTTAATACTGAGCAGGCATTCAAAGAAGATTTCCTTCTCTTCTTTGGTAAGAGCGTACCTTGCATGACCCTGATGTATGACGTCTTCTCCGTGCATACGTTGCTGGTCCTCCCGTGCCTCAGGTGTATCTTTTGTCTTCCCATACACGCCCAAGAAGCCAAGCAGGGTCACACCAAGATTCTTCGTCACGTGCATCACGTCGATTGCGGAGCGGACCTCTAGGTCTTTCCAATATGGCAGGTCCCAAAATATAGATTTCTTCTTCCACATGGGTGCGCGTCCGTCCGCGTCCTTTGGAACAGGTTGTCCGCCAGGACCCTTTCCAAATATCACCTTCAAATCCTTGACCATATCATGTACATCAGCACCAGTACGGTGGCGAGGCTTCGTCCGGTGATCCGCCTCACCTTTGAAATGCTTGCCTTTCTTTCTTACGGATGCCCGCTCGGAAGAAATCGGCGATGTCCTGTACACATTCTTCTTACAACTATTCAAATATATACTGTCGGTATCATCCAAATAGTGCGTGCATCCGCGGTATCCCTTGTTTATCCGTCACGAAAGGTTCTTGAGAGCAGGCCAATCATTGATGGTCACGAATAGCAACGCCTTTAGGTAAAATTCTTCCCCATGTGCTCATCCCACGCACGTACACCTGTTCCATTTCACAGTTGTAAGAGTTCTTCAACTAATGGCCTTAGGTACACATCAATGTCGTTGCTGGGTTGCTTAGGGCCTTAGATGAGCACTGGTGAAAGCACATTTGCTCCCTAGGTGGTTTTGGTAATTAATGACAACGTACCTTGTGGTTGGACTAATGCTTTTAACAAGTATGTTTCAGGAAAGTCAATCACTTTGGCATGGCAAAAGGACTGAAGAGGTGAACCCCTAGGATACTAAGGAAAGGATTGGCAAAAGCTCAAGACTCCATTTTTGGTTTAGTGATCCAAGATCACATTGAGTCCATAGGAAAGCCAATACTATTAAAAGGGGATGAGGTTATGGTGATGATCTGGTTGCTCAAAGTGCTTAGTGATTTATCTCTCAAACTATCAGCAATCTTTCATTCCAACATAAACCCATAAGTAATCTCGGTCCCACCGATTCCATAAACTCAGTCACACCGAGATGAACCACCTCAGCCATATAGCCAAACCCTAAGAATTTCGGATTTTCCGATTCCAAACTCGGTCATTCCGAAATTGGTGTTGCCAAGCTTCTGTAACCTTCTGTACTCAAATCGGTGTCACCGAGATGAGAAAGTCGGTCCCACCGAGAATGGCAAACCCTAGACTTTGGAAGAATCGGACTAACCGAGATTGTATTTTCGGTCCCACCGAAAATCCCAACGTTCACAAGATTTGAACTTTCGGTCTCACCGAGTTGTCAACTTCGGTCTGACCGAGATTGGTCAAATGTGTGTAACGGTTGGATTTTGTGTGGAGGCTATAAATACCCCTCCACCTCCTCTTCATTCGTGGAGAGAGCCATCGAAAGAACTACCACTCCTACCTTACATTTCGAGAAGAAAACTACCTACCCTTGTGTTGAGATCAAGTTGCTCCACTCCCACCATATGAAACTTGATTTCTAGCCTTCCCAAGTTGCTTTCCACTCAATCCCTTCCTCCACCACAGCCAAATCAGTGAGGAGAGTTGAGTGTTGGGGAGATTATCATTTGAAGCACAAGAGCAAGGAGTTCATCATCACCAACACCATCTATTACCTTTTGGAGGGTGGTGCCTCCTAGATTGGTTAGGTGTCGCTTGGGAGCCTCCGTCAAGATGTGGAGTTGAACCAAGAAGTTTGTAAGGGCAAGGAGATCGCCTACTTCGTGAAGATCTACCCCGAGTAAGGCTAGTCCTCCGTGGACGTAGGCCATGATGGCATAGACAAGGTTGCTTCTTCATGGACCCTTCGTGGGTGGAGCCCTCCGTGGACTCTCGCAGCCATTACCCTCCGTGGGTTGAAGTATCCATCAACGTGGATTGACGATAGCACCACCTATCGGAACCACGAGAAAAATCTCCGTGTCTACAAATTGCGTTTGCTCTTCTCCACCTCTCCTTTTCTATATGTGCAATTTATTTTCCGCTGCTCATACTCTAGAATTGCATGTGTAGCTTGTTGCTCGACTTGAATGCATGATGCTTGCCTTGATCTTCATTGTGAACTTGCTAAAAACTTGTTCAAATCAAAAGGCATAATTTTTATCTTGTCGAGTAGTCTAATCACCCCCCTCTAGACACTCTTGCCTTCAACGATCCTACAATTGGTATCAGAGCATTGGTCTCCATTGCTTTGGTTTGCACACCATTGGAGGAAGATGGACGTGTCTACGTTCGGGAGTGTTAGTCATAGAGTGCCTATTCTTGATGGAGTGTCCTATAACTCGTGGAGGATTGAAATGCTTGCTATCTTTAAGATGTACAACTTGCGAAAATATGTTGAAACCCCATATGTACCACCATTTGACCCCTTGCATCCTACTATAGATGAAGAGCTTGATTTGCTTCGCAACCTTAGAACTGTCAATCTTATCATTAGAGGTTTGCCTGATAACTTGCTTGAGCTTGTCACAAACTTTGAGTGCGCCTATGCTATGTGGAAGTTCTTGGAAGAACTTTATCCGGACTTCTCTTTGAGAGGTCTTGATGAAATTCTATACAAGACTATTGAATTTGATATGATGCTTTAATGATCCCAACTTTGATAAATGCTTCTTTGAGCTTCATGATCTTATGAAAAAGAAGGGTGATTCCGGTTTTATCAATGTTCGAATTAGAAATGCTCTTGTATTGCATTCCGATGATTATTGTCACTCTGACAAAACTAATGCACGTCACTGTCAAATTGACCTAGGAATTGATGATGAATTGTCTATGGGTCAATATGATGATGAGCATGAGCAGGATGATGATTATTCCGATTCGGACACCGAGCTAGACAAGATCATGAAGAGTCTCAATCTTATGGCAAATCTGAGAGATTACATATCCGGTGGAAAAGAGTGGATTCTTGATAGTGGATGCACCGATCACATGACCGGAGATGAAGACATGTTTCGAGAGCTTGCAAAGAACGATGGTCCACGCAAGTATGTGACTTTTGGAGACAACTCCAAGGGTAAGGTACTTGGCCTTGGTAAGGTGGCCATATCTCATGATAGCTCCATTAAAAATGTCATGCTTGTTGAATCACTTGGATATAATTTGCTTTCTGTGTCTAGATTAGCTGACTTTGGATTCAATGTGCTATTCACCGAAGTAGATTGCCAAGTTTTTCGTCATGACAATCATAACATGGTATTTACCGGTATTCGTAGAGGTGACCTATATGTCGTTGATTTCACTAAGAAAGCCCAACCTAGAACTTGCTTTATTGCTAAATCTGCTAAAGGTTGGTTATGGCATAGAAGGCTTGGACATGTTGGTATGCGTAATCTAGATAAGCTAATCAAAGGTGACCACATTCTTGGTGTTAAAGATGTTTTCTTTGACAAAGATAGACTCAGAGTGCATGTCAAGCAGGAAAACAAGTAGGTGGAAGTCATCCCGTGAAGAACATCATGACCACAAGGAGACCGCTTGAGCTTCTTCATATGGATCTCTTCGGTCCCAATGCTTACAAAAGCCTTGGTGGTAACTCCTTTGGTCTAGTTATTGTTGATGATTTTTCCAGATTTACGTGGGTATTTTTCCTCGATGACAAATCGCAGGTTCAGAAAATCTTCAAAACCTTTGCAAGAAAAGCCCAAAATCAATTCGAGGTGAAGATCAAGAAAGTTCGAAGTGACAACGGAACGGAGTTCAAGAACGCCCATGTGGACTCTTTTCTTGACGAAGAAGGGATTCTACATGAGTTCTCGGCTACGTACACACCTCAACAAAATGGAGTTGTTGAGAGGAAGAATCGAACGCTCATTGAGATGGCGAGAACGATGCTAGATGAATACAAGACACCGAAACACTTCTGGGGCGAAGCCGTCGAGACAGCTTGTCATGCTATCAACAGGCTTTATCTTCACAAGCTCCTCGGCAAGACTTCATACGAGCTCCTTACCGGTAACAAACCCCAAGTGGGATATTTTCGTGTCTTTGGTTCAAAATGCTATATCCTTGATAAGCATCGTAGGTCTAAATTTGCTCCTAAAACTCATGAAGGTTTTTTTCTCGGTCATGGATCAAACTCTCACACCTACCGTGTCTACAATAATTTCACCCGAAAGGTTGAAGAGACGGTAGATGTGAAGTTTGATGAATCTAATGGCTCGCAAGTAGAGCAAATGCCTATTGATGTAGGAGACAAGGACCCATCGGAAGCCATTCAAGATTTATCCATTGGAAAGATTCGTCCCATGGAAGTGAAGGAGAGTACCTCATCTACATATGTGGAGCCCCCTACCTCACGGAGAGATGAACCTCAAGGCAACATGGAGGCCTCCACAAGTGGAACTCACCAAGATGAGGAAGCGCGACAAGAAGATCCACCACAACCTCCTTCACCACCACCTCAAGACAACACCAACAGCAATGATGAAGAAGAAGATGAGGATGATGAGGAAGCTCAGCCACGACCACGAGAAAAGCTATCCCGAGTTCGAGCAAGAGTCAAGATGGACCATCCCGTGGAACAAATGATGAATGACATCGACTCCGGGAGAATCACTCGCTCTAAAACTCGTTTAGCTAACTTTTGTGAGCACTACTCATTTATCTCTAGTCTTGAACCTATGAAGGTAGAAGAAGCGCTTGAAGACCCGGATTGGGTGAACGCTATGCACGAAGAGCTGCACAACTTCGAGAGGAACAACGTTTGGACTTTGGTAGAGAAGCCCAATGATGACCAAAACGTCATTGGAACCAAATGGGTGTTTCGGAACAAGCAAGATGAAGATGGTCAAGTCATCCGCAACAAGGCTCGTCTCATAGCTCAAGGTTACACACAAGTCGAAGGTATGGACTATGGTGAGACCTATGCCCCTGTTGCTAGACTTGAGTCCATTCGCATTCTTCTTGCTTATGCCAACCACCATGACATTACTCTCTATCAAATGGACATTAAAAGTGCTTTCCTAAATGGTGAAATTGAGGAGGAAGTATATGTGAAACAACCTCCCGGATTTGTGAATCCTAAGAAACCTAATCATGTTTACAAGTTGCACAAAGCTCTTTATGGTCTTAAACAAGCTCCTAGAGCTTGGTACAAATGCTTGACTAGCTTTCTTCTTGAAAAAGGGTTTGAGATTGGAAAAATAGACTCAACGCTATTCACGAAAAGGGTTGACGGTGAACTATTTGTGTGCCAAATATATGTTGATGATATTATCTTTGGTTCAACTAACCCTCATTTTAGTGAGAAGTTTGGAAAGCTTATGTCGGAGAAGTATGAGATGTCCATGATGAGTGAACTCAAGTTTTTCCTTGGGTTGCAAATCAAGCAATCTAAGGAGGGTACTTTTGTCTCACAAACAAAGTACACTAAGGATCTCTTCAAGAAGTTCAACATGCAAGAGAGCAAAGGTATGAAAACCCCCATGCCTACTAGTGGACATAATGACTTGACTAAAGATGGAGAACCTGTTGATCAAAAAGTTTATCGATCCATGATTGGTTCTCTACTATATCTCTGTGCTTCTCGTCCTGACATAATGTTGAGTGTATGCATGTGTGCTCGATATCAAGCAGCCCCTAAAGAATGTCATCTTAAAGCTGTTAAAAGAATTGTGAGATATCTGATACATACACCTAACTTTGGCATTTGGTATCCTAAGAGGGCCTCTTTCGATCTTGTTGGCTATTCCGACTCGGACTATGCCGGAGACAAGATTGATAGAAAGTCAACTTCGGGTACGTGTCAATTCCTCGGTCGATCTCTTGAATCTTGGTCATCCAAGAAACAAAATTCGGTATCATTATCTACTGCCGAAGCAGAATATATTGCTGGTGGTTCGTGTTGTGCTCAGTTACTATGGATGACACAAACGCTTAAGGATTATGGGATACATGCAAGACATGTTCCTTTGCTTTGTGACAATGAGAGTGCGATTAAGATTGGACACAATCCGTGCAACACTCTCGCATCTAAAACACATTGAAGTTCGTCATCATTTTATTCGAGATCACATTGCTAAGGGAGACATTGATCTTAAACATGTTCAGATTGACAAACAGCTTGCAGATATCTTCACAAAACCACTTGATGAGAAAGTGTTTTGTCGCTAAGGAGTGAGTTGAACATCATTGATGCTTCAAACTTGGAGTGAAAACTCCATTGATGCATGCAAGGCATGAGCCTAATTGACTAATCCTTGATATTTCTCTTATGATGATGATCATATGTCTTGGACACATTTGCCCCCCTTGTATTGTATCTAACTCCTTGCAGGTACTTGGATGGTCTACATTCCACAAGATTACCACACACTCAAATCATGAGTAATCTTGTCATTGACCAAGTATCTAGCTCTTTGGGATGTTGAGTTCAAGGAACAAAATTCCACATATCCTTTTTGACATCATATACTTCTAGTACTTCACTCATGTCATCTTGGATACCCTTGAGTATTTCCTTGCTTGCCTAACCCATGTAGGAAGATGAACTATACATTTAGAAATGGTGCTCCAACTTCACATTCAATGAGCATCTACATCAAGTTCACCTACATGAGCACAAGCAACAACAAGCCCAAGGTATGTTTTTCACATCTTGAAGAAGCTTTGCTCAAAGTCATGAGTACAAGCAGCTTCAAAAGATGTGATCACATCAAATGCTTAATCGAAAAATGGCAACCCCATTTTGAGCTTAAACGATGAGTATGACCTATGATCAAATGTTCTCATTTGACTCCTAAGTCAATATACTCAAACATAGGTGACCTAGTCACCGACCCCTGTCTAGATGAAGTCCATGTGTTTTGGAGTTTACTATTGTTTCTTTTGATACTCTCGTTGAGTTTTCCTTTTAATTAAAAAAAAAAGAAAAAAAAACTTCATCTAGCAACCTTTAATTTTATTTTATTTATTTATTTCTTACGTTTTTGTGAATATCTTTTTGGCTCTGATCAATTCCCTGAAAATCATTTACAAATTCATTGCAAAACTTTTGAAACATTCCTTGCAAAGTGAGCTGAATTATTTCTGTATTTCCTTGGAATTAACCTCGGCGTCACCGATTTGATCACTTCGGTCTGACCGAAAAAGGATCTGCCCTAAGTCTCTGACTTTCGGACTCACCGATCCATATCAATTCGGTGTCACCGATTTACATTCACCAGGATATCATCTTCTGCAGCTCAACTAAATGGTTTATTCAAAATTTGCTCAGTTGTGATTCTTAATGATCCCACTTCTTTCCTTCCATCTTTCCTGTACTTCCTAGTTTACTGTCCTTTTCGGCACTTGAGTTCAAAGGGGGAGAAGATTTAGGGGGAGCTAAGGGGAGATTGGAGGATAAGGGGAGAAAAGAAAATTTAAAGGAAGAAAAACAATCTTATCTTAAGGGGGAAAGGATCACATCAAAGCTTTGCCATGTTCCATATTGGATATTACATTTGGCATTATTCTTTTGATTTTGCTTCCCTTGCTCTCACAATTGGTATCTTCTGAAAAGCACAATTGGTATCTTATGAAAAGCAAAATCTCTCAGAGCTCATTGAAAATCTTTCAGTCTTGGGAGACATGTTAGCTGATTCAAGCTAGTGCTCAACATGAGACACTCTTTATATACATGTCATCCCTGGCTTGGTACTCTTGATGTTCCTGCTGTTGGATGAAGAAATACTCTTGTGTTATCTAACCTTGTTTTCTCAAGCTTATTTCTTCAGGTACAATGCCAAGGGACTTCAAGGTAAATATATGCATCTTGCAGAATGTGCATGATGGTGACTTGCTTGTGAATACCTGTTTGCAAGAAATCACCATGCACATATGCATTATCATTCACTTATCCTCATCTGCTCTGATGCATATAGCCAAGCTGCATGTAGCACATCTTGCTTTTCTCTCTTGTGTGCTTGTGGTAGTCCAAAACCAAAATCTAAGATCTTGCACACTTGTAGGGGGAGCCTGTGTACTACATGTTTGTCAAAGCTTTAATGATAATCCTGTCTTTCTTTTAGTAAGCTTTGATATCTTATTTTGTGTGTTGCCATCAATTACCAAAAAGGGGGAGATTGAAAGCACATTTGCTCCCTAGGTGGTTTTGGTAATTAATGACAACGTACCTTGTGGTTGGACTAATGCTTTTAACAAGTATGTTTCAGGAAAGTCAATCACTTTGGCATGGCAAAAGGACTGAAGAGGTGAACCCCTAGGATACTAAGGAAAGGATTGGCAAAAGCTCAAGACTCCATTTTTGGTTTAGTGATCCAAGATCACATTGAGTCCATAGGAAAGCCAATACTATTAAAAGGGATGAGGTTATGATGATGATCTGGTTGCTCAAAGTGCTTAGTGATTTATCTCTCAAACTATCAGCAATCTTTCATTCCAACATAAACCCATAAGTAATCTCGGTCCCACCGATTCCATAAACTCACCACACCGAGATGAACCACCTCACCATATAGCCAAACCCTAAGAATTTGGATTTTCCGATTCCAAACTCGGTCATTCGAAATTGGTGTTGCCAAGCTTCAGAACCTTCAGACTCAAATCGGTGTCACCGAGATGAGAAAGTCGGTCCCACCGAGAATGGCAAACCCTAGACTTTGGAAGAATCGGACTAACCGAGATTGTATTTTCGGTCCCACGAAAATCCCAACGCTCACAAGATTTGAACTTTCGGTCTCACCGAGTTGTCAACTTCGTCCGACCGAGATTGGTCAAATGTGTAACGGTTGGATTTTGTGTGGAGGCTATAAATACCCTCCACCTCCTCTTCATTCGTGGAGAGAGCCATCGAAAGAACTACCACTCCTACCTTACATTTCGAGAAGAAAACTACCTACCCTTGTGTTGAGATCAAGTTGCTCCACTCCCACCATATGAAACTTGATTTCTAGCCTTCCCAAGTTGCTTTCCACTCAATCCCTTCCTCCACCACAGCCAAATCAGTGAGGAGAGTTGAGTGTTGGGGAGATTATCATTTGAAGCACAAGAGCAAGGAGTTCATCATCACCAACACCATCTATTACCTTTTGGAGGGTGGTGCCTCCTAGATTGGTTAGGTGTCGCTTGGGAGCCTCCGTCAAGATGTGGAGTTGAACCAAGAAGTTTGTAAGGGCAAGGAGATCGCCTACTTCGTGAAGATCTACCCCGAGTAAGGCTAGTCCTCCGTGGACGTAGGCCATGATGGCATAGACAAGGTTGCTTCTTCGTGGACCCTTCGTGGGTGGAGCCCTCCGTGGACTCTCGCAGCCGTTACCCTCCGTGGGTTGATGTCTCCATCAACGTGGATTGACGATAGCACCACCTATCGGAACCACGAGAAAAATCTCCGTGTCTACAAATTGCGTTTGCTCTTCTCCACCTCTCCTTTTCTATATGTGCAATTTATTTTCCGCTTGCCGGGGGCGAAACTGCCCGCCACGAACACCTATGGGACCGGAGCCCCTTGTCTATGCGGTACGAGGGCGGAGGGAGCACAGAGAGCAGATCGAGGCGAGCACGCGGGTGGTTTTTACCCAGCTTCGGAGCTCTCCGGAGAGATAAAACTCCTACTGCTGCTTTGTGTTTCTATTCTGTTCTTGCTCACGAGCTTGGGTGAGTTGTAGTGTCGAATGAGTCGAACGAGCCGAACCCCCTCCACGTTGTGCATGGGCCTCCTTTTATAGTGCAAGGGGTCACCGACAGGTGTCAACGTAGGAGAAAGGGGTAAAAATGTAAAAGAGGTGGTAGTTGGAACAGTGCGGGAACAGTGAAGCTACAGTGCATGAACAGTGGTTGCTACCTACTTTGACAGTGGGGGACAAGGGCATTTAATGCCCGTCGCCGTCGACCCCAAAAGCTCCCGCCCGTGCGTCTCCGTCTGCCACGGCGATGGATCCACCACCGTGAAGTGCCACCGTGTCCCCAGTTGCACAGCCATCCGCCACGCTACCGAAAGGCCCTGTATGCGCGCGGGCTGATGAGCTGGAGCGCGGGCACACAGCGTAGTCCTCCCGGCAAGCACCTTGCCGGGGCCTTGACCTTGCCGGACCCGGGAGCTTGCCGGGCTCTGTAACTTGTCGCTTCCCGGGCCCTCGCCGGGACGCATATAGCGCCGAGGCGCGTCTTCTATGATGCAATCTTCTAGTCTTCCCGGCGAGCTCCTCTCGCCAGGGCCTTGTGTGATTGATATTACCTTGAGCCTGGAACGGCCTTCCCGGCAAGCTCCGCTTGCCGGGGTCTTGATCTTCTGTTTTGTATGCTTTGTCTTTGAATGGTTTGACATGGAGTAGGAAGGTCTCCGGCAAGCACGTGGTAAACCCTGCCGCGGGAAGCTGCAACTGCCCGTGCACAAGTTGGGGTACTGAGGTACCCCTACCTTAGTACACCGACAGGAGCCCCCGGGCCTGGGCCACACACGGTGCCGAGCGCTGTTGGGCCAGGCCCAAAACAGTGCACGGGCACACGCGGCCCACGGCGCGTCGAATCCACTTCCGCATCTGCCGCATCCCCCAACGGCACGCGTCGATTGCGGCGTCGTGGGAGACGTGGGCGGCGCGTGCGGTCATTAGGGCATCCACTCCCGTGATCGTGGTGCAGGGCGAGGTCACTTCACCCGTCGCTCCGGCCCCGCCGCCACGCTGCCCTCATGCACGGGGTCGGGCGGCGAAGGTGGGAGACCGAGCCGTCCGCGGGCGGAGATGGCGAGTCGGCCCGCTCCTCTGCCTCTCCTGCTTCCCGATTGGCGGGCAGGCGGTTGAGCCCCACCTCGCCCTTTAAAAAGGGCGGAAGGGGAGCACAATGGTCTCACACTTCCCTTCTCCTTCGTCTTCACTTCCGTTCTTCTTTACGCCATGGAAGGAGGAAATCCTAGTTCTTCAATGGTGGCAGCGAGGGTCGCCTCCGGGCAGCGCACTTCTCCTATCCAAGACCTGGCGGCGGAGCCGCCACGAGGGGAGAGGGAGAGGGCGAGGCCGCGACGAGGCCGAGGGCGTGGTCGAGGCGGTCGAGGAGAGGCGGTCGTGGCGACGCGTGCCTCCCGTCCCTCCGGTGGCTCCTGCCTCGAGGCGGTCCATACTGAGACGATCCTCGGGAGTTCTTCATCAAGCTGCGCCGAGCGCCTCGTCGCCGCCTCCGGCTGCCGGCTCCGTTCATGAGCGCGATGGAACCGGATCCGCCGAGGTGATGGAGTTGCGCATGAGGGCTGTGGGATCAGCGGCACTCGAGTGAGTGTCGTGTCCCCAGCCCCGGCGTGATGTACTTCGACCGAGGGTGGAAGACGTTCGCCGCATCCACAGCTTGACGGCGGGGTTTACCTCCATTTCAAGTTGATGGAGGGCGACCTTCTCGCCGTCAAGGTCTTGGGATTCCAGGATCCGGCGAGATGTCTGTGTGGACAGCTCCTCCGATAGCGAAGGTCCTCCTCGAGCGAGAGTGACGAGGAGGGGAGCGACAGCGGCGACGACGGGATGGCGGGTCCGACTAGGCGTCGGACGCTGCTCAGCAGCCACCGGCGACCCCATCATCCGGTCGCCGCCTTCGAACTCCCCGGGCCGTCTCCTTGGGCGGCCGGCGTGGGAGGCTGTGGAAGAGGAAGAGGGTGGCGGCAAGGCCGTCAAATCGAGTACGAGGGCGAGGAGCCTCGACAGCGCAGGCCGACGCCCCACCACCCGCCTTCAAGCTCTCGCCTCCGGCGCCTCCGTCTCCGCCAAGCTCCCGCCGCCCCGGAAGTTCTCTTGGTGTCTTCTGGCCCGTAGCTCTCCTAGGCGCCCTTTTCTTCCCGCAAGCTTCTCTTGCCGGGCCTCCTTGACCTACCTCCTGAACTCCCGAGCAGAGAAACAGGAGGGGATTACGGCATCTTATCTTTCAATTTGTAAGCCCTCGGGCCTTAGTTGTATTCAAAATATGTAATCCTCTCTATCATGTTTTTCATCCTCTATGGACTTGTACTAAACTAGGATGTTTTTAATGAAAAGAGGGAATGCTTGCGGACCAAGTCTTTTACTTGACTTCGTGCCTTGTATGTTCCCATCCCACGCCTCGGGAGCTTGCGGTCTGAACACGCTTGCTGAGTGCGGGACATCAGCAGCCCGCTGGCGGTGTTGCTTCCGGCAAGCAACCTTGCCGGGCCAGTTGCAGCGCACTTGTGTTTGTTGAGCGGACTCGGAAACGAAACAAGGGCGCGACACTTGTCGCAGCTCACTTAAATCATTGAGCGTGCTCGAAAACAAACCAAGGGCGCGACACTTGTTGCAGCTCACTTAGATCGTTGAGCGTGCTCGAAAACAAACCAAGGGCGCAACTGGACCGCGACCTGGTTCCTCCGCGCACGGGTTCTACAAGACACGCTCGTTCAAGGACGCGGCCCCGCTTTCCCCGGTCCATGAGAGGATGCATGACGAGGGACGAAAAACTTATCTGATATCACAGCCCCCCGGCAACTATGGCTTGCCGGGGATGAATCTCGTTGTTCGCAGCCCCAAAGAACACCGCTCGCGGGACCAGTCTTTGCGCCCTTTCTTCGTTCTTGCCGCTGACATCGCAGCCCCCGGCGACCCTGGCTTGCCGCGAAGGGATCTTGGTACTCGCAGCCCCCGGCAACTCTGGCTCCGCCAAAATCCAGGTGCTGGTGTGCTCTTCTGGTTTCTCCTTGTTGCTGTAATTTCAGTCATGCAAACAGCTGAGCTAGTTCTGCAACAGTTTCATTATTTATATGTATATGTATATAAATCGTTTCTGCGCGACTTTGCAATGCGATGCCGTGCCTTGCCCTTCGTATGTTTGTACTTCGCCTCGGGAGCTTGCGGTCGCGAACACGCTTGTTGAGTCGCGGGACATCGGCAGCCATTGGCGGTGCTGCTTCGCAAGCAACCTTGCGGGCGATTCTGCGACTTGTGTTTGTTGAACGGACTCGAAAACGAAACAAGGGCGCGACACTTGTCGCAGCTCACTTAAATCGTTGAGCGTGCTCGAAAACAAATCAAGGGCGCAACTGGGCCACGACCTGGCTCCTCCGCGCACAAGTTTCTCGTACGAAGGGCATCTTACGGCAGGGCTTGCTACGTTACACCCTCTACTTTACACCCTTTGTGCGCTTCAACCCTACGCTTTTAGGGAACTTGCCGGCAGGGGCCCTTGCCGCGAGCGCTGAGTGCTGAACTCGAAGCAGCCTGCTGGCTAAGGCTTTACCGGCAAGCAACCTTGCCGCGGCTAGTCGCAACGCACTTAGCTTGCTGAGCGGACTCGGAAACGAAACAAGGGCGCGACACTTGTCGCAGCTCACTTAAATCGTTGAGCGTGCTCGAAAACAAGATAAGGGTGCGGCTATCCACGGGTAGGTTCCTCCGCGCACAGGTATCGCGTACAAAGGACGAACGCACGAGGAACATAACATAAAAAAGCATGGAACTAAGGAGTGCTCTGCACAAAAGCTCGGACAACTTAGCTTTTCCGTCTTCTGCGATCCGGCAAGGCCGCATTTCTCCCTTGGTTTCTTCCCTTGTATGTTTTCACCCTCACGCTTCCAGGGAACCTGCCGGCGCAAACACACTTGCTGAGTGCGGAACATCAGCAGCCCGCTGGCGGTGTTGCCTCCGGCAGGAAGAACTCGTCGGGCCAGTTGCAGCGCGCCTTCATTGTTGAGCGGACTCGAAACAGATCAGGGGTGCAACTTAGCCACGATTCGTCTCCTTTGCGCACAGGTTTTCCATACAAGGTACGGACTTTCAAGGGATACGGCTCAAAAGTTTGAAACCGACTGCTTTCTTTGCTTTACTTGCTGGTGGAGCTCGATGGCGCGTCCTCGACGGCGGCGCAGCACTCCGGGGAGGTGCGCTTGCCGGAGTAGGCACCAGAGCTGTTCCTGCCGGACTTGATCTTGCCGATGGAGCTCGATGGCGCGCCCTCGACGGCAGCGCAGCACTCCGAAGAGGTGCGGTTGCCGGAGTGGGCCCCAGAGCACTTGCCGGACTCGTGCGCTGTTCCGAGGAGCAGCCCCCAGCGCAGCCCCCAGCGTGAGTCTGGGTTCTGCACTCTCGCTCGCCGGGCGTGTTTGAAGATTTTGGTTTTCTGTCGAGATGGGCGCGGGTCCACGGAGACCGAAGCGCGGTCATCCGTCTTGTCCTTGGATCTGGTGGCGCCGCGAGTGTCCTCGCCGGCGGCCACCCTTCCGACGGCGTCTCCTCCGCCCACCGTTGGCTCCGGTGGCGGCGGATGAGACGCAGACGGGCCTCCAACCTCCGAAGCCTTCTTCTTCGGGGCCATGGCGCGATTGTAGACGAAGTTGCTGATGAAACTAGAGAGGTTGATGAAGAGCGCGCCCGCGCGAACGCCGGATCAGGTCCGCACAACCTCGACGCCCCCTACCTGGCGCGCCAAAGATGCCAGGGGAGAAACTGCCCGCCACGAACACCTATGGGACCGGAGCCCCTTGTCTATGCGGTACGAGGGCGGAGGGAGCACAGAGAGCAGATCGAGGCGAGCACGCGGGCGGTTTTTACCCAGCTTCGGAGCTCTCCGGAGAGATAAAACTCCTACTGCTGCTTTGTGTTTCTATTCTGTTCTTGCTCACGAGCTTGGGTGAGTTGTAGTGTCGAATGAGTCGAACGAGCCGAACCCCCTCCACGTTGTGCATGGGCCTCCTTTTATAGTGCAAGGGGTCACCGACAGTGTCAACGTGGAGAAAGGGGTAAAATGTAAAAGAGGTGGTAGTTGGAACAAAGTCGGGAACAAGAAGCTACGATGCATGAACAGTGGTTGCTACCTACTTTGACAGTGGGGGACAAGGGCATTTAATGCCCGTCGCCGTCGACCCCAAAAGCTCCCGCCCGTGCGTCTCCGTCTGCCACGGCGATGGATCCACCACCGTGAAGTGCCACCGTGTCCCCCAGGCTGCACAGACATCCGCCACGCGCCCCTGGAAAGGCCCCAGGGCGACGCGTGGGCTGATGAGCTGGAGCGCGGGCACACAGCGTAGTCCTCCCGGCAAGCACCTTGCCGGGGCCTTGACCTTGCTGGACCCGGGAGCTTGCCGGGCTCTGTAACTTGTCGCTTCTCGGGCCCTCGCCGGGACGCATATAGCGCCGAGGCGCGTCTTCTATGATGCAATCTTCTAGTCTTCCCGGCGAGCTCCTCTCGCCAGGGCCTTGCGTGATTGATATTACCTTGAGCCTGGAACGGCCTTCCCGGCAAGCTCCGCTTGCCGGGGTCTTGATCTTCTGTTTTGTATGCTTTGTCTTTGAATGGTTTGACATGGAGTAGGAAGGTCTCCGGCAAGCACGTGGTAAAACCCTGCCGCGGGAAGCTGCAACTGCCCGTGCACAAGTTGGGGTACTGAGGTACCCCTACCTTAGTACACCGACACCGCTGCTCATACTCTAGAATTGCATGTGTAGCTTGTTGCTCGACTTGAATGCATGATGCTTGCCTTGATCTTCATTGTGAACTTGCTAAAAACTTGTTCAAATCAAAAGGCATAATTTTTATCTTGTCGAGTAGTCTAATCACCCCCCCCTCTAGACACTCTTGCCTTCAACGATCCTACAACTGGCATCATAATGAACTTCCGCTTCATGCACAACCAAGGAGGAAGGTTATACAAACATAGAGTCACAGGCCAGGTGCTATGGTTGCTGCTCTGCTCCCCAAAAGGATTAATGCCATCTGCGCTTAGACCAAACCATACGCTCCTTGCGTCATCTACAAACTCCTTCCCGTACTTTCTTTCAATTTTTCTCCATCGCGACCCGCCGCCAGTACTCTCAACTTTCCGCCTTTCTTACGGTCTTCTCGTGCCATCGCACGCTTTGGCATGCTCTTTGTTTTGGAACAAACGTTTCAACCGTGGTATTATAGGAGAATACCACATCACCTTGGCAGGAATCTTCTTCCTGGGGCGCTCGCCCTTGACATCACCAGGCTCATCGCGGCTGATCTGATAGCGCACCTACATATGCAAACTAAGTGTTATTTTTGACCACACCTACAAATGCAAACTAAGTGTTATTTTTTACCTCAAATTGCATATAAATCAAATACTAGCACATATATATATTTCCTCCCAAATTACCAAACTCACAAATTAGTAACTATATAAAGCATTGCAAGAGCTAATCTAGTAATGAGAGATGAAAGGACAAAGTTGCTAACCTTTGTGATCACTTGAATGGATGGGGGCCTTCAAATCTTGACAAATTTTGTGCAAAATGTGTGATGAGCTAGAGGGGAGAAGAGGAAGAACAGAGAGGAGAGGAGAGGGGAAAGGGGGAAGAACAGAGCGAGCTGGACGAAGGGTTTATATGCAGGAGGACCTTTAGTACCGGTTCGTGCCACGAACCGGTACTAAAGGTGCTGGAGGGGGCCCAGACTGACAACATCCTACCACCACCCTCATTAGTACCGGTTCGTGGCACGAACCGGTGCTAAAGGTTAGCCACGAACCGGTACTAATGAGAGCGGCCCGGCTAGCCGTTGGAACCGGCACTAATGTATACATTAGTGCCGGCTCTAATACAAACCGACACTAATGTGCTTCACGTTTGACCCTTTTTCTACTAGTGTTAGTTTCAGGGTGATAGAATGAAGCGTAGTCAAGCTTGATGCCCATATTTTTGCACCAGAGTTTAACCTCGTCGGCCGTGAAGTTCGTGCCGTTATCAGTGATGATGCTGTGGGGGACGCCATAACGGTGTACTACCCCAGATATGAAGTCTATCACAGGTCCAGATTCGGCCATTTTAACTGGCTTGGCCTCTATCCATTTGGTGAATTTGTCCACCATGACCAATAGGTATTTTTGCTTGTGGGTTCCCCCTTTAAGGGGTCCAACCATGTCAAGCCCCCAGACCGCGAACGGCCAGGTGATGGGTATAGTTTTGAGGGCGGTGGGTGGCATGTGGCTTTGATTAGCAAAGAGCTGGCAACCGACGCATCGTTGGACTAAGTCCTGAGCATCTGCCCGGGCCGTCGGCCAATAAAATCCTGTACGGAAGGCCTTGCCTACCAGGGCCCGGGCTGCGGCGTGGTGCTCGCCGAGGCCGGCGTGAATTTCAGCCAGAAGATTTCGCCCTTCCTCTTCGGAGATGCACCTTTAAAGGACTCCGGTTGTGCTTTTCTTATAAAGCTCTCCCTCATGGACCTTGTAGGTTTTAGATCGCCGTACTATGCAGCGGGCCTCGTTTTGGTCTTCGGGAAGTTCCTGCCTAATTAAGTAGGCTAGGAATGGTTCGGTCCATGGGGTAATGACTGCCATTATTTCATGGGCTGAAGGTGTTATTTCATTGGCTGAGCCATCGATTGTGTCAGAATGTTTAGTGTTGGGCGGTGCGGTTGGTTCCGGGTTGTTGTTTCCAGACTCTTCTTCCCATAATACGAATTTCTTAAAAAGCCGCTCCAGGAAGATGTTTGGAGGGACGGTGTCGCACTTTGCGCCGATGCGTGCCAACACGTCGGCCGCCTGGTTATTGTCCCGGACTACATGGTGGAATTCGAGTCCTTCGAACCGAGCTAACATTTTTAAGACGGCGTTACGGTAGGCTGCCATTTTCAGATCCTTGGCGTCAAAGTCTCCATTTACTTGGGATATTGCGAGGTTTGAATCCCCGCGGACCTCTAGGCGTTGAATGCCCATGGAGATTGCCATCCGGAGACCATGTAGAAGGGCCTCGTATTCGGCTGCATTGTTGGAGTCCGTGTACATTATCTGAAGTACGTATTGGACTGTGTCTCTGGTTGGGGACGTCAAGACGACGCCAACCCCCAAGCCGGCCAACATTTTGGAGCCATCGAAATGCATGATCCAATTGGGAGTATGCGCCGTACTCTTTAGGGAGTTCGGCTTCGGTCCATTCAACGATGAAGTCGGCCAAAACTTGCGACTTTATAGCTTGCCATGGTTTGTAGGTTATGTCGAATGGTAGGAGCTCAATGGCCCATTTTGCAATCATGCCCATCGTGTCGCGGTTGTTTATAATGTCATTGAGAGGTACTTCGGAGGCCACTGTTATCGAACACTCTTGAAAGTAGTGTCGCAGCATCCGGGATGCCATGAACACCGCGTACGCTATCTTTTGATAATGTGGATAGCGGGAATTGCATGGAGTTAAGACAGTGGATACGTAGTACACTGGTTTTTGAAGAGGGAATTTGTGTTTCCTTCTGTTTCTTGTTCGATGACGAGCACCGCGCTTACAACTTGATGTGTTGCCGCGATATATAATAAGATTGGTTCGCCCAAGTTGGGCGCGGCTAGTACCGGATTTGTTGCCAATATGGCCTTTATTTCTTCGAGTCCGGCCGTGGCAGCATCCGTCCATTTGAAGTGCTCGGTGCGCCGGAGGAGGCGATAAAGTGGCAATGCCTTTTCTCCCAAGCGGGAGATGAAGCGGTTTGCCACACGTCCAGTCAATTTTTATTTTTGTTTGAGGTCTCTTGGGATATCCAACTGTGATAGAGCTCGATCTTGGCTGTGTTTGCTTCGATTCCTCTACCAGATACAATGAAGCCTAAGAGGTTTCCGGCTGGTATGCCGAAAACACATTTTTCCAGGTTGAAAAGTTTCCGAATTTGGAAGCTTGGATTGCAGGGTGTTGTCCAACGAATCTAGTCCGCTGCCTGACTTTAGGTTCAGTACTTGATTGGCATCCGTCCCTCCGCGGGAATCTGGCATGGAGGGATCAGGAATCCGGACATAACTGGTCTTTAATATAGAAGAAGAGTCGCCGCATTGTTCCTCTACCACAGCAATGTGGTGGGTAGCCTGGGGAGAGTTGATCTCTCTCAGATCGGTTTTAAGCCCAATATGATCGTAGTCTGTAGCGACTCCCGGGGCGGCGATGCGATCAAAGAGCTCGTTTACGGAGGAGAGCTCCATCGGATAAAAAATCTAGCTGCTTGGCGAATTCTGAGTTGACGTGAAGATCGCTTTTGATGACCCGAGAGGTCATTATCGGAGCGGCGGCCGAACAGGCGATCATAAGAAAACCACCTAGCCGGATAGTTTGGCCGGTGGCCAAAGCTCCTTTGGCAACGGTACCGTCTTTGAAGACGGGAAGAGGCATCCTTCCTGATTGCGACGACACAGAGGAACTCTTAATGAAAGCACCAATGTCGGTGTCAAAACCCGCGGATCTCGGGTAGGGGGTCCCGAATTGTGCGTCTAGGCGGATGGTAACAGGAGACAAGGGACACGATGTTTTTACCCAGGTTCGGGCCCTCTCGATGGAGGAAAAACCCTACTCCTGCCTGATTGATATTGATGATATGGGTAGTACAAGAGTGGATCTACCACGAGACCAAGGAGGCTAAACCCTCGAAGCTAGCCTATGGTGTGATTGTTGTTCGTCCTATGGACTAAAACCCTCCGGTTTATATAGACACCGGAGAGGGCTAGGGTTACACAGAGTCGGTTACAATGGTAGGAGATCTACATATCCGTATTGCCAAGCTTGCCTTCCACGCCAAGGAAAGTCCCATCCGGACACGTGACGAAGTCTTCAATCTTGTATTTTCATAATCTTGGAGTACGGCCAATGATGATAGTTCGGCTATCCGGACACCCCCTAGTCCAGGCCCTCAACAGCGATTTGACCTATGAGGAGAAACCAGTTAAGATTCTTGATTATGCCAGCCGAGTCACCCACATCAAAGTTATCAAGTTTTGCAAAGTTCAGTGGAGCCACCACACCGAGGATGAAGCCACCAGGGAGCGAGAAGAAGATCTGCTGAAGGACCACCCTCACCTATTTTCTAGCCAACCAGAATCTCGAGGGCGAGATTCATCTTAAGGGAGGTAGGTTTGTAACATCCCAAATTTTTAATTTGGAATGTTATACAAATAGATCATTATTACATATCATATTTAATGCATTTTGCTTTGATCCTAGAAAATACAACGCAACTCAAGGACCCACGGAGAGAGTTGGGGATTTCGATATTTTCATATTTGAGTTTTCTCAAATTTTGAAAATAGGATCATTTGATTTTATTTATATTATCTTCAATTATTTCAAATTATAAATTATGAGAGAGGGAATAAAATGACTTTCCCAAAATAAAGAAATATTGAGGATTTAATAAAAAAATCAAATAAGATTTTATTTTGGATTTTATTGCTATTTTATTTGAATTTAGGAAAAATGCGTGTTTCACAAAATTGCATTTAGGGCCCAAATAAATGTTCATCTAAACCGGCTTGATTTTAGAAGTTGGGGAAAATTTTTGAGTATTTTTGGAGACCATTTAGTATTTCTTTCGTTTGATTTCCTGTGCGATAATTATATAAAAAAAATCCGAACCGACTACGGGCTGGGTTCGGCTAGGACTTTCCTGGCCGGGGCCTTTATAAGCCACCCAGGGGCGCCCCGTCAGCCCACCCGAGCCGCCCGCCGCCCGAACCCTAACCCTAGCGCCGCCCGCCGTTGCCGCCGCCATTGCTACTACAGCCGCCTGCCGCCAACCGCCGCCGCCGCCGCCGGACCCGCCGACGCCGCCGCCAACCGCCGTCGAACGTCGCCGGAGCCGCCGCCGCCGCCAACCCGCATCCTGAGGTTGACCCGAGCCGCCGCCGTTTATTTTTTTTGAAAAATCGTTCAGTTTTCCGTCGGTTTTTTTAGATTCGTTTTTTATTATTAGATCGGTTTTTTTTCGGTTTAGGTTAATTAGCAAGCATTCGCTCGTTCGTTCGTTTTAACGAACGCGTTCATTGTTTAGATCCAGATAATGAACGTTCGTTCGTTAATCTGTTCGTCATTTTTCTTTTTCACGGATTTATTCCGCGATTTTTCTGATCGCGATTTCTGATCTGATCATCGTTTTAGTATAACTTTTCGCTCGTTTATCGGAATCTGGCGATTCAAGCGCCTAGAGTTTCATCTCAAAACCCTCTTTCCGAATAATCTATTTAAACAAGTTATTGCTTCTGTAAAAAATTGACTTAGGTCCAGATTAGTAAACGAAGCTTGTTTCTTTCGCCGTTTGCGTTTTGTTTCTTCGTTCGATTTGATTCTTTTTGCAAAACGGAGTTCTTTAGTTGAGCTTTCTGGTTAGATCTCTTATTTGAGTTTTACCCGTGCATTAGATGAGTACTTATTGTATGCTTGTTTGTTGTTTGCTTGCAATAGAGTACCCGCATTATGCCGCTTGCTACTTCGAATCCCTAGGTTTCGCGGATCTATAGCAAGGCAAGTAACACTTTGATCATATCCCTTTATTACCCAGTTTTTATGCATTAGATCAATCCTCAAACAATTGCATGATTAGGATCTGATTATTATGTGGGTTTTGGGAAGTAGATGAGGTAGTACCTATTACCTGTTTTATTATTAAACCCTTGGGAGTTACTTCTACGTTTGCTTATTATGCCATGCTATGCTAGTAGACGTGGATTGGGTGAGTGAATCCATGACAGATGTGAGATTGCTAAATTAATGGTTTATTTAAGGTGGCAACTTTAATACACATCTGGGTGGATTGATGTACCTGGGTATTCCAGGATTGCCTATTTGTTTTTGGACCGCCACCCAGGCTCAAAGGGATCATCAGATTATTCATGCTAGTAACTTCCGTGTGCAGCCACATGCTATTATGGGCTCTAGCATAGTTGACTAAGTCGTGCAAACTCTTACAGTGGTAGACTAGCAGATGTAGGGGAAAGTAGGTGTACAGGTCTACCCATCATAAGGTGCTAGCGCTTCTGAAAGACTATGTCTTGGTCATCCGTTTCTCAAACACCATGTAGTGCGAGAAAACCAACGGAGGAGATCAAGTCGTGTGGGGAAAAGTGCGCAACCTCTGTAGAGTGTATAAACTAATCATGATTAGCCGTGTCCCCGATTATGGACGTTTTGAGTATCTAGTACTTGGATTATCATGTGAATCTCATCACGTTACTTTTAATTAATATTGTTGGGTTTGTTTAATGATGATGTTACTTAATTGGGATTGAGAATGCTGTCAACCATTCTCAATGTTTAACAACCACCATGATAGTTAATAAAATTTATTACTTTGCAGTAGGGAAAAATTGGCTTTATGCAAAACTGTAACCATAGAGCTTTCCACCAAGCCACATATGCATGTAGTATAGCATTATTCTTTCATTACTCTCTACGTGTTACATTGCCAGCATATTCCATGTGCTGACCCGTTTTCGGGCTGCAACGTTCATGTTGCAGACTTTTCAGACGACGAGCAAGATGCCTTAGGATCGTGGTTCTATACTCAGTGATGCCGTTGGAGTTGATGGACTCACTTATCTTCCAAGCCTTCCGCTGTTATCGTTATTAGATGGCCTTAAGCCATATTTATTGTAATAAGCTCTCTTTTGAGACATTTGATGTAATAAGTGTGTGATTGCTACTCTGTTATAAATCCTTCGAGTACTGTGCGTGTCAGCATTACTGATCCAGGGATGACACTGATGCATAGAGATCAAACTGTTTGAGGTCTGGTGGCTACACTCTATAACCCAGTACAAATAATTTTACACTAAAAATGAACTAGCTCTATAACCTAGTACATATAATTTTACGCTAGCATTGTACTAGGGCTATAACCTAGTACAAATCATTTTACACTAGAGTTGAACTAGCTCTATGACCTAGTACACACAATTTTAAACTAGAGTTGAACTAGCTCTATAACCTAGTACAAATAATTTTAAACTAGAGTTGAACTAGCTCTATAACCTAGTACAAACAATTTTACACTAGAGTTGAACTAGCTCTATAACCTAGTGCAAATCATTTTACACTATAGTTGAACTAGCTCTATAACCTAGTACAAATTATTTTACATTATAATTGAACTAGCTCTATTACCTAGTACAAATAATTTAACACTAGAGTTGAACTAGCTCTATAACCTAGTAAAAATAATTTTACACTAGAAATGAAGTAGCTCTATTATCTAGTACAAATAATTTTACACTAGAACTGAACTAGCTATATAACCTAGTACAAATCATTTTACACTAGAGTTGAACTAGCTCTATGACCTAGTACACACAATTTTAGACTAGAGTTGAACTAGCTCTATAACCTAGTACAAATAATTTTAGACTAGAGTTGAACTAGCTCTATAACCTAGTACAAATAATTTTAAACTAGAGTTGAACTAGCTCTATAACCTAGTACAAATAATTTTACACTAGAGTTGAACTAGCTCTATAACCTAGTACAAATCATTTTACACTATAGTTGAACTAGCTCTATAACCTACTAAAAATAATTTTACACTAGAATTGAACCAGCTTTATAACCAAGTAGAATAAATTTTACACTAGAGTTGAACTTGCTCTATAACCTAGTACAAATAATTTTATACTAGAAATGAACTAGCTCTATAACCTAGTACACATAATTTTACACTAGCATTGTACTAGGGTTATAACCTAGTACAAATCATTTTACACTAGAGTTGAACTAGCTCTATGACCTAGTACACATGATTTTAGACTATAGTTGAACTAGCTCTATAAGATAGTACAAATAATTTTAGACTAGAGTTGAACTAGCTCTATAACCTATTACAAATAATTTTACACTAGAGTTGAACTAGCTCTATAACCTAGTACAAATAATTTTATACTAGAGTTGAACTAGCTCTATAACATAGTGCAAATCATTTTACACTGGAGTTGAGCTAGCTCTATAACCTAGTACAAATAATTTTACATTAGAATTGAACTAGCTCTATTACCTAGTACAAATAATTTTACACTAGAGTTGAACTAGCTCAATAGCCTAGTACAAATAATTTTACACTTGAAATGAACTAGCTCTATTGTCTAGTACAAATAATTTTACACTAGAATTGAACTAGCTCTATAACCTAGTACAGATCATTTTACACTAGAGTTGATCTAGCTCTATGACCTAGTACACACAATTTTAGACTAGAGTTGAACAAGCTCTATAACCTAGTAAAAATAATTTAAACTAGAATGGAACTAGCTCTATAACCTAGTACAAATAATTTTAAACTAGATTTGAACTAGCTCTATAACCTAGTACAAATAATTTTACACTAGATTTGAACTAGCTCTATAACCTAGTACAAATAATTTTACACTAGAGTTGAACTAGCTCTATAACCTAGAACAAATCATTTTACACTATAGTTGAACTAGCTGTATAACCTACTACAAATAATTTTACACTTGAATTGAACTAGCTTTATAACCAACTACAAATAATTTTACACTAGAGTTGAACTAGCTCTATAAGCTAGTACAAATAATTTTACACTAGAAATGAACCTGCTCTATAACCTAGTACACATAATTTTACACTAGCATTGTACTAGGGTTATAACCTAGTACAAATCATTTTACACTAGAGTTGAACTAGCTCTATGACCTAGTACACATGATTTTAGACTATAGTTGAACTAGCTCTATAAGATAGTACAAATAATTTAAGACTAGAGTTGAACTAGCTCTATAACCTAGTACAAATAATTTTACACTAGAGTTGAACTAGCGCTATAACCTAATACAAATAATTTTATACAAGAGTTGAACTAGCTCTACAACCTAGTGCAAATCATTTTACACTATAGTTGAACTAGCTCTATAACCTAGTACAAATAATTTTACATTAGAATTTAACTAGCTCTATTACCTAGTACAAATAATTTTACACTAGAGTTGAACTAGCTCAATAGCCTAGTACAAATAATTTTACACTAGAAATCAAATGGCTCTATTATCTAGTACAAATAATTTTACACTAGAACTGAACTAGCTCTATAACCTAGTACAAATCATTTTACAGTAGAGTTTAACTAGCTCTATGACCTAGTACACACAATTTTAGACTAGAGTTGAACTAGCTCTATAACCTAGTACAAATAATTTAAACTAGAATGGAACTAGCTCTATAACCTAGTACAAATAATTTTACACTAGAGTTGAACTAGCTCTATAACCTAGTACAAATAATTTTACACTAGAGTTGAACTAGCTCTATAACCTAGTAAAAATAATTTTACACTAGAAATGAACTAGCTCTATTATCTAGTACAAATATTTTTACACTAGAACTGAACTAGCTATATAACCTAGTACAAATCATTTTACACTAGAGTTGAACTAGATCTATGACCTAGTACACACAATTTTAGACTAGAGTTGAACTAGCTCTATAACCTAGTACAAATAATTTTAGACTAGAGTTGAACTAGCTCTATAACCTAGTACAAATAATTTTAAACTAGAGTTGAACTAGCTCTATAACCTAGTACAAATAATTTTACACTAGAGTTGAACTAGCTCTATAACCTAGTACAAATAATTTTACACTATAGTTGAACTAGCTCTATAACCTACTAAAAATAATTTTACACTAGAATTGAACCAACTTTATAACCAAGTAGAATAAATTTTACACTAGAGTCGAACTTGCTCTATAACCTAGTAAAAATAATTTTATACTAGAAATGAACTAGCTCTATAACCAAGTACACATAATTTTACACTAGCATTGTACTAGGGTTATAACCTAATACAAATAATTTTATACAAGAGTTGAACTAGCTCTACAACCTAGTGCAAATCATTTTACACTATAGTTGAACTAGCTCTATAACCTAGTACAAATAATTTTACATTAGAATTTAACTAGCTCTATTACCTAGTACAAATAATTTTACACTAGAGTTGAACTAGCTCAATAGCCTAGTACAAATAATTTTACACTAGAAATCAAATGGCTCTATTATCTAGTACAAATAATTTTACACTAGAACTAAACTAGCTCTATAACCTAGTACAAATCATTTTACAGTAGAGTTTAACTAGCTCTATGACCTAGTACACACAATTTTAGACTAGAGTTGAACTAGCTCTATAACCTAGTACAAATAATTTAAACTAGAATGGAACTAGCTCTATAACCTAGTACAAATAATTTTACACTAGAGTTGAACTAGCTCTATAACCTAGTACAAATAATTTTACACTAGAGCTGAACTAGCTCTATAACCTAGTACAAATCATTTTACACTATAGTTGAACTAGCTCTATAACCTAGTACAAATAATTTTACACTAGAATTGAACTAGCTTTATAACCTAGTACAAATAATTTGACACTAGAGTTGAACTAGCTCTATAAGGTAGTATAAATAATTTTGCACTAGAAATGAACTAGCTCTATAACCTAGTACACATAATTTTACACTAGCATTGTACTAGGGCTATAACCTAGTACAAATCATTTTACACTAGAGTTGAACTAGCTCTATAAACTAGTACAAATAATTTTAAACTAGAATTGAACTAGCTTTATAACCTAGTACACAAAATTTTATACTGGAGTTGAGCTAGCTCTATAACCTAGTACAAATAATTTAAACTAGAATTGAACTAGCTCTATAACCTAGTACAAATCATTTTACACTAGCGTTGAACTAGCTCTATAACCAAGTACAAATCATTTTACATTAGAATTGAACGAGCTCTGTTACCTAGTACAAATAATTTTACACTAGAGTTGAACTAGCTCTATAACCTAGTACAAATAATTTTACACTAGAAATGAACTAGCTCTATTATCTAGTACAAATAATTTTACACTAAAACTGAACTAGCTATATAACCTCGTACAAATCATTTTACACTAGAGTTGAACTAGCTCTATGACCTAGTACACACAATTTTAGACTAGAGTTGAATTAGCTCTATAACCTAGTACAAATAATTTTAACTAGAGTTGAACTAGCTCTATAACCTAGTACAAATAATTTTACACTAGAGTTGAACTAGCTCTACAACCTAGTAAAAATAATTTTACACTAGAGTTGAACTAGCTCTATAACCTAGTACAAATAATTTTACACAAGAGTTGAACTAGCTCTATAACCTAGTACAAACAATTTTAGACTAGAGTTGAACTAGCTCTATAACATAGTGCAAATAATTTTAAACCAGATTTGAACTAGCTCTATAACCTAGTACAAATAGTTTTACACTAGAGTTGAACTAGCTCTATAACCTAGTACATACAATTTTAGACTAGAGTTGAACAAGCTCTATAACCTAGTACAAATCATTTTACACTATAGTTGAACTAGCTCTATAACCTAGTACAAATAATTTTACACTAGAGTTGAACTAGCTCTATAACCTAGTACAGATAATTTTAAACTATAGTTGAACTAGCTCTATAACCTAGTACAAATAATTTTAAACTATAGTTGAACTAGCTCTATAACCTAGTACAAATAATTTTACACTAGAGTTGAACTAGCTCTATAACGAAGTACAAATAATTTTACACTAGAGTTGAACTAGCTCCATAACCTAGTACAAATCATTTTAAATTAGAGTTGAACTAGTTCTATAACCTAGTACAAATAATTTTACACTAGAGTTGAACTAGCTCTATAACCTAGTGCAAATCATTTTACACTATAGTTGAACTAGCTCTATAACCTAGTACAAATCATTTTACATTAGAATTGAACTAGCTCTATTACCTAGTACAAATAATTTTACACTAGAGTTGAACTAGCTCTATAACCTAGTAAAAATAATTTTACACTAGAAATGAACTAGCTCTATTATCTAGTACAAATAATTTTACACTAGAACTGAACTAGCTATATAACCTAGTACAAATCATTTTACACTAGAGTTGAACTAGCCTATAACCTAGTACAAATAATTTTGAACTAGGGTTGAACTAGCTCTATAACCTAGTACAAATAATTGTACATTAGAATTGAACTAGCTCAATAGCCTAGTACAAATAATTTTACACTTGAAATGAACTAGCTCAATAGCTTATTACAAATAATTTTACACTTGAAATGAACTAGCTCAATTGTCTAGTACAAATAATTTTACACTAGAATTGAACTAGCTCTATAACCTAGTACAAATTATTTTAGACTAGAGTTGAACTAGCTCTATGACCTAGTACACACAATTTTAGACTAGAGTTGAACAAGCTCTATAACCTAGTAAAAATAATTTAAACTAGAATGGAACTAGCTCTATAACCTAGTACAAATAATTTTAAACTAGATTTGAACTAGCTCTATAACCTAGTACAAATAATTTTACACTAGATTTGAACTAGCTCTATAACCTAGTACAAATAATTTTACACTAGAACTGAACTAGCTCTATAACCTAGAACAAATCATTTTACACTATAGTTGAACTAGCTCTATAACCTACTACAAATAATTTTACACTCGAATTGAACTAGCTTTATAACCAAGTACAAATAATTTTACACTAGAGTTGAACTAGCTCTATAAGCTAGTACAAATAATTTTACACTAGAAATGAACCTGCTCTATAACCTAGTACACATAATTTTACACTAGCATTGTACTAGGGTTATACCCTAGTACAAATCATTTTACACTAGAGTTGAACTAGCTCTATGACCTAGTACACACAATTTTAGACTATAGTTGAACTAGCTCTATAAGATAGTACAAATAACTTTTGACTAGAGTTGAACTAGCTCTACAACCTAGTACAAATAACTTTACACTAGAGTTGAACTAGCTCTATAACCTAATACAAATAGTTTTATACTAGAGTTGAACTAGCTCTACAACCTAGTGCAAATCATTTTACACTATAGTTGAACTAGCTCTATAACCTAGTACAAATATTTTAAATTAGAATTGAACTAGCCCTATTACCTTGTACAAATAATTTTACACTAGAGTTGAACTAGTTCAATAGCCTAGTAAAATTATTTTACACTAGAAATCAACTAGCTCCATTATCTAGTACAAATCATTTTACACTAGAGTTGAACTCGCTCTATGACCTAGTACACACAATTTTAGACTAGAGTTGAACTAGCTCTATAACCTAGTACAAATAATTTAAACTAGAATGGAACTAGCTCTATAACATAGTACAAATAATTTTACACTAGAGTTGAACTAGCTCTATAACCTAGTACAAATAATTTTACACTAGAGCTGAACTAGCTGTATAACCTAGTACAGATCATTTTACACTATAGTTGAACTAGCTCTATAACCTAGTACAAATAATTTTACACTAGAATTGAACTAGCTTTATAACCTAGTATAAATAATTTTACACTAGAATCGAACTAGCTCTATAAGCTAGTACAAATAATTTTACACTAGAAATGAACCTGCTCTATAACCTAGTACACATAATTTTACACTAGCATTGTACTAGGGTTATAACCTAGTACAAATCATTTTACACTAGAGTTGAACTAGCTCTATGACCTAGTACACATGATTTTAGACTATAGTTGAACTAGCTCTATAAGATAGTACAAATAATTTAAGACTAGAGTTGAACTAGCTCTATAACCTAGTACAAATAATTTTACACTAGAGTTGAACTAGCGCTATAACCTAATACAAATAATTTTATACAAGAGTTGAACTAGCTCTACAACCTAGTAGAAATCATTTTACACTATAGTTGAACTAGCTCTATAACCTAGTACAAATTATTTTACATTATAATTTAACTAGCTCTATTACCTAGTACAAATAATTTTACACTAGAGTTGAACTAGCTCAATAGCCTAGTACAAATAATTTTACACTAGAAATCAAATGGCTCGATTATCTAGTACAAATAATTTTACACTAGAACTGAACTAGCTCTATAACCTAGTACAAATCATTTTACAGTAGAGTTTAACTAGCTCTATGACCTAGTACACACAATTTTAGACTAGAGTTGAACTAGCTCTATAACCTAGTACAAATAATTTAAACTAGAATGGAACTAGCTCTATAACCTAGTACAAATAATTTTACACTAGAGTTGAACTAGCTCTATAACCTAGTACAAATAATTTTACACTAGAGCTGAACTAGCTCTATAACCTAGTACAAATCATTTTACACTATAGTTGAACTAGCTCTATAACCTAGTACAAATAATTTTACACTAGAATTCAACTAGCTTTATAACCTAGTACAAATAATTTGACACTAGAGTTGAACTAGCTCTATAAGGTAGTATAAATAATTTTACACTAGAAATGAACTAGCTCTATAACCTAGTACACATAATTTTACACTAGCATTGTACTAGGGCTATAACCTAGTACAAATCATTTTACACTAGAGTTGAACTAGCTCTATAAACTAGTACAAATAATTTTAAACTAGAATTGAACTAGCTTTATAACCTAGTACACAAAATTTTATACTGGAGTTGAGCTAGCTCCATAACCTAGTACAAATAATTTAAACTAGAATTGAACTAGATCTATAACCTAGTACAAATCATTTTACACTAGCGTTGAACTAGCTCTATAACCAAGTACAAATCATTTTACATTAGAATTGAACGAGCTCTGTTACCTAGTACAAATAATTTTACACTAGAGTTCAACTAGCTCTATAACCTAGTACAAATAATTTTACACTAGAAATGAACTAGCTCTATTATCTAGTACAAATAATTTTACACTAAAACTGAACTAGCTATATAACCTAGTACAAATCATTTTACACTAGAGTTGAACTAGCTCTATGACCTAGTACACACAATTTTAGACTAGAGTTGAATTAGCTCTATTACCTAGTACAAATAATTTTAACTCGAGTTGAACTAGCTCTATAACCTAGTACAAATAATTTTACACTAGAGTTGGGCTAGCTCTATAAGCTAGTACAAATAATTTTACACTAGAGTTGAACTAGCTCTATAACCTAGTACAAATAATTTTACACAAGAGTTGAACTAGCTCTATAACCTAGTACAAACAATTTTAGACTAGAGTTGAACTAGCTCTATAACATAGTGCAAATAATTTTAAACCAGATTTGAACTAGCTCTATAACCTAGTACAAATAGTTTTACACTAGAGTTGAACTAGCTCTATAACCTAGTACATACAATTTTAGACTAGAGTTGAACAAGCTCTATAACCTAGTAGAAATCATTTTACAAAGATAGTTGAACTAGCTCTATAACCTAGTACAAATAATTTTACACTAGAGTCTAACTAGCTCTATAACCTAGTACAGATAATTTTAAACTATAGTTGAACTAGCTCTATAACCTTGTACAAATAATTTTAAACTATAGTTGAACTAGCTCTATAACCTAGTACAAATAATTTTACACTAGAGTTGAACTAGCTCTATAACGAAGTACAAATAATTTTACACTAGAGTTGAACTAGCTCCATAACCTAGTACAAATCATTTTAAATTAGAGTTGAACTAGCTCTATAACCTAGTACAAACAATTTTACACTAGAGTTGAACTAGCTCTATAACCTAGTGCAAATCATTTTACACTATAGTTGAACTAGCTCTATAACCTAGTACAAATCATTTTACATTAGAATTGAACTAGCTCTATTACCTAGTACAAATAATTTTACACTAGAGTTGAACTAGCTCTATAACCTAGTAAAAATAATTTTACACTAGAAATGAACTAGCTCTATTATCTAGTACAAATAATTTTACACTAGAACTGAACTAGCTATATAACCTAGTACAAATCATTTTACACTAGAGTTGAACTAGCTCTATAACCTAGTACAAATAATTTTGAACTAGGGTTGAACTAGCTCTATAACCTAGTACAAATAATTGTACATTAGAATTGAACTAGCTCAATAGCCTAGTACAAATAATTTTACACTTGAAATGAACTAGCTCAATAGCTTATTACAAATAATTTTACACTTCAAATGAACTAGCTCTATTGTCTAGTACAAATAATTTTACACTAGAATTGAACTAGCTCTATAACCTAGTACAAATCATTTTAGACTAGAGTTGAACTAGCTCTATGACCTAGTACACACAATTTTAGACTAGAGTTGAACATGCTCTATAACCTAGTAAAAATAATTTAAACTAGAATGGAACTAGCTCTATAACCTAGTACAAATAATTTTAAACTAGATTTGAACTAGCTCTATAACCTAGTACAAATAATTTTACACTAGATTTGAACTAGCTCTATAACCTAGTACAAATAATTTTACACTAGAACTGAACTAGCTCTATAACCTAGAACAAATCATTTTACACTATAGTTGAACTAGCTCTATAACCTACTACAAATAATTTTACACTCGAATTGAACTAGCTTTATAACCAAGTACAAATGTCGGGCGGATTTGGCTGCGCCCACCGCCATGAAAGCACCTATGGGGCAGGCCCCTTTACTTGTCTTGATGCGAGGCGGAGGGTGCACGGAGAGCAGATCGAGGCGGGCACGCGGGCGGCCTTTTTACCCAGCTTCGGAGCTCTCCGGAGAGATAAAACTCCTACTGCTGCTTTGTGTGTATTGAGCTCGAGAGCTTGAAGATCTACAGCGCTGGCTACACCGAGCGTGAGGGTTGCGAACTTGCGGAACCTCCCCTACGTTGTGCATGGGCCTCCATTTATAGCGTAAGGGGTCACCGACAGGTGTCAACGTAAGGGTAGAATCGTAAAAGAGGTGGTAGTTGGAACAGTGCGGGAACAGTGGAGCTACAGTGCATGAACAGTGGCCGCCACCTACTTTGACAGTGGGGGACAAGAGCATTTAATGCCCGTCACCGTCGACCCCAAAAGCTCCCGCCCGTGCGTCTCCGTCTGCCACGGCGATGGATCCATCACCGTGAAGTGCTACCGTGTCCCCCAGGCTGCGCAGCCATCGCCACGCTACCGAAAGGCCCCGTGGTGACGCTGGGCGATGAGCTGGGCGCAGCACACAACAGAACTCTCCGGCAAGCACCTTGCCGGGGTCTTGACCTTGCCGGGCCCGGGAGCTTGCCGGGCTCTGTGGTTTGTCGCTTCCCGGGCCCTCGGCGGGACGCGTATAGCGCCGAGGCGTGTCTTGTATGTCGTAGTCTTCTAGCCTTCCCGGCGAGCTCCTCTCGCCGGGGTCGTGCGTGAGTGATGTAATCTTGAGCTTGAATGGCCTTCCCGGCAAGCTCCGCTTGTCGGGGTCTTGATCTTCTGTCTTGTATATTTGGGTTGGCCTTCCCGGCAAGCTCCTCTTGCCGGGGCCTTCGTTCCTTTAGTTAGTACTTTGTTCTTGAATGGCAGCAACAAAGCATGGGGGAGGGTTTTGGCGGACGCACGGCAGGCCCTGCCGCGGGGAGTGCTGCGGCTGCCCGTGCACAAGTTCGGGGTACTAGGGTACCCCTACTTTAGTACACCGACAGGAGCCCCGGGGCCTGGGCCATACACGGTGCCGAGCGTTGTTGGGCCAGGCCCAAAACAGTGCACGGGCGCGCGTGGCTGTGGTCCGCCTGAAATAGGGCTTCGCGTCCACCGCGCTCCCTTGCAACGGCACGCGTCGATAGCGGCGTCGTGGGAGACGTGGGCGGCGGGTGCGGTCTTTAAGGCACCCACTCCCGTGACCGCGGTGCAGGGCGAGGACACTCCACCCGTCGCCTCGGCCCCGCCCTTTTCGCCACGCGGCCCTTATGCGTGGGGGTCGTGGGCGGCGAAGGTGGGAGACCGAGCCGTCACGGGCGAAGATGGCGAGTCGGCCCCGCTCCTCTGCCCTTCTCGCTCTCCGATTGGTCGAGCAGGGCGGTTGAGCCCCCACCTCGCCCTTTAAAAAGGGCGGAAGGGGAGCACAATGGTCACACACTTCTTCTTCTCCCTTCGTCTTCAGCTTCCGTTCCTCCTTCCGCCATGGAAAGAGGAAATCCTAGTTCTTCCACGGTCGCAGCGAGAGTCGCCTCCAGGCAGCGCACTTCTCCCTATCCCGCACCCGTGGTGGCGGAGCCGGCCACGAGGGGGAGAGGGAGGGGTTGAGGCCGCGGACGAGGCCGAGGGCGTGGTCGAGGCGGACGGGGGAGAGGTAGTCGTGGCGACGAGCCTCCCCCGTCTCCTCCGGCGGCTCCCTTCCTTGAGGCGGTCCATACTGGAGACGATCCCTGGGAGTTCTTCATCAAGCTACGCCGAGCGCCTCGTCGCCACCTCCGGCTGCCGGCCCCGTTTGCGGACGCGATGGGGCCGGATCCGCCCGAGGTGATGGAGTTGCGCATGAGGGGCTGCGGGATCAGCGGCACTCGGGTGAGTGTCGTGTCCCCAGCCCCGTGATGTTCTTCGACCGAGGGTGGAAGACATTCGCCCGTATCCACAGCTTGACGGCGGGGTTTACCCTCCATTTCAAGTTAATGGAGGGCGACCTTCTCGCCGTCAAGGTCTTCGGGGATTCTGGGACACGGGCGAGATGCTGTGTGGACAGCTCCTCCGATAGCGAAGGTCCCTCCTCGAGCGAGAGTGACGAGGAGGGGAGCGACAGCGGCGACGAGGGGGATGGCGGGTCCGACTAGGCGTCGGACACCGCTGCCTCGTGCGCCACCGGCGACCCCTGCCGTCCGTGTCGCCGCCTTCAACTCCCCGGGGCCGTCTCCTTGGTCGGCTGGCGTAGGGAGGCTGCGGAGGAGGGAGAGGGGCGGTGGCAAGGCCGTTAAATCGGAGTACGAGGGCGAGGTGCCCTCGACAGCGTGCTGACGCCCCACCACCCTGTCTTCAACCTCTGCCTCCGACGCCTCCGTCTCCGCCAAGCTCCTGGCCGGCCCCCGGGAAGTTCTCTTGGTGTCTTCTGGCGCCCGTGGCTCTCCGGGGACGCGCTCCCCATGCCCGTCACCTTGCGCAGCTCCTGGGGGCACGCCACCCGCAGGCCGCAGTGGGCGCTCACCGCCATGTTCTCCTAGGCGCCTCTTTTGCCCTTCCCCGGCAAGCTTCTCTTGTCGGGGGCTCCTTCCCCGGCAAGCTTCTCTTGCCGGGACCTCCCTTACCTACTTCCTGATTAGAAAAACAGGAGAGGGATTACGGGCATCTTATCTTTCGATTTGTAAGCCTTTGGGCCTTAGCTGTATTTAAAATTTGTAATCCTCTCTATCATGTTTTTCATCCTCTATGGACTTGTATTAAACTAGGATGTTTTTAATGAAAAGAGGGGAATGCTTGTCGGACCGCGTCTTTTACTTGACTTCGTGCCTCGTATGTTCCTACGCTTTCAAGGAGCCTGCCGGGGCGGACACGCTCGCTGAGTGCGGGACATCAGCAGCCCGCTGGCGGTGTTGCCTCCGGCAAGCAACCTTGCCGGGCCAGTTGCGTACTTAACTTGCTGAGCAGGCTCGAAAGCAAGATAAGGGTGCAGCAGCACACTTGTGTTCGTTGAGCGGACTCGGAAACAAACACAAGGGCGCAACTGGGCCACGACTTGGCTCCTCCGCGCATGGGTTTCACAAGACACGCGCGTTCAAAGACGCAGCCCCGCTTTCCCCGGTCCATGAGAGGATGCATGACGAGGGATGGAAAACTTATCTGATCCGCGCAGCCCCGCGACCTTAGCTTGCGGGGAGGAATCTTAACACTCGCAGCCCCAGCGACTCAAGCCGCCAAAATCCAGTCTTGGCGTGCTCTCTGGTTTCTCCTTGTCGCTGTAATTTCAGTCATGAAAACAGCTGAGATATGTCTGCAACAGTTTCGTTATTTACATGCATATGTATAAAAATCTTTTCGTGTAACTTTGCAATGCGATGCGTGCCTCGCCTTCAGTATGTTTCAACCCTACGCTCGGGAGCTTGCCGGGCGAACACGCTTGCTGAGTCGGGACATCAGCAGCTTCTGGCGGTGTTGCCTCCGGCAAGCAACCTTGCCGCCAGTTCGCGACTTAACTTGCTGAGCAGGCTCAAAAGCAAGATAAGGTGCGGCAAAGACACTGCGTTTGTTGAGCGGACTCGAAACAAAACACAAGGGCGCAATGGAGCCACGACTTGGCTCCTCCGCGCACAAGCATCTCATACGAAAGGCATCTCACGGCAGGGCTTGCTATGTTACATCCTCTACTCCGTTGCACCCCTTGTACGTTCCTACCCTGCGCTTATAGGATACTTGCCGGCGCTAACACACTTGCTGAGTGCGGAACATCAGCAGCCCGCTGGCGGTGTTGTCTCCGACAAGAAACCTTGTCGGGACAGTTGCAGCGCGCTTGTATTGTTGAGCGGACTCGAAACAAAACAAAGGCGCAACTTAACCACGAGTCGGTTCCCCCGCGCTCAGGCGTTCCATACAAGGTACGCACGTTCGAGGAATATAACACAAAAACTTAGAACTGAAAAGGTGCTCTGTACTCAAGCTTTGAGCAACTTAGCTTTTCTGTCTTCTGTGCTCCGGCAAGGCCGCACTTCTCCCTTGATTTTCTCCCCGCACGCCAGGAAACCCGCGGCAAGAAAACACACTTGCTGAGTGCGGAACATCAGCAGCCCGCTGGCGGTGTTGCCTCCGGCGAGCAACCTTGTCGGGCCAGTCGCGCACTTAACTTGCCGAGCAGGCTCGAAGCAAGATAAGGGTGCAACAGCACTCTTGTGTTTGTTGAGTGGACTCGGAAACAAACACAAGGGCGCAACTGGGCCACGACTTGGCTCCTCCACGCACAGGTTTTCCGTACAAGGTACGGACTTTCAAGGGATTCGGCTCAAAAGTTTGAAACCGACCGCTTTCTTTGCCTAGCTTGCCGGTGGAGCTCGATGGCGCGTCCTCGACGGCGGCGCAGCACTCCGGAGAGGTGCGCTTGCCGGAGTAGGCACCAGAGCTGTTCTTGCCGGGCTTAGCTTGCTGGCGAAACTCGGTGGCGCGTCCTCGACGGCGGCGCAGCACTCCGGGGAGGTGCGGTCGCCGGAGTAGGCACCAGAGCTGTTCCAGCTGGACTTGTGCGCTGCTCCGAGGAGCAGCCCCCAGTGCAGCCCCCAGCGTAAGTCTGGGTTCTGCACTCTCGCTCGTCGGGCGTGTTTGAAGGTCTCGGTCTTGCGCTGAGATGGACGCGGGTCCTCGAAGATCGAGGCCCGGCCATCCGTCTCGTTCTTGGATCTGGCGGCGCCGCGAGTGACCTCGACGGCGACCACCTTCCTGACGGCGTCCCCTCCGCCCATCGTTGGCTCCGGTGGCGGCGGAAGAGACGCAGACGGGCCTGCAACCCCCGAAGTCTTCTTCTTCGGGGCCATGGCGCAACTGTCAATGGCGTCGCTGACGAAACTGGAGAGGTTGACGAAGAACGCGCCGCGCGATGCCGGATCAGGTCCGCACAACCTCGACACCCCCTACCTGGCGCGCCAGAGATGTCGGGGCGGAGGGCTGCGCCCGCCCACCGCGAGCACCTATGGGGCCGGGGCCCCTTTGCTCGTGCGGTACGAGGGCGGAGGGTGCACGGAGAGCAGATCGAGGCGGGCACGCGGGCGGCCTTTTTACCCAGCTTCGGAGCTCTCCGGAGAGATAAAACTCCTACTGCTGCTTTGTGTGTATTGAGCTCGAGAGCTTGAAGATCTACAGCGCTGGCTACACCGAGCGTGAGGGTTGCGAACTTGCGGAACCTCCCCTACGTTGTGCATGGGCCTCCTTTTATAGCGTAAGGGGTCACCGACAGGTGTCAACGTAGGAGAAAAGGGTAGAATCGTAAAAGAGGTGGTAGTTGGAACAGTGCGGGAACAGTGGAGCTACAGTGCATGAACAGTGGCCGCCACCTACTTTGACAGTGGGGGACAAGAGCATTTAATGCCCGTCACCGTCGACCCCAAAAGCTCCCGCCCGTGCGTCTCCGTCTGCCACGGCGATGGATCCATCACCGTGAAGTGCTACCGTGTCCCCCAGGCTGCGCAGCCATCTGCCACGCGCCCCTGGAAAGGCCCTAGGGTGACGCGTGGGCCGATGAGCTGGAGCGCAGGCACACAGCGTAACTCTCCCGGCAAGCACCTTGCCGGGGTCTTGACCTTGCCGGGCCCGGGAGCTTGCCGGGCTCTGTGGTTTGTCGCTTCCCGGGCCCTCGGCGGGACGCGTATAGCGCCGAGGCGTGTCTTGTATGTCGTAGTTTTCTAGTCTTCCCGGCGAGCTCCTCTCGCCGGGGTCGTGCGTGAGTGATGTAATCTTGAGCCTGAATGGCCTTCCCGGCAAGCTCCGCTTGTCGGGGTCTTGATCTTCTGTCTTGTATATTTGGGTTGGCCTTCCCGGCAAGCTCCTCTTGCCGGGGCCTTCGTTCCTTTAGTTAGTACTTTGTTCTTGAATGGCAGCAACAAAGCATGGGGGAGGGTTTTGGCGGACCTTGGCCCCCTGCCCTGAGAGTCTTCTGCTGCCCGTGCACAAGTTCGGGGTACTAGGGTACCCCTACTTTAGTACACCGACAACAAATAATTTTACACTAGAGTTGAACTAGCTCTATAAGCTAGTACAAATAATTTTACACTAGAAATGAACCTGCTCTATAACCTAGTACACATAATTTTACACTAGCATTGTACTAGGGTTATAACCTAGTACAAATCATTTTACACTAGAGTTGAACTAGCTCTATGACCTAGTACACACAATTTTAGACTATAGTTGAACTAGCTCTATAAGATAGTACAAATAATTTTTGACTAGAGTTGAACTAGCTCTACAAACTAGTACAAATAATTTTACACTAGAGTTGAACTAGCTCTATAACCTAATACAAATAATTTTATACTAGAGTTGAACTAGCTCTACAACCTAGTGCAAATCATTTTACACTATAGTTGAACTAGCTCTATAACCTAGTACAAATAATTTTACATTAGAATTGAACTAGCTCTATTACATTGTACAAATAATTTTACACTAGAGTTGAACTAGTTCAATAGCCTAGTAAAATTATTTTACACTAGAAATCAACTAGCTCCATTATCTAGTACAAATCATTTTACACTAGAGTTGAACTCGCTCTATGACCTAGTACACACAATTTTAGACTAGAGTTGAACTAGCTCTATAACCTAGTACAAATAATTTAAACTAGAATGGAACTAGCTCTATAACATAGTACAAATAATTTTACACTAGAGTTGAACTAGCTCTATAACCTAGTACAAATAATTTTACACTAGAGCTGAACTAGCTGTATAACCTAGTACAGATCATTTTACACTATAGTTGAACTAGCTCTATAACCTAGTACAAATAATTTTACACTAGAATTGAACTAGCTTTATAACCTAGTACAAATAATTTTACACTAGAATCGAACTAGCTCTATAACCTAGTACAAATAGTTTTACACTAGAGTTGAACTAGCTCTATAATCTAGTACATACAATTTTAGACTAGAGTTGAACAAGCTCTATAACCTAGTACAAATAATTTTACACAAGAGTTGAACTAGCTCTATAACCTAGTACAAATCATTTTACACTATAGTTGAACTAGCTCTATAACCTAGTACAAATCATTTTACACTAGAACTGAACTAGCTATATAACCTAGTACAAATCATTTTACACTAGAGTTGAACTAGCTCTATGACCTAGTACACACAATTTTAGACTAGAGTTGAACTAGCTCTATAGCCTAGTACAAACAATTTTAAACTATAGTTGAACTAGCTCTATAACCTAGTACAAATAATTTTACACTAGAGTTGAACTACCTCTATAACGAAGTACAAATAATTTTACACTAGAGTTGAACTAGCTCCATAACCTAGTACAAATCATTTTAAATTAGAGTTGAACTAGCTCTATAACGTAGTACAAACAATTTTACACTAGAGTTGAACTAGCTCTATAACCTAGTGCAAATCATTTTACACTATAGTTGAACTAGCTCTATAACCTAGTACAAATCATTTTACATTAGAATTGAACTAGCTCTATTACCTAGTACAAATAATTTTACACTAGAGTTGAACTAGCTCTATAACCTAGTAAAAATAATTTTACACTAGAAATGAACTAGCTCTATTATCTAGTACAAATAATTTTACACTAGAACTGAACTAGCTATATAACCTAGTACAAATCATTTTACACTAGAGTTGAACTAGCTCTATAACCTAATACAAATAATTTTAAACTAGCATTGAACTAGCTCTATAACCTAGTTCAAATAATTTTACATTAGAATTGAACTAGCTCAATAGCCTAGTACAAATAATTTTACACTTGAAATGAACTAGCTCAATAGCCTATTACAAATAATTTTACACTTCAAATGAATTAGCTCAATTGTCTAGTACAAATAATTTTACACTAGAATTGAACTAGCTCTATAACCTAGTACAAATCATTTTAGACTAGAGTTGAACTAGCTCTATGACCTAGTACACACAATTTTAGACTAGAGTTGAACAAGCTCTATAACCTAGTAAAAATAATTTAAACTAGAATGGAACTAGCTCTATAACCTAGTACAAATAATTTTAAACTAGATTTGAACTAGCTCTATAATCTAGTACAAATAATTTTACACTAGATTTGAACTAGCTCTATAACCTAGTACAAATAATTTTACACTAGAGTTGAACTAGCTCTATAACCTAGAACAAATCATTTTACACTATAGTTGAACTAGCTCTATAACCTACTACAAATAATTTTACACTCGAATTGAACTAGCTTTATAACCAAGTAGAAATAATTTTACACTAGAGTTGAACTAGCTCTATAAGCTAGTGCAAATAATTTTACACTAGAAATGAACCTGCTCTATAACCTAGTACACATAATTTTACACTAGCATTGTACTAGGTTATAACCTAGTACAAATCATTTTACACTAGAGCTGAACTAGCTCTATGACCTAGTACACACGATTTTAGACTATAGTTGAACTAGCTCTATAAGATAGTACAAATAATTTTAGACTAGAGTTGAACTAGCTCTACAACCTAGTACAAATAATTTTACCCTAGAGTTGAACTAGCTCTATAACCTAATACAAATAATTTTATACTAGAGTTGAACTAGCTGTACAACCTAGTGCAAATCATTTTACACTATAGTTGAACTAGCTCTATAACCTAGTACAAATAATTTAAACTAGAATGGAACTAGCTCTATAACCTAGTACAAATAATTCTACACTAGAGTTGAACTAGCTCTATAACCTAGTACAAATAATTTTACACTAGAGCTGAACTAGCTGTATAACCTAGTACAAATCATTTTACACTATAGTTGAACTAGCTCTATAACCTAGTACAAAAATTTTACACTAGAATTGAACTAGCTTTATAACCTAGTACAAATAATTTTACACTAGAGTCGAACTAGCTCTATAACCTAGTACAAATAATTTAAACTAGAATTGAACTAGCTCTATAACCTAGTACAAATCATTTTACACTAGTGTTGAACTAGCTCTATAACCTAGTACAAATCATTTTACATTAGAATTGAACGAGCTATATTACCTAGTACAAATAAGCTTACACTAGAGTTGGACTAGCTCTATAACCTTGTACAAATAATTCTACACTAGAAATGAACTAGCTCTATTATCTAGTACAAATAATTTTACACTAGAACTGAACTAGCTATATAACCTAGTACAAATCATTTTACACTTGAGTTGAACTAGCTCTATGACCTAGTACACACAATTTTACACTAGAGTTGAATTATCTCTATAACCTACTACAAATAATTTTACACTAGAGTTGAACTAGCTCTATAACCTAGAACAAATCATTTTACACTATAGTTGAACTAGCTCTATAACCTACTACAAATAATTTTACACTCGAATTGAACTAGCTTTATAACCAAGTACAAATAATTTTACACTAGAGTTGAACTAGCTCTATAAGCTAGTACAAATAATTTTACACTAGAAATGAACCTGCTCTACAACCTAGTACACATAATTTTACACTAGCATTGTACTAGGGTTATAACCTAGTACAAATCATTTTACACTAGAGTTGAACCAGCTCTATGACCTAGTACACACGATTTTAGACTATAGTTGAACTAGCTCTATAAGATAGTACAAATAATTTTAGACTAGAGTTGAACTAGCTCTATAAGATAGTACAAATAATTTTAGACTAGAGTTGAACTAGCTCTACAACCTAGTACAAATAATTTTACACTAGAGTTGAACTAGCTCTATAAACTAATACAAATAATTTTATACTAGAGTTGAACTAGCTCTATAACCTAGTACAAATCATTTTAGACTAGAGTTGAACTAGCTCTATGACCTAGTACACACAATTTTAGACTAGAGTTGAACAAGCTCTATAACCTAGCAAAAATAATTTAAACTAGAATGGAACTAGCTCTATAACCTAGTACAAATAATTTCAAACTAGATTTGAACTAGCTCTATAATCTAGTACAAATAATTTTACACTAGATTTGAACTAGCTCTATAACCTAGTACAAATAATTTTACACTAGAGTTGAACTAGCTCTATAACCTAGAACAAATCATTTTACACTATAGTTGAACTAGCTCTATAACCTACTACAAATAATTTTACACTCGAATTGAACTAGCTTTATAACCAAGTACAAATAATTTTACACTAGAGTTGAACTAGCTCTATAAGCTAGTGCAAATAATTTTACACTAGAAATGAACCTGCTCTATAACCTAGTACACATAATTTTACACTAGCATTGTACTAGGGTTATAACCTAGTACAAATCATTTTACACTAGAGCTGAACTAGCTCTATGACCTAGTACACACGATTTTAGACTATAGTTGAACTAGCTCTATAAGATAGTACAAATAATTTTAGACTAGAGTTGAACTAGCTCTACAACCTAGTACAAATAATTTTACCCTAGAGTTGAACTAGCTCTATAACCTAATACAAATAATTTTATACTAGAGTTGAACTAGCTGTACAACCTAGTGCAAATCATTTTACACTATAGTTGAACTAGCTCTATAACCTAGTACAAATAATTTAAACTAGAATGGAACTAGCTCTATAACCTAGTACAAATAATTCTACACTAGAGTTGAACTAGCTCTATAACCTAGTACAAATAATTTTACACTAGAGCTGAACTAGCTGTATAACCTAGTACAAATCATTTTACACTATAGTTGAACTAGCTCTATAACCTAGTACAAAAATTTTTACACTAGAATTGAACTAGCTTTATAACCTAGTACAAATAATTTTACACTAGAGTCGAACTAGCTCTATAACCTAGTACAAATAATTTAAACTAGAATTGAACTAGCTCTATAACCTAGTACAAATCATTTTACACTAGTGTTGAACTAGCTCTATAACCTAGTACAAATCATTTTACATTAGAATTGAACGAGCTATATTACCTAGTACAAATAAGCTTACACTAGAGTTGGACTAGCTCTATAACCTTGTACAAATAATTCTACACTAGAAATGAACTAGCTCTATTATCTAGTACAAATAATTTTACACTAGAACTGAACTAGCTATATAACCTAGTACAAATCATTTTACACTTGAGTTGAACTAGCTCTATGACCTAGTACACACAATTTTACACTAGAGTTGAATTATCTCTATAACCTAGTACAAATAATTTTAACTAGAGTTGAACTAGCTCTATAACCTACTACAAATAATTTTACACTAGAGTTGAACTAGCTCTATAACCTAGAACAAATCATTTTACACTATAGTTGAACTAGCTCTATAACCTACTACAAATAATTTTACACTCGAATTGAACTAGCTTTATAACCAAGTACAAATAATTTTACACTAGAGTTGAACTAGCTCTATAAGCTAGTACAAATAATTTTACACTAGAAATGAACCTGCTCTACAACCTAGTACACATAATTTTACACTAGCATTGTACTAGGGTTATAATCTAGTACAAATCATTTTACACTAGAGTTGAACCAGCTCTATGACCTAGTACACACGATTTTAGACTATAGTTGAACTAGCTCTATAAGATAGTACAAATAATTTTAGACTAGAGTTGAACTAGCTCTATAAGATAGTACAAATAATTTTAGACTAGAGTTGAACTAGCTCTACAACCTAGTACAAATAATTTTACACTAGAGTTGAACTAGCTCTATAAACTAATACAAATAATTTTATACTAGAGTTGAACTAGCTCTATAACCTAGTACAAATAATTTTACATTAGAATTGAACTAGCTCTATTACCTTGTACAAATAATTTTACACTAGAGTTGAACTAGTTCAATAGACTAGTAAAATTATTTTACACTAGAAATCAACTTGCTCCATTATCTAGTACAAATAATTTTACACTAGAACTGAACTAGCTCTATAACCTAGTACCAATCATTTTACACTAGAGTTGAACTAGCTCTACAACCTAGTGCAAATCATTTTACACTATAGTTGAACTAGCTCTATAACCTAGTACAAATAATTTAAACTAGAATGGAACTAGCTCTATAACCTAGTACAAATAATTTTACACTAGAGTTGAACTAGCTCTATAACCTAGTACAAATAATTTTACGCTAGAGCTGAACTAGCTGTATAACCTAGTACAAATCATTTTACACTATAGTTGAACTAGCTCTATAACCTAGTACAAATAATTTTACACTAGAATTGAACTAGCTTTATAACCTAGTAAAATAATTTTACACTAGAGTCGAACTAGCTCTATAACCTAGTACAAATAATTTAAACTAGAATTGAACTAGCTCTATAACCTAGTACAAATCATTTTACACTAGTGTTGAACTAGCTCTATAACCTAGTACAAATCATTTTACATTAGAATTGAACGAGCTCTATTACCTAGTACAAATAATTTTACACTAGAGTTGGACTAGCTCTATAACCTAGTACAAATAATTCTACACTAGAAATGTAACGCCCTCGATGCGGCTATATCTCCCACGTGTCGAAGCACGACTTAGAGGCATAACCGCATTGAAAGCAATGTCGCAAGTGAGGTAATCTTCACACAACCCAAGTAATACATAAGGGAAAGAGATACATAGTTGGCTTACAATCGCCACTTCACACAATTACATGAATAAAGCATTACATCATCCAGATACAATCAAGGTCCCACTACGGAACCAAAATAAAAGAAGAACCCCAAATGCGACAAAGGACCCTGATCGACCCCAACTGGGCTCCACTACTGATCAACTAGAACGAAACAACACAAAAGGCAAGATCTTCATCGAGCTCCTCCTTGAGCTTGGTTGCGTCACCGCTTTCGAAAACATAGGCACCGCAAACTGGTTTTGAAGTATCTGGTGAGCCACGGGACTCAACAATCTCACACCAGGAGATCAAGACTATTTAAGCTTATGGGTAAGGTAAAGGCATGAGGTGGAGCTGCAGCAAGCGACTAGCATATATGGTGGCTAACAATCGCAAAAGGGAGCGAGAAGAGAAGGCAAAGCACGGTCGATAAAAGTATGATCAAGAAGTGATCCTATAGCAACCTGCGTCAAGCATAACTCCAACACCGTGTTCACTTCCCGGACTCCGCCGGAAAGAGACCATCACGGTTACACACGCGGTTGATGTATTTTAATTAAGGTCAACTTCGGGTTTTCTACAACCGGACATTAACAAATTCCCATCTGCCACATAACCATGGGCACGGCTTTGAAAGTTTATACCTGCAGGGTGTCCCAACTTAGCCCATGACAAGCTCTCGCGATCATCGAAGGAATAGACCTTCACCCAAGACACTCCGATCAGACTCGGTATCCCGGTACATCAAGACATTTCGACAATGGTAAAACAAGACCAGCAAGACCTCCCGCTGTGCCGACAAATCCCGATAGGAGCTGCACATATCTCGTTCTCAGGGCACACCGGATGAGCCAGACGTCGGGTTGGCATAGACCCTGGTTGCCCAGGGGGCGCCGGACATCGCTCAGGTTGGACCAACACTCGAAGGAGCACTGGCCCGGGGGGGCTAAAATAAAGATGACCCTCGGGCTCCGGAAACCCAAGGGAAGAAAAGGGCTAGGTGAGGCAAATGGTAAAAGTCAATGTTGGGCCTTGTTGGACAAGTTTTATTCAAAGCGAACTGTCAGGGGGGTCCCATAAATCACCCGATCGCGTAAGGAACGCAAAATCCGGGAACATAACACCGGTATGACGGAAACTAGGGCGGCAAGAGTGGAACAAAACACCAGGCATAAGGCCGAGCCTTCCACCCTTTACCAAGTGTATAGATGCATTAATAATATAAGATATATTGTGATATCCCAACAAGTAAACATGTTCCAACAAGGAACAACATCTCCATGTTCCAACAAGGAACAAACTTCAATCTTCACCGCAACTAACAACGCTATAAGAGGGCCGAGCAAAGCAAGAACATAGCCAAACAACGGTTTGCTGGGAATGGTGTCAAAGGTTAGAGGTTCATGGCATTTTGGGAGGCTGACAAGCAAATGGTAGGCATCGTAGCATTGGCATAGCAAAAGAGCGAGCAAACTAGCAATAGCAAAGATAGTAGTGATTTCGAGGGTATGATCATCTTGCCTGAAATCCCGCAAGGAAGAAGAACGAGTCCATGAAGAAGACAAACGGACGTAGTCGAACGGATCCTCACAACTCCGGAACGAAACCGAAGCTAACGAGAGAAGGAACCCGAAAAGAAACAAACAACATAGTAATCAACCATCACATAAACGTGGCATGATGCGCAAACAAGTATGATGCATGTCCGGTTTAATGAGGCATGGCAAGGCAATATGCACAAACAAAACTACAAGTTAAATGGAGCCCAATATGCAACGAGTTGCATATTGACGAAACACCACATCAATTATTTAGTTCTCTCTTGTTTAAGCTACCCAACAATATTAAATGTTGATTAACATGGCAAGGGTGAAGCATAACAAAACTACCTAACTAGGCAAGTTTAAATGGGGCCTAAGAACAAACAACAATTCCTAAAAATCCTCACAAGCATATTTTAAGGTTCGGTACTGTTCTGTCCTAAACCATATTTTAAAGTTGTTAAACAGGAAAATAAAGTGGACCATGATAATCTAGGCATTTTTCCACCCCAAATACATATAAAGAACATTAAAATCGGAGTTACGGTTATTTAGTTATGAAATAAATCATTTTAACATGGCATTTTAGCAAATTCAATCAAACAGCATTTTAAACATTTCAAACATGGATGAAAGTTGGATATTATTAAACTAGACGAAAAACTAAGCATTTTACATATAAAGTTTGTTTTAATCCGATGCACCGTTAATGAGTTTTTATATGCATGAAGATGAGGGGTTTTTCTGTAAAACTGTTAAATCACTGGATAAATGTTAAAATCGTAGTGCAGGGAAAAAAAAACTACGCGGGCCGAATCTGCAGCTTAGCCCAACAGAAGAAAAAAAAAGGAGGGGCGCTGGGCTGCTCACCCATGGGCTGTGCCTGTGTCGGCGAGGCGCAGACCACGCGAGGAGGAGCTGGGCCGGGCCCATCTGGCGGCGCGGCGGCGTCGCTCTCCCGACGAGGCCATGGCAGAGCGGCGGCGAGGAGGGGGCATCTCCGGCGCAGGCGAGGCGGTCCGGACGGCGGAGGAGGCTGGATCCGCGAGGAGTCCGCAAGGCCCCACGGCGGCGAAGCGGCGGCGGCAGGCCGCGCCTCAGCCAGCGAGGAAAAGGCGGCGCGAAGCGCCTCGGCGCGCGGCGGCGGGGAACGAAGCCGCGCCAGGGACACGGCGCGAGGGCGGCGGCGCCGAGGCCCCGCCGGGCGGGACGGGCGGCGCCGGAGGAGGCGGCGGCGCGCAAGGCGCGCGGGCGCGGCGGGGACGCCCGGCCGCCGGAGCCGAGGCGAGGCGGGCTCCGTGAACAGCCGAGGGCGCGGTGCGGCGCGGGCGGGGCCGGCGGCTCTGCGGGCTCGCAGATGGGCTCCTGGGAGGCCGGAGACGCCACGTGGCGCAAGGAGATAGGCTGAGGCGGCGGAGACGATGACGTGGCGGCACCCCATTGGCCGGGGTGACGCGCGGACATGTCCGGGCGCGGTGGAGTTTTTGTCCGTCGGCGCGAGGAGCGACGGCTAGGGTTTCGGGGGAATCATCCAAAATGGAGAGGGGAAGACGTTTTTATAGGTGGAGGGAGCTAGGAGAGTCCAAATGAGGTGCGGTTTTCGGCCACGCGATCGTGATCGAACGACCGAGAGCATGGAGGGGAGTTTGCTGGGCTTTGGGCCACTTTGGAAGGGTGTTGGGCTGCAACAAAGAGGGCTTTCTTGCGGTTACCGGTTAACCGTTGGAGTACCAAACGACCTCCAAATGGCACGAAACTTGAAAGCGGTTCCGGTGGTATACCAAGGCCGCTTGGCAAACCTCGGGCCATTCCGAGAAAGTTTAATACCCGCACACGAAAAGAGAGATGAGGGGACGCCGGGGAACATAGGAGCGCCGGATTGCAAAACGGACAACGGGGAAAAGGCTCGAATGCATGAGGCGAACATGTATGCAAAATGAAATGCACATGATGACATGATATGAAATGCATATGATGACATGGTGAAATGCAACACGCAAGCAATGACATGCCAACAACGGCAAATAACTGGCAGACACCTGGCGCATCGGATCCGGGGCGTTACAACACTCCACCACTACGAGAGGATCTCGTCCCGAGATCTAGGATGGCACCGGAGGGAAAAAGGAAGAGGAAGAGGAGAGGTAAAACAAAGTTGCTTCTTTGGGAAATAAGTGAAACCACGAACCTTGAGAGGTTGAGCAATTTAAAAGAAAGAAAACCACGAAGGTGAACAAAGTTGAAAACACTCCGTTAGAAAAGAGGAGCAAGGGATACAACGAGAAACAAGAGGTTTAGTGATAAGATAGATATTGAAACCATTCCGGTTAAAACTAGACAGAGAAGGGGTAAGCTTGAAATAATTTGGGCAGCACTCTGTCTGAAAGAAGGATGAAAACTTGAAAAGAACTTGAATGGAGGACACGACACGCCGGTTAAATGGATAAGCATGAAGAACATGATCCTCACAATTCGAGATGATGTGTGAAAAGAGCAACATCACCATGCCTCCATAAGAAAGAATAGAAGATAGATCATAGGAGTAACAGAATGTAGGAGAAAATGCCAACTTCTGCCACAAATTGGCTTGGAAAGCATCCTTGCAAGAAGGTTAGAATAGAGTTGTTGGAAGACCAACAACGAAAAGAATAAGTTTGTAGTGGGCTTATGGAAACATCTCAACATTATGAGGTGACAACCGGCCACTAACGGAAACACTTGATTGCTTGAGATTAACGGAGAGATGAAAGCTTGTTCCATCAAGATGGAAGAGATAACTTGGGTCATTAATAAGCACCAAAATAGCAACATTCCTTAGGGAAGGCTTTAGGTGAAACATGACACAAGATAAATCCAACGAATAGATTGATGGATTTAAAATACCTCATTCTTGACAACATGTGAATCATGAAACATGAATGAAACTGTCAAAATGACATACACCACCTGAAAAGATAAGGTCGAAAGAATTGCACTTCGGAATGCAAGATGAAGAATGCTTGAACTCCTCAAAACAAAACATGTGTTGAGCACCATGTTTAATTTTAGAGAATAGCTTGGCTGATCTTAACTTCGAGAGAAATCTTGATGAACAATTGAAGAATGAAAAGAATCCTAGAGGAACCACCATGTAGAGCCTCCATGAAGAACTCCGGTAATAAAAGGAATGAAAAGAAAGAGAAATTGAAAACACAAGGTTAATCCTTGCAATGGTTTAGATGGATCTCCGTGATAATTAGAGCTTGGAACTCCGGGAAAAAGAGAAGATGAAACAAATGAAACCGAGAATTACTTCATCATGAACAATCTCCGGAAGAAAAGAATTAATCACTTGGATGAACAAGAATAAGAATTATGTTATGCTTATCCTTCACCAATTAAATTGATGACAATCAATGGATTTGGCATACTACTTATTCTCGTAGAAAGGATTAAAAGAGATATATCAAAACTTGAGAAGGTCTTCAACGAACCACCGGTAGGATTGGAAAGAACGAATGAATTAAATGATAACGAAAGAGGTGAAATCTTGAACGAGCCACCGTAAGAATTGAAAATAATCGAAGCAAAGGCACAATTCACCGGGAAGAATTGGAAAACGAATGAAGATATTTGGGGGGATTTAGATACAAATGAACGAATAGATCACGAGCTGATAAGAGAATACTTGAATGATGTACCGGTATGATTTGGAGAACGAGAGCTGAAAGCTTGAATGAATCAACTCGAAAAGGATGGCCTCCGTAGGAATAAAATGGAAAGAACTCACGAAATGCTCCGGATGGGTTTAAAGAATTCTCACAATCGAAAACAATTATGAGAGGATGGCATCAAGCTAGAACCATATATCTTGAAGAGAATAGAGCAAGATTAAAGAGAAAATCTTCTTCGGTCTTCAAATGATGAGAATGACAACGAGAAACACCACCAAGAATTATTGAGGCACACCGGAAGAATCAAAAGCGAAGAGGTTGAGCCAAGTATGAAAAGAATTTGAAAGCCATCTTGGAGAAAAGCATTTGACTGATGATAACTCATTCTTATGTCAAACTCTGAAAAGAATTTGAGAATGGCTCCGGAATAATTAGAAGAGTCAGGTAAGATCCTGGAAAAGACCTGTGGGTTAGGGCCCACTCAAAAGAAATATCGTTGAAAAGATTTAAAAGAGATGTTGCACCGGTTGAATTAAATGACTTGAATGAGATACCAATCTCGAAAGAGCTTGAACGACTGCAGAGTGGAAACACGAATCTTCGAGATATCTTGAGCACTCCGGAATAACAAATAGCGAGAAGAAGAATGATTAAGAGGTGCACCGGTATGAGAAGACATTGAAATGAGGAAAAAGGTATTATCAATAAAACTTGACTTGAATCCACCGGAGAAGAAACAACAATGAAGGATGATGAACTTGAAACTCGTGAGCATCTTCACGAGGGATCACCGGATCAGAACATCGAAAGAAAAGAATGAAGAGACTTCACATGATTAAATGGATACCTGATTAAGAAATCTGTGTCCTTGAAGAAAAAGGGTGGGTGGGCGGGAAAAACAAAGACAACTTGGGACGGATGAAACAAACACCGTTGAGAAAACTTAGATTTGATCTTGCGAATGGGAAAAATGATGGGATCCACTTGAAGAGAAGCACACCGGTTGGAAATGAGTTGACATGACAAAATCAATGATCAAAAGGATTAGTATTCACATAGCAATATGAGAACACCGTTTAGGAAAGGTATGGATTCAACATTTGACATCGAAGCAACTCGAATACCACAAATAAAACAAAACAATGGATTTGGCTTATGGAATAAGCGGAACAAACATATGATAGAGATTTCGTCCAAGTTTTTAGTGGTGGGGCCTACACGGGCTCAATCGTACAGCACCATCATGTACAAGGCAAGCACATGACATACTGAAGCGCCCCAGTCGGCATAGCCAAGGACTCTTTAAGACACAACGAGACCATCAGAAACCAACCGTGAATAGGCGGACCACTAGACGTCGAACCCCAATTTCATATCATACATCCGTCGGAAAGATATCCTAAGAGCTACTTGAATTCCCACCTATAAAACTCCTGAAACTTTCGGTTATGCAATCTGGTGTTGGGGATACAGGGAGCAATATATCTCACCCAAACTAACAATCCCTACATCCATTTGTATCCATCCGTCAACACATAACCAAGAAACCTTCGAAATCGTCTACCTCAACCTTCAAAAGCATCCGTTATACAAGTCATGGCAATACTCCCGTACTCACCACAAGATCTTTGGGTTAGCGGGTTATCTCACCAACAACTGCATAAAAGAGATTTTCGATGTCGGTACTAAACTCGGTATTCCAGAACTGCAACGATAAAATTATGACGACAACACCTCGGAGCTCAACTCCCGGGACACCGCCACAACCCCTAAATGTCGAGGCAACCAAGACAATGTTCTCGCTATAAGAATATCGGAACGATCCCAAGATACCAGCGTGATCCTAAAAAAAATTAGTGAAATTTGAGAAGAGAAGAGTCAAAACTCTACGTCAGATACCTCACCGTAAGGTCAAGGACTGGGGAGTAAAAAGAATTCCTAAACTCTCCGATATATATAATCCTAAATGACTCAAAACATTTTTCTAGACACAACTCGCCACTAAAAGCGATCAAGCGGTGGGGCTCCTAAGGTCGGGGATGGCTCGATTACCAACTTATATCGCCCTCGATGCGGCTATATCTCCCACGTGTCGAAGCACGACTTAGAGGCATAACCGCATTGAAAGCAATGTCGCAAGTGAGGTAATCTTCACACAACCCAAGTAATACATAAGGGAAAGAGATACATAGTTGGCTTACAATCGCCACTTCACACAATTACATGAATAAAGCATTACATCATCCAGATACAATCAAGGTCCCACTACGGAACCAAAATAAAAGAAGAACCCCAAATGCGACAAAGGACCCTGATCGACCCCAACTGGGCTCCACTACTGATCAACTAGAACGAAACAACACAAAAGGCAAGATCTTCATCGAGCTCCTCCTTGAGCTTGGTTGCGTCACCTGCTCAAAAACATAGGCACCTGCAAACTGGTTTTGGAAGTATCTGGTGAGCCACGGGGACTCAGCAATCTCACACCCGCGAGATCAAGACTATTTAAGCTTATGGGTAAGGTAAAGGCATGAGGTGGAGCTGCAGCAAGCGACTAGCATATATGGTGGCTAACAATCGCAAAAGGGAGCGAGAAGAGAAGGCAAAGCACGGTCGATAAAAGTATGATCAAGAAGTGATCCTATAGCAACCTCGTCAAGCAAGCATAACTCCAACATCAGTGTTCACTTCCGGACTCCGCGGAAAGAGACCATCACGGTTACACACGCGGTTGATGTATTTTAATTAAGGTCAACTTCGGGTTTTCTACAACCGACATTAACAAATTCCCATCTGCCACATAACCGCGGGCACGGCTTTGAAAGTTTATACCTGCGCAGGGTGTCCCAACTTAGCCCATGAAAGGCTCTCGCGATCATCGAAGAATAGACCTTCACCCAAGACACTCCGATCGACTCGGTATCCCGGTACATCAAGACATTTCGACAATGGTAAAACAAGACCAGCAAGACCTCCCACAGTGCCGACAAATCCCGATAGGAGCTGCACATATCTCGCTCTCGGGGCACACCGGATGAGCCAGACGTCGGGTTGGCATAGACCTGGTTGCCCAGGCGTCGGACATCGCTTCAAGTTGGACCAACACTCGAAGGAGCACCGGCCGGGGGCTAAAATAAAGATGACCCTCGGCTCCGAAACCCAAGGGAAGAAAAGGGCTAGGTGAGGCAAATGGTAAAAGTCAATGTTGGGCCTTGCTGGACAAGTTTTATTCAAAGCGAACTGTCAGGGGGGTCCCATAAATCACCCGATCGCGTAAGGAACGCAAAATCCGGGAACATAACACCGGTATGACGGAAACTAGGGCGGCAAGAGTGGAACAAAACACCAGGCATAAGGCCGAGCCTTCCACCCTTTACCAAGTGTATAGATGCATTAATAATATAAGATATATTGTGATATCCCAACAAGTAAACATGTTCCAACAAGGAACAACATCTCCATGTTCCAACAAGGAACAAACTTCAATCTTCACCTGCAACTAACAACGCTATAAGAGGGGCTGAGCAAAGCAGTAACATAGCCAAACAACGGTTTGCTGGGAATGGTGTCAAAGGTTAGAGGTTCATGGCATTTTGGGAGGCTGACAAGCAAATGGTAGGCATCGTAGCATTGGCATAGCAAAAGAGCGAGCAAACTAGCAATAGCAAAGATAGTAGTGATTTCGAGGGTATGATCATCTTGCCTGAAATCCCGCAAGGAAGAAGAACGAGTCCATGAAGAAGACAAACGGACGTAGTCGAACGGATCCTCACAACTCCGAACGAAACCGGCTAACGAGAGAAGGAACCCGAAAAGAAACAAACAACATAGTAATCAACCATCACATAAACGTGGCATGATGCGCAAACAAGTATGATGCATGTCCGGTTTAATGAGGCATGGCAAGGCAATATGCACAAACAAAACTACAAGTTAAATGGAGCCCAATATGCAACGAGTTGCATATTGACGAAACACCACATCAATTATTTAGTTCTCTCTTGTTTAAGCTACCCAACAATATTAAATGTTGATTAACATGGCAAGGGGTGAAGCATAACAAAACTACCTAACTAGGCAAGTTTAAATGGGGCCGGAAGAACAAACAACAATTCCGGAAAATCCTCATGAGCATATTTTAAGGTTCGGTACTGTTCTGTCCTAAACCATATTTTAAAGTTGTTAAACAGGAAAATAAAGTGGACCATGATAATCTAGGCATTTTTCCACCCCAAATACATATAAAGAACATTAAAATCGGAGTTACGGTTATTTAGTTATGAAATAAATCATTTTAACATGGCATTTTAGCAAATTCAATCAAACAGCATTTTAAACATTTCAAACATGGATGAAAGTTGGATATTATTAAACTAGACGAAAAACTAAGCATTTTACATATAAAGTTTGTTTTAATCCGATGCACCGTTAATGAGTTTTTATATGCATGAAGATGAGGGGTTTTTCTGTAAAACTGTTAAATCACTGGATAAATGTTAAAATCGTAGTGCAGGGAAAAAAACTACGCGGGCCGAATCTGCAGCTTAGCCCAACAGAAGAAAAAAAAAGGAGGGGCGCTGGGCTGCTCACCCATGGGCCAGGCCCAGGTCGGCGGAGGCGCGCAGCCCACGCGAGGAGGAGCTGGGCCGGGGCCCATCTGGCGGCGGGCGGGCGCGTCTGCCTCCCGACGAGGCCATGGCAGAGCGGCGGCGAGGGGGCATCTCCGCAGGCGAGGCGGTCCGGACGGCGGAGGAGGCTGGATCCGCGAGGAGTTTCGGCAAGGCCCCCACGGCGGCGAAGCGGCGGGCGGCAGCAGGCGCGCCTCAGGCGGCGGGAAAGGCGGCGCGAAGCCTCGCGCGCGCGCGGCGGAACGGAAGGCGCGCAGCACACGGCGGAGGGCGGCGGCGGCGAGGCCCCGGCGGCGGGACGGGCGGCGCCGGAGGAGGCGGCGCGCCGGGCGGCAAGCGCGAGGCGGCGGCGGACGCCCGATCGCCGCCGGAGCTGGAGGCGAGGCGGCTCCGGCGCAAACAGCAATGGGGCGCGGGTGCCGGGCAGGGCCGGGCCAGCCGGGGCTCTGTGAGGCCTTGATGGGCTCAGCGGGAGGCCGGAGACGCCCACGTGGCGCAAGGAGATAGGCTGAGGCGGCGGAGACGATGACGTGGCGGCACCCCATTGGCCGGGGTGACGCGCGGACATGTCCGGGCGCGGTGGAGTTTTTGTCCGGCGGCGCGAGGAGCGACGGCTAGGGTTTCGGGGGGGAAAATCATCCGAAAATGGAGAGGGGAAGACGTTTTTATAGGTGGAGGGAGCTAGGAGAGTCCAAATGAGGTGCGGTTTTCGGCCACGCGATCGTGATCGAACGACCGAGAGCATGGAGGGGAGTTTGCTGGGCTTTCGGCCACTTTGGAAGGGGTGTTGGGCTGCAACAAAAGAGGGCTTTGCGGTTACCCGGTTAACCGTTGGAGTACCAAACGACCTCCAAATGGCACGAAACTTGACAGGCGGTCTACCGGTGGTATACCAAGGCAGCTTAGCAAACCTCGGCCATTCGAGAAAGTTTAATACCCGCACACGAAAAGAGAGACGAGGGGACGCCGGGGAACATAGGAGCGCCGGATTGCAAAACGGACAACGGGGAAAAGGCTCGAATGCATGAGGCGAACATGTATGCAAAATGAAATGCACATGATGACATGATATGAAATGCATATGATGACATGGTGAAATGCAACACGCAAGCAATGACATGCCAACAACGGCAAATAACTGGCAGACACCTGGCGCATCGGATCCGGGGCGTTACAAGAAATGAACTAGCTCTATTATCTAGTACAAATAATTTTACACTAGAACTGAACTAGCTATATAACCTAGTACAAATCTTTTTACACTAGAGTTGAACTAGCTCTATGACCTAGTACCCACAATTTTAGACTAGAGTTGAATTAGCTCTATAACCTAGTACAAATAATTTTAACTAGAGTTGAACTAGCTCTATAACCTAGTACAAATAATTTTACACTAGAGTTGAACTAGCTCTATAAGCTAGTACAAATAATTTTACACTAGCATTGTACTAGGGCTATCACCTAGTACCAATCATTTTACACTAGAGTTGAACTAGCTCTATGACCTAGTACACACAATTTAGACTAGAGTTGAACTAGCTCTATAACATAGTGCAAATAATTTTAAACCAGATTTGAACTAGCTCTATAACCTAGTACAAATAGTTTTACACTAGAGTTGAACTAGCTCTATAAACTAGTACAAATAATTTTACACTAGAGTTGAACTAGCTCTATAACCTAGTACATACAATTTTAGACTAGAGTTGAACTATGTCTATAACCTAGTACAAATAATTTTACACAAGAGTTGAACTAGCTCTATAACCTAGTACAAATCATTTTACACTATAGTTGAACTAGCTCTATAACCTAGTACAAATCATTTTACACTAGAACTGAACTAGCTATATAACCTAGTACAAATAATTTTACACTAGAGTTGAACTAGCTCTATGACCTAGTACACACAATTTTAGACTATTGTTGAACTAGTTCTATAGCCTAGTACAAATAATTTTAAACTATAGTTGAACTAGCTCTATAACCTAGTACAAATAATTTTACACTAGAGTTGAACTAGCTCTATAACGAAGTACAAATAATTTTACACTAGAGTTGAACTAGGTCTATAACCTAGTACAAATCATTTTACACTATAGTTGAACTAGCTCTATAACCTAGTACACATAATTTTACACAAGAATAGAACTAGCTCTATAACCTAGTACAAATAATTTTACACTAGAGTTGAACTAGCTCTATAACCTAGTACAAATCATTTTACACTACAGTTGAACTTGCTCTATAAGCTAGTACTAATAATTTTACACTAGAATTGAACTAGCTTTATAACCAAGTACAAATAGTTTTACACTAGAATTGAACTAGCTCTTTAAGCTAGTACAAATAAGTTTACACTAGAATTGAACTAGCTCTATAAGCTAGTACAAATAATTTTACCCTAGAAATGAACTAGCTCTATAACCTAGTACACATAATTTTACACTAGCATTGTACTAGGGCTATAACCTAGTACAAATCATTTTACACTAGAGTTGAACTAGCTCTATGACCTAGTACACACAATTTTAGACTATAGTTGAACTAGCTCTATAAGTGTCGTGGGAACGAACACCTATGGGGCAGGGCCCCTTTCGGTCCGGCGGGGGGCGGAGATCGCACGAAGAGCGGATCGAGACGAAGCGCACGAGCGATTTTACCCAGCTTCGGAGCTCTCCGGAGAGATAATACTCCTAGTGTTGCTTGTCGGATTGTATTATGTTCTTGCTCGAGAGCGCTAACTGCTACAGCACACGCTCGCTACTAACGAGAAAGAGTGCGAGTGTTTTCTGGTCTCGAACCCCCCTACGTTGCGCATGGGCCTCCTTTTATATGCTCAAGGGGTCACCGACAGGTGGCAACGCATGCAAGGGTAAAAACGGGAAAGAGGTGGTTGGTACACCTACTTGTACAGTGCACCCTACCTAACCCTGACGGCAGGGGACAAAGGCATTAAATGGCCGTCTGCGTCGCCCAAACAGTGCAAACAAGTGACTGTTAGGGGCGCCACCGCTTGCCACGATAGTAATCTTGTCATCTCCGCTTGCCACCTCGCCCCGCTGGCTCCACAGCCTCCCACCACGCGTGCCTGGGAAGATCACAGGGCGACACGCTGGTGGATGCGCTGGAGCGCGGATACAGAGTGGTAGCCTGCCGCGGCAAGCGCCTTGCCGCGGTCATTGTCATGTCGCGTCCGGAAGCTTGTCGCTCACCGGGCCTTGCCGGGACGCGAGGCGCGTTGTGGCAAGTTCCTTGAAATGCCTTGGTTGGACTTCCCGGCAAGTTCCTCTTGCCGGGGCCTTGACCTTCCCAGCAAGCTCCTCTTGTCGGGGCCTTGTCTTCTCGGCTTAAACACTTTGTTCTTGAATGGCTCCAAAGGAACCAATGGAGGACCTTGGCGGTCATCCGGCAAGCCTTGCCGCGGGGTGCTCTGACTGCCCGTGCACAAGTTCGGGATACTAGGGTACCCCTACTCTAGTACACCGACAGGAGCCCCCGGGCCTGGGCCACACGCGGTGCCGAGCACTGTTGGGCCAGGCCCAAAACAGGGCACGGGCACGCGCGGGCCTGGGTTATGCCGAATCTGACTCCGTATCCACCACGCTCTCCCTTAACGGCACGCGTCGAATGCGGCGTCATGGGAGAGATCATGGATTGTTCTTTATTCGGAAAAAGGGTAATGTTCGCCTTCTCCTCTTTATAAGCAGGGGAAACAGGGGCAGTTCCCCCATCTCGCTAGTCGCTGTTCCCATCTCAGAAATCTCCGCCGCTCCTCTCCGCCTCCAAAGCCGAAAGAGAGCAGCGCTCCGCCCCCCATCGCCGCCGTCGCCACCAACGCCGTCGATCTTCCCGACCACCCCCGCCATGGCTCCGAAAGCCGGGAAGGGCGTGAAGTCGGCCGAGGCGCTGCGGCTCGAGGCGCTGCGAAAGGAGCGGGCAACCCTCCCCTCCGAGCTCGACGCGACGGAGCTGAGGGAGTGGTACTACATCTTCTGGTCGACGGAGACGCGAGCGCATCCGCGCACGAAGGTACTCTCCACCGCCGCTTCGAAACGGGCTCCAAATGGATACCCCTTCTTCGTACTGTTCTTCTACTGCGGGCTCTGCCCGCCCTTCTCGGAGTTCTTCTGTGATATCATGAACACCTATGGGTTCCACCTCCTTGACTTCACCCCCAACGCTGTTCTGACCATGGCAGTTTTTGCACATCTCTGCAAAAACTTTGTCGGAGTCCACCCAAACGTAGCCCTTTTCCGCCACTACTTCATGCCCCGGGTCGAGAGAGGAGAGCCTCTATCCGGCGGGATCGCCTGGATCTCGAGGGCCGGCAAGAAGGAGGCGTATCTGGAGGGGGAGCTCCGCAGCAAATGGGAGGAATGGAGAGCCGATTGGTGCTGGATCGTCGAGGAGAACCCGCAGCCGTTCACCGCCCAGCACCAAGCTCCAGTAGTGCGCGGCGGCGATTGGAGCAGCTTGGCCGCGGAAGACGACAAGCTGAAGATCGCCACCACCCGGATCTTGCGCCTCAGGCTTGCCGGGCTCACTGTAGGCGCCGTTGGTGCGGACTTTCTCCGCCGCCGCATTGCCCCCCTGCAAGAGAGAGGGAGACCTGCCTGGGAGTTCGGGGGTCCGGCGGATATCATGAGGTCGCGCCCGGGCCTCAACTTCAATTTCACTGTGCTGGAACTGGATGCGATGCTCAAGGAGTTGTTCAAGCACGACTCCCAACATCCAGAGTGGTTCAGGTTGCCGGCGGGGGTCGTTCCGCTATGCAACAACTCCTCGCTCGACCGCATCCGCGCAATGATGCCGTTGTGCGACTCGCATGGGATTGTCCCCACTTGGCAGGAGCCTGCGGACGATGTCGTTCAGCAGTTCTTCGACGGGTTGGTGGAGGTGGCAGTTCACGCCGACGAATAGAAGATCCTCACCCGCGACACCACTGAGGAGGAGATGCAGCGCATCGCCACCAGGGCGGAAGAGGCGGCGGCAGCCGCCGCCGCGGGCGAGTTCGGGTTTACCGTGGAGGAGGCAGAGGCAGCAGAGGCGGCAAGCCTTGCCGAGCGAGAGTGGCTTGACAGCGAGGAAGAGCTTGCCGCGCCTGACGCCGAGTCGAACGAACCCGACGAGGGTGCGAGCGGCCCGCCATCTCCAGGCAGCTTACCGCAGGTGGAGCCCACCGCGCAGCCCCTAGCTCCACCAAGAAGGCGTCTCTGCAAGGCCGGGGATGTAGCAGGGCGGCGCACGGGTCAGCAGCCGTCGCGCCGCGCGACACGCTCCACCGCTACAAGTACTGTTGCCGCGGGAGCGCCTCGCGCCGCTGTGGCAACTGGAGCGGGGTCATCCGGAACCACCGCCGCTGCCCCCGCCAAGCGGCCAAGGGAACCTACTCCCCCACCTCGTCGCGCCGAAGGTGGGCCTGACTTCGACCTCTCCGCACTCAGCTCCGACGAGGAAGAAGAAGAGTAAGCTTCTTTGTTGTATTTGTAGTTCTTCAATTCATGTTGTTTTTGTCTTGTATCTGATCTGCTTTACTCTGAACCTTGTTCCTTTTCAGGACCCTGACCCAGAGAGCGGCGAAGAGAGCCAAGGTTCCGGTGGTTATCATCGAGGACGAGCCCACCGCGACGGCAGGGGGTGCGCCCGAGACCACCTTGCCGGACCCGGCAACTACTCCCCGAAGCAGCCCCCAGCGCAGCCCCCAGCGTAAGTATACAGTTTACTTCCCGCTGTTGGGCGCGCATGGGTGTTCTTTCTTTTGCTGACATCTGACTGTTGGTTTGTTTGTGTAGGAGCAGAACAGCTTCACCAGAAGGGCTCGGAAACCGCCTCCGACGTGCCATCTGCTTCAACTACACCGCCAAGGGAGGATTCCCAGGCAAGGGAGTGTTCTCCGGCAAGGGAGAAATCTCCGGCAAGGGAGGAGTCTCCGGCAAGGGGCAGCACCAGCGACCCCCCGGTGGTGGAGCCCATGACTGTGGATCCCAGTACAGGTAATCCTCTTGCCTGAAACTTCCCTTGGGTTCTTCTTCTTCTGATTTCCTTTTTGGATATTTGCTTGACTTTTCTCCCTCTTCCGGCTGCCAGATCCACCTTCCACGGAGCCGATGGAGACCGAGGCCACCGGAGAAGAGAACATGCGCGGCAGCACCAACGACGCCGCTGCCACTGAGGAGGAAGCCGATGCTGATGATCCCGCCGGCGAAGAGGCCGCCAAGGCTGCTGGCGCAGGAGCTGGCGAGGGGTCCGGTGATCGCACTGACGACCCTGGGGCCGCAGGAGCGCAAGGCGCTACGCCGACCGCCGATCCCTCCGCCGCTGACGCAGCGCCAAGCTCCGAAGAGCCCCAGCCCGGCGCCTACTTGAAGGCCGGCGATGGTGTCTTCATCAAGCTTCCCTGGGCGTCAAGCTCCAGGGCGCCGGTCGAAGGAGAAGCCTTTTATGGAGAAGTACTCGCATCCACTGGGCTGACGCTAGTTGACGCACCGAGCAGCAGCAGCAGCGAGTCTGAGGAGGAGCGGCTGCTTCGGAAGCTGGTGTCGCTCTATCGCGCCTGACAAGCCAAGGGGGAATCCCGGGAAGCGCTTGTCGCGCAGGCGGGAGCGGACATCGAGAAGCGTGCAGAGGAGCTCCGGTCTCTGGCAGAGGAGCGGAAGCAACTTGCCGAGGAGCGGAAAGCCTTCCTCCTCGAGAAGGCTGAAGCCGAAGAGCAACAGCGGCTTGCCGCCAAGGAGCTGTTTGCGCGGGAGGGTGAGCTGATGCAGCAGAAGGTCAACCTCGATAGCCACGAGGAGGAGCTTGCCGCGCGCGAGCAAACATTTGGCGGGGCTCTCAAGGAAGCAAAGGACGCGGCCGCAGCTGCCAAGACCGCCAAGAAGGAGCTGGAGACGAAGGTGGCGCAGCTGGAGGCCGACCTCAAGACGAGCGGCGAAGAGCTTGTCGTGCTCAAGCGTGAGCGCGAGAAGGACGCCCATGCTCATGGCGAGCTGCAGGGCCTTCTCGTCGAGAAGGGCAAGGAGCTGAGCGCCGCCAAGGACTCCAACGCTGATCTTGAGTTGAAGCTGGCCACCTTGACCGAGACGCTGGACAACGCCAAGGAACGGGAGGTGGCCCTGAAGGAGGAGATCAAGGGCAACGAAGCGCTACTGACGAGGGCCGCCGAAACCCAGAACACCTTTAGGGAGACGGTGGAGCTCTGGACAGAGGGCCTCGTGAACATCGCTGCAGTCATCGACGAGGAGCTGGTGCAGCTGGGGGTGGAGGATCTCGGGTACTCCTCTGACGAGAACCTCTAGCCCAGTGCCAAGCTTACTTTGTTCTTCAAGGGCGTGGCGACAGCTCTCCAGCAGCTTCGAGAGAAGATCCCAAAGCAGCTGGCCGACGAGTCGCGCACGATCTGCACGAGAGTTCTGGAGAAGGTGTTGGTGAAGGTGGCCTTCCGCAACCCAGGCCTCAACCTCACCAACGTCCTCAAGAAGCTGCCGGCGGATGCTGATCTGGAAGCGCTCAAGGCCCTTGTCGCACCCATCGTGGACAAGGTGAATGAGGTCAAGAGGGTCGATGGTGGCCGCGTAGATTAGGTTGCCCGTTTTCTTCTTTTCTTGCCGCTGCTAGTCATGTTACGATAACAACCCGTTAGAGCTGTGGCAAGCTATCTTGTAATATAACTTTATTTTGGGTATCGACTCCTATCGTTATTTCCTTTACTTGATTCCTTCCTTTGTATGTTTTTGCCCTACGCTTTTAGGGAACTTGTCGGTGCAGGTACCATAGCCGCGAGCGCTGAGTACGGGACGTTAGCAGCCTACTGGCGGTGCCGCTACCGACAAGAAAGCTTGTCGCAACTAGTCGCAGCACACTTAAATTGTTGAGCGGACTCGAAACAAAGTAAGGGCACAACTAGCTACAAGTTGGTTCCTCCGCGCACAGGTTTTCCGTACAAAGCACGGTCGTTCAAGGAAGACAACTTAAAAAATTTTAAAACTGATTGCTCAAACTTTGGCAACTTAGCTTTTCTGTCGTTTGCTTCCCGGTAAGGCGAAACTTTCTTGAACGACGCCTTGTCCATACCATAATCTTCTCCTCTACCCCCCCCGGCAAACTTGTGGGCGAGGGAACCTTCCTTTTCTTTGAGAAAGAGAAAGAAGAGAAAATAAATATATGGAGCCTTACGGCTCGTTATTGCTTACCGGGGGTAGGTGCTGCACAAAGTGTCAGATAATACATGCAAAAAATAGAAAGCATGAAATTGACAGGATGTGCAGAGCACATGAGCTTTATTTATGCACGGGGTCTGCGCCCGACTTTGTACAAAGGGTTACATGCAACAGTGGCAAGGTTTCTACAAAAGGTGGTTGCCGGAACAGGTTCCGGCAACCGCGCCTTACGGGTAAAACTTACGAAGATGCTCAATGTTCCAGGAGTTGCTCACCGGAAAGCCATCTTCGGTCTCAAGGCGGACAGCACCGGGCCTAGTGACTCGTTTCACCCGGTAAGGGCCTTCCCACTTCGGCGTCGCCCAAACAGTGCAAAAAAGTGACCGTTAGGGGCGCCACCGCGTGCCACGATGGTAATCTTGTCATCTCCGCTTGCCACCTCGCATCGCTGGCTGCACAGCCTCCCGCCACGCGCGCCTGGGAAGATCACAGGGCGACACGTTGGTGGATGCGCTGGAGCGTGGGTACAGAGTGGTAGCCTGCCGCGGCAAGCGCCTTGCCGCGGTCGTTGTCTTGTCGCGTCCGGAAGCTTGTCGCTCACCGGGCCTTGCCGGGACGCGAGGCGCGTCGCGGCAAGTTCCTTGAAATGCCTTGGTTGGCCTTCCCGGCAAGTTCCTCTTGCCGGGGCCTTGAACTTCCCGGCTATCTCCTCTTGCCGGGGCCTTGTCTTCTCGGCTTAAACACTTTGTTCTTGAATGGCTCCAAAGGAACCAACGGAGGACCTTGGCGGTCACCCGGCAAGCCTTGCCGCGAGGTGCTGCTACTGCCCGTGCACAAGTTCGGGATACTAGGGTACCCCTACTCTAGTACACCGACAATAAGATAGTACAAATAAGTTTAGACTAGAGTTGAACTAGCTCTATAACCTAGTACAAATAGTTTTACACTAGAGTTGAACTAGTTCTATAACCTAGCACAAATAATTTTACACTAGAGTTGAACTAGCTCTATAACCTAGTACATACAATTTTAGATTAGAGTTGAACTAGCTCTATAACCTAGTACAAATAATTTTACACAAGAGTTGAACTAGCTCTATAACCTAGTACAAATCATTTTACACTATAGTTGAACTAGCTCTATAACCTAGTACAAATCATTTTACACTAGCACTGAACTAGCTATATAACCTAGTACAAATCATTTTACAGTAGAGTTGAACTAGCTCTATGACCTAGTACACAAAATTTTAGACTAGAGTTGAACTAGCTCTATAGCCTAGTACAAATAATTTTAAACTATAGTTGAACTAGCTCTATAACCTAGTACAAATAATTTTACATTAGGGTTGAACTAGCTCTATAACCTAGTACAAATCATTTTACACTATACTTGAACTAGCTCTATAACCTAGTACAAATAATTTACACTAGAATAGAACTAGCTCTATAACCTAGTACAAATAATTTTACACTAGAGTTGAACTAGCTCTATAACCTAGTACAAATCATTTACACTATAGTTGAACTTGCTCTATAAGCTAGTACAAATAATTTTACACTAGAATTGAACTAGCTCTATAAGCTAGTACAAATAATTTTACACTAGAATTGAACTAGCTCTATAAGCTAGTACAAATAATTTTACCCTAGAAATGAACTAGCTCTATAACCTAGTACACATAATTTTACACTAGCATTGTACTAGGGCTATAACCTAGTACAAATCATTTTACACTAGAGTTGAACTAGCTCTATGACCTAGTACACACAATTTTAGACTATAGTTGAACTAGCTCTATAAGATAGTACAAACAATTTTAGACTAGAGTTGAACTAGCTCTATAACCTAGTACAAATAATTTTTCACTAGAGTTGAACTAGCTCTATAACCTAGTACAAATAATTTTATACTAGAGTTGAACTAGCTCTATAACCTAGTGCAAATCATTTTACACTATAGTTGAACTAGCTCTATAACCCAGTACAAATAATTTCACATTAGAATTGAAGTAGCTCTATAACCTAGTACAAATAATTTTACACTAGAGTTGAACTAGCTCTACAGCCTAGTACAAATAATTTTCCACTACAAATGAACTAGCTCTATTATCTAGTACAAATAATTTTACACTAGAACTGAACTAGCTCTATAACCTAGTATAAATCATTTTACACTATTGTTGAACTAGCTCTATGACCTAGTACACACAATTTTAGACTAGAGTTGTACTAGCTCTATAACCTAGTACAAATAATTTAAACTAGAATTGAACTAGCTCTATAATCTAGTACAAATAATTTTGCACTAGAGTTGAACTAGCTCTATAACCTAGTACAAATTATTTTACACTAGAGTTGAACTAGCTCTATAACCTAGTACAAATGATTTTACACTATAGTTGAACTAGCTCTATAACCTAGTACAAATAATTTTACACTAGAATTGAACTAGCTTTATAACCTAGTACAAATAATTTTACATTCGAGTTGAACTAGCTCTATAAGATAATACAAATAATTTTACACTAGAAATGAACTAGCTCTATAACCTAGTACACATAATTTTACACTAGCAGTGTACTACGGCTATAACCTAGTACAAATCATTTTACACTAGAGTTGAACTAGCTCTGTGACCTAGTACCACACAATTTTAGATTATAGTTGAACTAGCTCTATAAGATAGCATGAATAATTTTACACTAGAGTTAAACTAGCTCTATAACCTAGTAACAAATAATTTTACACTAGAGTTGAACTAGCTCTGTAATCTAGTACAAATCATTTTACACTATAGTTGAACTAGCTCTATAACCTAGTACAAATAATTTTACACTAGAGTTGAACTAGTAGAACAAATAATTTTACACTAGAGTTGAACTAGCTCTATAACCTAGTACAAATAACTTTACACTATAAATCAACTAGCTTTATAACCTAATAAACATAAATTTAAACTACCATTGTACTCGGGCTATAACCTAGTACAAATCATTTTACACTATAGTTGATCTAGCTCTGTAACCTACTACAAATAATTTTACACTATAATTGAACTAGCTCTATATCCTAGTGTAAATCATTTTATAGTATAGCAGAACTAGCTCTATAAACTATAACAAATAATTTTAGACTACAGTTGAACTTGCTCTATAACCTAGTACAAATAATTTTACACTAGAGTTGAACTAGCTCTATAAGCTAGTACAAATAATTTTACACTAGAAATGAACTAGCTCTATAACCTAGTACACATAATTTTACACTAGCATTGTACTAGGGCTATAACCTAGTACAAATCATTTTACACTAGAGTTGAACTAGCTCTATGACCTAGTACACACAATTTTAGACTATAGTTGAACTAGTTCTATAAGATAGTACAAATAATTTTAGACTAGAGTTGAACTAGCTCTATAACCTAGTACAAATAATTTTATACTAGAGTTGAACTAGCTCTATAACCTAGTGCAAATCATTTTACACTATAGTTGAACTAGCTCTATAACCTAGTACAAATAATTTTACATTAGAATTGAACTAGCTCTATTACCTAGTACAAATAATTTTACACTACAAATGAACTAGCTCTATTATCTAATACAAATAATTTAACACTAGAACTGAACTAGCTCTATAACCTAGTACAAATCATTTTACACTTTTGTTGAATTAGCTCTATGACCTAGTACACACAATTTTAGACTTGAGTTGTACTAGCTCTATAACCTAGTACAAATAATTTAAACTAGAATTGAACTAGCTCTATAATATAGTACAAATAATTTTACACTAGAGTTGAACTAGCTCTATAACCTAGTACAAATAATTTTACACTAGAGTTGATCTAGCTCTATAACCTAGTACAAATCATTTTACACTATAGTTGAACTAGCTCTATAACCTAGTACAAATATATTTTACACTAGAGTTGAACTAGGTCTATAACCGAGTACAAATCATTTTACACTGTAGTTGAACTAGCTCTATAAGGTAATACAAATAATTTTACACTAGAATTTAACTAGTACTACAAATAATTTTACACTTGTCGGTGTACTAAAGTAGGGGTACCTTAGTATCCCGAACTTGTGCACGGGCAGTCGCAGCACCCCGCGGCAAGGCTTGCCGGGTGACCGCCAAGGTCCTCCGTTGGTTCCTTTGGAGCCATTCAAGAACAAAGTGTTTAAGACGGGAAGACAAGGCCCCGGCAAGAGGAGCTTGCCGGGAAGGTCAAGGCCCCGACGAGAGGAGCTTGCCAGGTAGGCCAACCAAGGCATTTTCAGGAACTTGCCGCGACGCGCCTCGCGTCCCGGCAAGGCCCGGTGAGCGACAAGCTTCCGAACGCGACAAGACAACGGCATGGCAAAGGCGCTTGCAGCGGCAGCTACCACTCAGTACCAGCGCTCCAAATAAGCATCCACCAACGTGTCGCCTGTGATCTCTCGGTAGCGTGGCGAGAGGTCAGCAGCGGCGGTGCGAGTGTAGCGGAGATGACAAGATGGCCATCGTGGCAAGCGGTGGCGCCCCTAACGGTCGCTTTTCTGCACTGTTTGGGCGATGCAGACGGGCATTCAATACTGTTGTCCCCTACCGTCAGAGTTAGGTAGGATGCACTGTACGAGTAGGTGTACCTACTCAGTTCTTTTACGCTTTTACCCTTGCATGTGTTGCCACCTGTTGGTGACCCCTTGAGCGTATAAAAGGAGGTCCATGCGCATCGTAGAGGGGGGTTCGAAACCAGAAAACACTCACGCTCGGTCTCGAGCGTACTGTAGCTCTCAGCGCTCCCGAGCAAGAACACAATATAGTCCGACAAGCAACAGTAGGAGTTTTATCTCTCCGGAGAGCTCCGAAGCTGGGTAAATCGCTCGTGTGCCTCGCCTCGATCTGCTCTTCGTGCGATCTCCGCCCCCCGCCGGACCGAAAGGGGCCCTCTGCCCCATAGGTGTTCGTTCCCACGACAACACAAGAGTTGAACTAGCTCTATAACCTAGTACAAATAATTTTACACTAGAAATCAACTAGCTTTATAACCTAATAAACATAAATTTAAACTACCATTGTACTCGGGCTATAACCTAGTACAAATCATTTTACACTATAGTTGAACTAGCTCTGTAACCTACTACAAATAATTTTACACTATAATTGAACTAGCTCGATATCCTAGTGTAAATCATTTTATAGTATAGTAGAACTAGCTCTATAAACTATTAGAAATAATTTTAGACTATAGTTGAACTTGCTCTATAACCTACTACAAATAATTTTACACTAGAGTTGAACTAGCTCTATAAGCTAGTACAAATAATTTTACACTAGAAATGAACTAGCTCTATAACCTAGTACACATAATTTTACACTAGCATTGTACTAGGGCTATAACCTAGTAAAAATCATTTTACACTAGAGTTGAACTAGCACTATGACCTAGTATACACAATTTTACACTATAGTTGAACTAGCTCTATAAGATAATACAAATAATTTTAGACTAGAGTTGAACTAGCTCTATAACCTAGTACAAATAATTTTATACTAGAGTTGAACTAGCTCTATAACCTAGTGCAAATCATTTTACATTATAATTGAACTAGGTCTATTACCTAGTACAAATAATTTTACACTAGAGTTGCACTAGCTCTATAGCCTAGTACAAATAATTTTACACTAGAAATGAACTAGCTCTATAACCTAGTACAAATCATTTTACACTATTGTTGAACTAGCTCTATGACCTAGTATACACAATTTTAGACTAGAGTTGTACTAGCTCTATAACCTAGTACAAATAATTTAAACTAGAATTAAACTAGCTCTATAATCTAGTACAAATATTTTACACTAGAGTTGAACTAGCTCTATAACCTAGTACAAATAATTTTACACTAGAGTTGAACTAGCTCTATAACCTAGTACAAATCGTTTTACACTATAGTTGAAGTAGCTCTATAACCTAGTATAAATAATTTTACACTAGATTTGAACTAGCTTTATAACCTAGTACAAATAATTTTACACTAGAGTTGAACTAGCTCTATAAGGTAGTACAAATAATTTTACACTAGAAATGAACTAGCTCTATAAGGTAGTACAAATAATTTTACACTATAATTGAACTAGGTCTATATCCTAGTGTAAATCATTTTATAGTATAGTAGAACTAGCTCTATAAACTATTACAAATAATTTTAGACTACAGTTGAACTTGCTCTATAACCTAGTACAAATAATTTTACACTAGAGTTGAACTAGCTCTATAAGCTAGTACAAATAATTTTACACTAGAAATGAACTAGCTCTATAACCTAGTACACATAATTTTACACTAGCATTGTACTAGGGCTATAATCCAGTAAAAATTATTTTACACTAGAGTTGAACTAGCTCTATGACCTAGTACACAAAATTTTAGACTAGAGTTGAATTAGCTCTATAACCTAGTACAAATAATTTTATACTAGAGTTGAACTAGCTCTATAACCTAGTACAAATAATTTTATACTAGAGTTGAACTAGCTCTATGTCGGGGCAGCTGACCCACGGACACCCATGGGGCCGGTGGACCGAGCCCCTTTCGGTTCGGCGGGGGGCGGAGGTCGCGCGAAGAGCGGATCGAGGCGAAGCACACGAGCGGTTTACCCAGCTTCGGAGCTCTCCGGAGAGATAATACTCCTATTGCTGCATGTCTGAGTATATTGAGTTCTTGCTCGGGATCGCTGAGTGCTACAGTACACCCTAGCTGCTAACGAGACCGAGCGTGAGTGTTTTCTGGTGTCGAACCCCCCTCTAGGTTAAAGAGCTAGCTGCTCAAGGGGTCACCAACAGGTGGCAACGCAGACAAGGGTAAAAATGGAAAAGTCTTGTGGTTGGTACAACTACATGTACAGTGTACCATACCTAACCCTGACGGCAGGGGACAAAGGCATTAAATGCCCGTCTGCGTCACCCAAATAGTGTGAAAAGGGACCGTCAGGGATGCCACCGCTCGCCACGATGGCAATCTTGTCAGCGTCGCTTGCCACCACGCACCGCTGGCTGCACAGCCTCTTGCCACGCTGCTACCGAAAGGTCCTGAGGCGACACGCTGGTGGATGTCTTTGGAGCGCGGTGCAGTGGTAACTTGCCGCGGCAGGCGCCTTGCCGCGGTCGTTGTCTTGTCGCGCCCGGAAGCTTGTCGCTCACCGGGCCTCGCCGGGACGCGTGGCGCGTCACTGCAAATTCCTTGAGATGCCTCGGTTGGCCATCCAGGCAAGCTCCTCTTGCCGGGGTCTTGTCTCCTTGGCTTGAATACTTTGTTCTTGAATGGCTCCAAAGGACCCACGGAGGACCTTGGCGGTCACCCGGCAAGCCTTGCCACTGGTGTCTTGCATCGCCGTGCACAAGTTCGGGATACTAGGGTACCCCTACTCTAGTACACCGACAGGAGCCCTCGGGCCTGGGCCACACACGCTGCCGAGCGCTGTTGGGCCAGGCCCAAAACAGGGCACGGGCACGCGCCGCTTGGGTCATGCCGTATCTTACTCCGTATCCACCGCGCCCTCCCCGAACGGCACGCATCGAATGCGGCGTCGTGGGAGAGATCGTGGGTGGTTTCTTTATTCAGAAACACGGAACGTCCGGCCCCTCCCTCTTTATAAGCAGAGGAAACAGGGGCAGTTCGCCCATCTCGCCAGTTGCTGTCCCAATCTCAGAAACTTCCGCCGCTCCCCTCTTCTTCCCAAAGCTGAAAGAGAGCAGCGCTCCGCCCCCCATCGCCACCAGCACCACCAACGCTGTCGATCTCCCCCACCACCTCCGCCATGGCTCCGGAAGCCGGCAAGGGGAAGGCTGTGAAGTCGACCGAGGCGCAGCGGCTCGCGGTGCTGCGAAAGGATCGGACAACCTTCCCCCCCAAGCTCACCGCGAAGGAGCTGAGGGAGTACTACTACCTCTTCTGGTCGATGGAGACGCGAGCGCATCCGCCCACGAAGGTACTCTCCGCCGCCGCTTCGGAACGGGTTCCGAATGGATATCCCTTCTTCGCGTTGTTCTTCTACTGCGGGTTGTGCCCGCCTTTCTCTGAATTTTTCTGCGACATTATGAACACCTACGGGTTCCACCTCCTTGACTTCACCCCCAATGTTGTTCTGACCATGGCAGTTTTCGCACATCTCTGCGAAAACTTTGTCGGAGTCGATCCAAATGTAGCTCTTTTTCGCCACTTCTTTATGCCCCGAGTTGAGAGAGGGGAGCCTTTATCTGGCGGAATCGCCTGGATCTCGAGAGCTGGCAAGAAGGAAGCTTATCTGGAGGGAGAGCTCCGCGGCAAGTGGGAAGAATGGAGAGCAGACTGGCGCTGGATTGTCGAGGGGAACCCGCAGCCGTTTACCGCCCAGTGCCAAGCCCCAGTAGCGCGTGGCAACGATTGGAGCAGCATGGCCCCGGAAGACGATAGGCTGAGGATCGCCGTCACTCGGATCCTACGCCTCAGGCTTGTCGGGCTCACTGTAGGCGCCATTGGCGCAGATTTTCTTCGCCGCCGCGACGCTTCGCAGGAGAGGAGAGACCGCCGGGAGTTCCAGAATGCGGCGGACATCATGAGGCTGCGCCCGGGCCTGAAGTTCAACTTCACTGTCCTGGAACTGGAGGCGATGCTCCAGGAACTGTTCAAGTACGACCGTCAACATCCCGAAGTGTTCAGGTTGCCGAAGGGTGTTGTTCCGCTGTGCAACAACTCCTCGCTCGACCGCATCCATGCAATGATGCCGCTGTGCGATTCGCATGGAATTGTCCCAACTTGGCAAGAGCCTGCAGACGACGTCATGCAGGAGTTCTTTGACGGCTTGGTAGAAGTGCCGGTCCGCTCCGATGAGAAGAAAAGCCTCACCCACGACACCACCGATGCGGAGATGCAGCGCATCGCCACTAGGCTGGAAGAGGCGGCGGCGGCCGCTGCCGCGGGCGAGTTTGGATTCACCGTGGAGGAGGCAGAGGTAGCGAGCCTTGTTGAGCGAGAGGAGCTTGCCGGCGAGGGAGAGCTTGCCGGCGAGGGAGAGCTTGCCGGCGACGGAGAGCTTGCCGGCGAGGGAGAGCTTGCCGGTCCTGAAGTCGAGTCGAGCGAGCTCGCCGAGGGTGCGAGCGGCTCGTCGAAGACCAACTCCTCTTCCTCCTCATCTTCAGACAGCTCGCCGCAAGCAGAGCCCCCAACTCCACCAAGAAGGTGTCTCCGCAAGGCCGGGGATGTAGCGGGGCGGCAAACGGGTCAACAGCCGCCGCGCCACGCGACACACTCCTCCGTGGCAAGCACTGTTGGCGCGGGAGCGTCTCACGCCGCTGCGGCAACTGGAGCGGGGTCCTCCCGGACCACCGCTCCTGCTCCTGTCGCTGCCCCCGCCAAGCGGTTAAGGGAACCCACTCCTCCGCCTCGTCGCGCCGAAGGTGGGCCGGACTTCGACCTCTCCGCGCTCAGCTCCGACGAGGAAGAAGAAGAGTAAGATCGTTTGCTGTACTTGTAGTTCTTCAATCCTTGCTGTTTTGTCTTGTATCTGATTTGCTTTACTCCGAACCCATTCCTTTTCAGGACTCTGGCCTAGAGAGCGGCGAAGAGAGCCAAGGTCCCGGTGATTGTCATCGAGGACGAACCCACCGCGACAATAGGGGTGTGCCCGAGACCACCTTGCCGGACCCGGCAACTATTCCCCAAAGCAGCCCCCAGCGCAGCACCCAGCATAAGTATATGGTTTACTTTCTGCTGTTAGGCGCACATGGGTGTTTTTTCTTTGCTGACATCTGACTATTGGTTTGTGTAGGAGCAGAGCAGCCACACCAGGAGCGCTCGGAAGCCGCTCCTGACATGCCATCTGCTTCGACTACTCCGCCAAGGGAGGATTCCCCGGCAACGGAGCGTTCTCCGGCAAGGGAGAAGTCTCCGGCAAGCGAAAGTTCTCCGGCAAGGGACAGCACCAACGACCCCCCAGTGGCGGAGACCATGACTGTAGAACCCAGTACAGGTAATCCTCTTGCTTGAAAACTTCCCTTAGGTTCTTCTTCTTCTGATTTTCTTTTTGGATATTTGCTTGACTTTTCTCCCTTTTCCGGTCGTCAGATCCATCTCCCACGGAGCCGATGGAGACCGAGGTCACCGGCGCGGAGAACGCGCGCGGCAATACTGACGACGCCGTTGCCACCGAAGAAGAAGCCGGCGCTGATGATCCCGTCGGCGAAGAGGCTGCCAAAGCTGCCGCCGCAGAAGCTGGCGAGGGGGTCCGGCGATCGCACTGACGGCCCCGAGGCCGTAGGAGCGCCAGGCGCTACACCGACCGCCGATCCCTCCGCTGTTGCCGCAACGTCAGGCTCCGAAGAGCCCCAGCCCGGCGCCTATCTGAAGGCCGGCGATAGCGTCTTCATCAAGCTCCACTGGGCGCCAAGCTCCAGGGCGCCGGTCGAAGGAGAAACCTTTGATGGAGAGGTGCTCGCCTCCGCTGGGCTGACGCTGGTTGATGCGCCGAGCAGCAGCAGCGACGAGTCTGAGGAGGAGCGGCTGCTGCGGAAGCTGGTGTCGCTCTATCGCGCTCGGCAGGACAAGCTGGAATCCCGAGAAGCACATGTCGCGAAGGCGGGAGTGGACATTGAGAAGCACGCGGAGGAGCTCCGGGGTCGTAACCAGGAAGCTCTCCGGTCCCCGGCAGAGGAGCGGGGGCAACTCGCCGAGGCGCGGAAAGCCTTCCTCCTTGATAAAGCCGAAGTTGAAGAGCAACAGCGGCTTGCCACCGAGGAGCTGTTTGCGCGGGAGGGTGAGTTGGCGCAGCGGAAGGTCAACCTTGACAGCCATGAGGAGGAGCTTGCTGCGCGCGAGCAAACATTCGGCGGGGCTCTCAAGGAAGCAGAGGATGCTTCCGCAGCTGCCGAGGCCGCCATGAAGGAGCTGGAGACGAAGGTGGCGCAGCTGGAGGCCGATCTCAAGACGAGCGGTGAAGAGCTTGCCGCGCTCAAGCGTGAGCGCGAGAAGGACGCCTACACCCTTGGAGCGCTGCAAGGTCGTCTCGTCGAGAAGGGCAAGGAGCTTAGCGCCGCCAAGGACTCCAACGCAGATCTTGAGTTGAAGCTGACTACTTTGACCAAAACGCTGGACGGCGCCAGGGAGCAAGAGGTGGCCTTGAAGGAGAAGATCAAGGCCGAGGAGGCGCTGCTGGCGAGTGCTGCTGTCACCCAGAACACTTTTAGGGAGAATGTGGAGCACTGGACGGAGGGTCTCGTGGATGTTGCCGCAGCCATCGACAGGGAGCTGGCGCAGCTAGGGATGGAGGATTTCGGGTATCCCTCCGATGAGCACCTCCAACCGAGCGCCAAGCTCAGCTTGTTCTTCAAAGGCGTGGCGACGGCCCTCCAGCGACTCCGGGAGAGGATCCAAAGCAGCTGGCCGATGAGTCGCGCAGAATCTGCGCGGGAGCTCTTCAAAAGGTGTTGGTGAAGGTGGCCTTCCGCAACCCAGGCCTCAAGCTCACCAACGTCCTCAAGACCTTGCCACCGAAAGCTGATCTGGAAGCGCTCAAGACCCTTGTCGCACCCATTGTGGACAAGGTGAGCGAGATCAAGAGGGTTGAGGGCGATCACGTAGATTAGGCCGCCCGTTTTCTCCTTTTCTTGTCGCTGCTGGTCATGTTATGAAAACAATCTGTTAGAGCTGCGACAAGCTATCTTGTAATATAACTCTATTTGGGTATCGATTGCTATGTTATTTCCTTTACTTGATTCCTTCCTTTGTATGTTTTTGCCCTACGCTTTTAGGGAACTTGTCGGCGAGCACCTTGGCATGAAGCCGAGTCTTGAGACGTCAAGAACCTCTTTGGCGGTGCCGCTACCGACAAGAAACCTTGCCGCAACTAGTCGCAGCTCATTTAAGTTGTTGAGCGGACTCGAAACAAAGTAAGGGCGCAACTAGCTACGAGTTGGTTCCTCCACGCACAGGTTTTCCATACAAAGCACGGTCGTTCGAGGAAGATAACTTAAAGATTTTAAAACTGATTGCTCAAACTTTGGCAACTTTGCTTTTCCGTCGTTTGCTTCCCGGTAATGCGAAACTTTCTTGAACGACGCCTGGTCCACACCATTATCTTCTCCTTTCCCCCCGGCAAACTTGTGGGCGAGGGAACCTTCCTTTCTTTGAGAGAAAAGAAAGAAGAGAAAATAAAGATATGGAACCTTACGGCTCGTTATTGCTTACCGGGGGTAGGTGCTGCACAAAGTGTCAGATAACACATGCAAAAAATAGAAAGCATGAAATTGACAAGATATGCGGAGCACATGAGCTTTACTTATGCACGGGGTCTGCGCCTGGCTTTGTACAAAGGATTACATGCAACATCGGCAAGACTTGTACAAAAGGTGGTTGCCGGAACAGGTCCTGGCAACCGCGCCTTATGGGTAAAACTTACGAAGATCCTCAATATTCCAGGAGTTGCTCACCGGAATGCCATCTTCGGTCTCAAGGCGGACAGCGCCAGGCCTGGTGACTCGTTTCACCTGGTAAGGGCCTTCCCACTTCGGCATCAACTTGTTGGAATTCTTGGCGGACTAAACGCGCCGAAGAACAAGGTCGCCTTCCTCGAGCCTTCTGGCATTAACTTTGCGGCTATGGTAGCGGCGCAAAGCTTGCTGGTATCGAGCAGCTCATACAGCAGCCTGAAGACGGTCCTCCTCAAGGAGCAGCGCATCATCTTGTCGCAGCTGCTCTTGCTCAAGCTCATCATAAGCGAGCACTCGAGGTGACCCGTATACGAGTTCCGTGGGGAGAACTGCCTCTGCTCCATAGACTAGAGCAAAAGGTGTCTGGCCAGTGGCTCGATTTGGCGTCGTCCTGATCGACCAAAGAACCACCGACAGCTCCTCAATCCAGTTCTTTCCGCACTTGCGCAGCCTGTCGAAAGTCCTGGTCTTGAGCCCGCGCAGCACTTCAGCATTTGTCCTCTCCGCTTGACCATTGCTTCTCGGATGAGCAACAGAAGCGAAGCAGACCTTGGCGCCAAGATCTTGGACGTACTGCATGAAGGTGCGGCTCGTGAATTGTGTGCCATTGTCGGTGATGATCCTGTTAGGGATCCCGAAGCGGCAAACAATCGACCTGAAGAACTTGATCACGACTATGCTGTCACCTTCCTCATCGCTTCCACTTCCGCCACTTTGTGAACTTGTCGATTGCAACGCATAAGTACTCAAAGCCCCGACAGCTCAGGGAAAGGGGCCGAGGATGTTGAGCCCCCCGGACCGAAAATGGCCAGGATAAAGGGATCGTCTGGAGAGCTTGAGCTGGCTGATGTATCTGCTGGAATGGAACTTGCGCTTCACACTTGGTTACTTGTGCGATTGCATCCCGGAGGGCTGTCGGCCAAAAGAAACCTTCTTAACGCTTTGCGGCAAGCGCTCTTCTTGCCAATGTGGTGACCACATATGCCTCCATGTATCTCTCGCCAACAGCTTTTGTCCCTCTTCCGGTGAATACACTTCAATTTCACACCGTTGAGTCTTCTTCATGCAGTGTGTTGTTGACAAGCTGGTACATACTTGACCGCCGGGCTACTCTTTCCGCTTCTTCTTGTTCTTGGAAGTTCTCTCGTCTGAGGAAGCAGACAATCTGCTGTGCCCATCTTTGGAGCTTGCGTCTCGACAACAAGGACTAAAGGCACATCTGCTGCTGCGGGAACATCCGCTTCTACGGCGAGAACCTGCGGCTCAGCCGGAGCTTGATGTTCCCCGGCAAGCATGCTGGAGCAAAACTTGTCGGGAGCGTCTGCTTCAACGGAACAAACCCTAGGGCTTGCCGGAGCAGACTGCTCCTCAGCACCCTTGGTGTTGATCTTGGGGACCTTCTTGGCGGCGGCTTCGGGGAGCTCTGCCGGAAAATAGTCACCAGAAATCAACTTCCTCTTCTTGCTCTGTCCAGTTGATGGCGTTACAGCACAAAGATCCCTGGTTCCACAGGTAACTTAAGTGCGGTGCACTTCGACAGGCATCGGCAATGTCGTTCTGAGCTCTTGGAACATGTTCCATCTGTAGGCCATCAAAGTGCTCTTCTAACTTTCTCACTTCATCAACGTAAGCTTCCATCAACGGACTCTGATAATTCTTGTTCACTTGGCAGACGACAAGCTGCGAGTCACCCCTGACAATGAGCTTCTTGATCCCAAGGTCTGCTACTATCCTGAGACCGACAAGCAAACCTTCATACTCTGCGGTATTGTTTGTTGCTTGCTCCTTGGGAAAGTGCATCTGGACTACGTACTTGAGGTGTTCTCCGGTGGGCACAACAAGTAGCACGCCCGCACCGGCGCCTTGCAGCGAGAAGGCACCATCAAAGTACATCAGCCACTCTTTGCTTGCTTCCTTGACGGGGATGCTCGTTTCTGGAATTTCTTCATCTGGTGTTGGCGTCCATTCTGCTATGAATTCTGCCAAAGCTCTGCTCTGGATAGTTGAAGTGCTCTCAAACTTGAGGCCAAAGCTTGACAATTCCAGTGCCCACTCGACAATCCTGCCTGTTGCTTCTGGATTCTGCAGTATCCTCTTCAGCGGAAAACGAGTGACAACTGTGATCTCGTGTGCTTGGAAGTAATGGCGCAGCTTTCTCGAGGCCATGAGAAGGCCGAAAAGCAATTTCTGCACACCAGAGTACCTTGACCTAGCCCCCTGCAGAAGGGAACTGACAAAGTAAACTGGGCGCTGCACGATTCTCTTCTGTATCTCCTCACGCGCCTGCGCAGATCCATCTTTGTCGGGACCAGAGCTTGCCGGTGAAGTCCATTGCTTGTCGCTGGATGCATCTGCCGTGGTTGCTGGGTCATCATCCGCCTACCTCTCCGCTACTAACGCAGCACTAACCACTTGATTGGTTGCCGCTATATACAACAGCAACTTCTCTTGTGGCTTAGGTGCGACAAGTGTTGCAGTGGAGGACAGGTATCTCTTCAAGTCCTGTAGCGCAGCCTCCGCTTCCGGAGTCCATTTCATTGGACCTGCCTTTTTCAACATTTTGAAAAATGGCAGGGCGCGCTCAGCAGACCTAGAGATAAACCTGTTGAGAGCAGCCACGCAACCGGCAAGTCTTCGTACATCCTTGACGCGCTTTGGTGCTTCAATCTGCTCAATGGCCTTGATCTTGTCGGGATTGGCTTCAATTCCTCGCGGAGACACAAAGAACCCGAGAAGCTTGCCGGAGGGGACTCCAAACACACACTTCTCGGGGTTAAGCTTGAGGTTGATCTTGCGCAGATTTGCAAAGGTTTCGTCTAAATCCTGAATCAGAGTTGCCTTGTCCTTGCTCTTGACCACTATGTCATCCATGTAGGCTTCCACATTTCTGTGCATTTGTGGCTCAAAAGTGTCATGGACTACCCTTGAAAATGTTGAACCAGCATTCTTTAAACCGAAAGGCATCCATATGAAACAGTATGTGCCACATGGAGTGATGAACGCGGTCTTCTCCTCATCCTCTTCTGCCATGAAGATCTGATGGTATCCTGAGTATGCGTCAAGAAATGAAAGCAAGCCACATCCAGCCGTGGAGTCAACAATCTGGTCAATGCGCGGCAAGGGAAATGGGTCTTTGGGACAAGCTTTATTGACATCGGTAAAGTCGATACAAAGCCTCCATTTCCGTTTGCCTTCTTGCGACGACTACGAGATTGGCCAGCCACGTAGGATGGAGCACTCCTCTGACAAGGCCTGCTGCTTCCAACTTCTTGATTTCTTCTGCGATGAATTCTTGGCGCTCCACTGCTTGTTTCCTGACCTTCTGCTTGACGGGCCACGCATGAGGGCAGACGGCAAGATGGTGCTCGATTACATTCCTGGGAACACCGGGGATGTCAGACGGTTGCCATGCAAACACGTCGACGTTCGCCCGCAGGAAAGCAACGAGCGCGCTTTCCTATTTATGGTCGAGAGTGGCACTGATGGTGAAGGTACCACCAGTGCCGTCCTGCTTGGCGACACCTTCTTGGTCTCTGGCGGAGCTGCCATTGTCTTCTTATGCTTGCCGGTGGAGCTCGATGGTGCGTCCTCGACGGTAGCGCAGCACTCCGAAGAGGTGCGCTTGCTAGAGTGGGCATCAGAACTCTTGCCGGACTTGGTCTTCTTCTTCCCCCGGGAGCTTCAATGGCAAGTGACTTGCGATCTGTTGCAACTGCTGCTTCCCGGTAGATCTTGTCGACGCAGATAAGAGCATCCTTCTTATCGCCAGGGACAGAGATGACACTTATCCGGCCTGGCATCTTCAACATGTTGTATGCATAGTGAGAGGCTGCCATGAATTTGGCGAAGGGGCGGCCGAGTATCCCATTGTAAGGCAATGGAAAGTCAGCAACGTCAAAAGTGACCCTCTCAGTCCTAAAGTTTAACTCGCTGCCAAATGTCACCGGCAACGTGATCTTTCCTTCGCTTGCTCCTTCCGGATTGATTCCTTGGAATGTGCCGGTCTCTTGAGCTTCATTGTCGAGGATCTGAAGTTTCTTGAGTACCGCGGAGGAGATCAGGTTCAAGCCGGCCCCGCCGTCAACTAGCATCTTAGTGACCTTGAGTTATGCGATCCGACGAAACCAACATCAGCAAGCACCCGACCGCAGTTATGCGATCAGGGTGGTCCTCAATATCAAAGATGATAGGCGTGCTGGACCATTTCAGAGGCTTGCGTGACTTGATGGGTGGTTCTGCCGCATTGACTTCCCGCACCCTCTGCTTGAGCTGGCGGTGTGAAGTATGCAGAGAAGCACCGCCGTCAACGCACAGGACCTCTGTGGCTTTCTGGAACTCCTGCTCATCGGTCTCGTCATCATCCATATCTTCATCGTCGTTGTCATCCCTGTCGCGGCCGCGAGGAGGTCTGTCTCCTTGCCGCTGCTTGGCCTTGCCGCGGCGTCCTCCTCGGCCGGGGCTCTTCTTGCTGGATCCTCCAGCACCTTCTTGGGCTTTCTCCTTGTCGCGTCGCTCGTATTCAGCCTTTTGCTGCTCGACAAGCTGCTCGACCTTCTTGCAGCTCTGGAGGTCATGGCCTTTGGTGCGGTGGATCTTGCAGTGCTGCTTGTTGGTGCCATCCTGCTTGTCGGCGACCGCCACAGCTTCGTCTTTCTTGGCGTCACCTCTGTTGCCGGACTGCTCAACGACTAGCACATCTTTGCCTTTCTTCTTCCTGTTGTTCCGCCGCCGGTTTTTCTTTGCCGGGGCAGCATCCTCGCTATCAGATCCTCCTGCTTCTGTATTCTCTCCGGGGAGTTTCCTCCTTCCTCAAACGCGCACACTTGTCGGCCAGGCATATAGCTCATCGACGTCTCTCGATATTGCACATCGCCATCTCCTCCGCATCCTGCGGTTACGCGCGTTCGATGGAACGCTACCGATGACCGCGGCAGGGTGGACATCTGGGATGTTGTGCTGTACACGGCTGAATCTCTGAATGTACTTGCGCAGGGGCTCTCCTTCCTTCTAGGCGAGCAGATGAAGGTCAATCTCTTGGCCATGAGGCTTGTGGCCGCCTGTAAAGGCGCCGACAAACTGATGGCATAGGTCTGCCCAGGAGGATATGGAGTTATCCGGCAAGTGCATGAGCCAGGACCTGACATTGGGCTTGAGCACTAGCGGGAAGTAGTTGGCAAGGATCTTGTCGTCCCGCCCCCCGGCAGCTTGCACCGCAATGGTGTAGATGCTGAGGAACTCCGACGGATGCGACTTGCCGTCGTACTTCTCCGGTACGTCTGGCTTGACATTCTTCGTGCTGGGCCACTGGACTTGCCGCAGCTCACGAGTGAACGCAGGGCAACCTACCGTGTACAGCAAGTCGCCTGGTTCCCCTGTCGCATGCATGTCGACAGAGGGCCCAGCGCGCTGGTCCGATTAACGTCGCGCTTCTCTTCGACGCTTGATGCGAGTACGAGCGTCTTCTTGCTGTCATTCGTGAAGAACTTGGCGCTGATCGCGACGAACCCGTGATCTGATGATGTGGTGGAGTGGCTGTCGAGGTAGATCCGACGAGTCGGCGATCTTGGCCTTCGGGGTGGAGAGTGCACGGTGGTTGCACCCCCACCGGTTTTGTCGCCATCGGCTCGTGCTAGCAGTCTTGCCGCGGCTGCGAGGTACTCGGCTGCCGTGGAGTGTCGCCGTTGGCGAAGCCGATGAGACTCTGAATGGTGGCCCTCCATTCGTCGATCTTGTCCGCCGTTGAAGGGTAATCCAGGAGCAGTTGAGCTCGTGCCAAAGCTTCTGCCGGAGTGGTGGGCGGCAGTGGCGAACGGTGCGAGGAGCGGGATATGCTCGGACTTCTAACTATGTTAGAAGGAGCAGTATCTCATCCAGGCGATCGTGTCCCGCTCGTGCCGGCATGTTGGCGTGCATGCTGGTCTTGAGCATCCCGAGATCCACCGGCTCGATCTTGGTCCAACGAACGTATGGTACCGCGAGTACCATGACGCTGTCGGTCCCGCGCCTCCTTTTATATGCTCTATGTTGGTACAAACCCTCTATGTTGCGCATGGGCCTCCTTTTATATGCTCAAGGGGTCACCGACAGGTGGCAATGCAGACAAGGGCAAAAATGGAAAATTCTTGTGGTTGGTACAACTACCTGTACAGTGTACCATACCTAACCCTGACAGCAAGGGACAAAGGCATTAAATGCCCATCTGCGTCGCCCAAATAGTGTGAAAAGGGACCGTCAGGGACACCACCGCTCGCCACGATGGCAATCTTGTCGATGTAAACACCACCACGCACCGCCGGCTACACACACCTCTTGCCACGCGCTACCGAAAGGTCCTGTATGACACGTTGGTGGATGTCTTTGGAGCGCGGGGTACAGAGTGGTAACTTGTCATGCAAGCGCCTTTGCCATGATCGTTGTCTTGTCGCGTCCGGCAGCTTGTCACTCACCGGAAGTCGCCGGGACGCGTGGCGCGTCGAGGCAAGTTCCTTGAGATGCCTCGGTTGGCCTTCCCGGCAAGCTCCTCTTGCCGAGGTCTTGTCTCCTTGGCTTGAATACTTTGTTCTTGAATGTCTCCAAAGGACCCACGGAGGACCTTGGCGGTCACCCGGCAAGCCTTAGAGCGGGGTGCTGCAACTGCCCGTGCACAAGTTCGGGATACTAGGGTACCCCTACTCTAGTACACCGACACTCTATAACCTAGTGCAAATCATTTTACACTATAGTTGAACTATCTCTATAGCCTAGTACAAATAATTTTACACTAGAAATGAACTAGCTCTATTATCTAGTACAAACAATTGGACACTGGAACTGAACTAGCTCTATAACCTAGTACAAATCATTTTACATTAGAGTTGAACTTGCTCTATGACCTAGTACACACAATTTTAGACTAGAGTTGAACTAGCTCTATAACCTAGTACAAATAATTTTAAACTAGAGTTGAACGAGATCTATAACCTAGTACAAATAATTTTACACTAGAGTTGAACTAGCTCTATAACCTAGTAAAATAATTTTACACTATAGTTGAACTATCTCTATAACCTAGTACAAATCATTTTACGTTAGAATTGAACTAGCTCTATTACCTAGTACAAATAATTTTACACTAGATTTGAACTAGCTCTATAACCTAGTACAAATAATTTAAAACTAGAAATGAACTAGCTCTATTATCTAGTACAAATAATTTTACACTAGAACTGAACTAGCTATATAACCTAGTACAAATCATTTTACACTACAGTTAAACTAGCTGTATGATCTAGTACACACAATTTTAGACTAGAGTTGAACTAGCTCTATAACCTAGTACAAATATTTTTAAACTAGAGTGTAACTAGCTCTATAACCGAGTACAAATAATTTAAACTACAATTGAACTAGCTCTATAATCTAGTAAAAATAATTTTACACTAGAGTTGAACTAGCTCTATAAGCTAGTAGAAATAATTTTACACTAGAAATGAACTAGCTCTATAACCTAGTACACATAGTTTTACACTAGCATTGTACTAGGGCTATAACCTAGTACAAATCATTTTACACTATAGTTGAACTAGTTATATGACCTAGTAGACATAATTTTAGACTATAGTTGAACTAGCTCTATAAGATAGTAAAAATAATTTTAGACTAGAGTTGAACTAGCTCTATAACCTAGTACAAATAATTTTACACAAGAGTTGAACTAGCTCTATAACCTAGTACAAATAATTTTACATTAGAATTGAACTAGCTCTATTACCTAGTACAAATAATTTTACACTAGAGTTGAACTAGCTCTATAGCCTATTACAAATAATTTTACACTAGAAATGAACTAGCTCTATTATCTAGTACAAATAATTTTACACTAGAACTGAACTAGCTCTATAACCTAGTACAAATCATTTTACACTATTGTTGAACTAGCTCTATGACCTAGTACACACAATTTTAGACTAGAGTTGTACTAGCTCTATAACCTAGTACAAATAATTTACACTAGAATTAAACTAGCTCTATAATCTAGTACAAATAATTTTACACTAGAGTTGAACTAGCTCTATAACCCAGTACAAATAATTTTACACTAGAGTTGAACTAGCTCTATAACCTAGTACAAATCGTTTTACACTATAGTTGAACTAGCTCTATAACCTAGTACAAATAATTTTACACTAGAATTGAACTAGCTTTATAACCAAGTACAAATAATTTTACATTGGAGTTGAACTAGCTCTATAAGGTAGTACAAATAATTTTACACTAGAAATGAACTAGCTCTATAAGGTAGTACAAATAATTTTACACTAGAATTGAACTAGCTCTATATCCTAGTGTAAATCATTTTATAGTATAGTAGAACTAGCTCTAAAAACTATTACAAATAATTTTAGACTACAATTGAACTTGCTCTTTACCTAGTACAAATAATTTTACACTAGAGTTGAACTAGCTCTATAAGCTAGTACAAATAATTTTACACTAGAAATGAACTAGCTCTATAACCTAGTACACATAATTTTACACTAGCATTGTACTAGGGCTATAACCTAGTAAAAATCATTTTACACAAGAGTTGAACTAGCTCTATGACCTAGTACACATAATTTTAGACTAGAGTTGAATTAGCGCTATAGCCTAGCACAAATAATTTTACACTAGAGTTTAACTAGCTCTATAACCTAGTACAAATAATTTTATACTAGAGTTGAACTAGCTCTATAACCTAGTGCAAGTCATTTTACACTATAGTTGAACTATCTCTATAGCCTAGTACAAATAATTTTACACTAGAAATGAACTAGCTCTATTATCTAGTACAAACAATTGGACACTAGAACTGAACTAGCTCTATAAGCTAGTACAAATCATTTTACATTAGAGTTGAACTTGCTCTATGACCTAGTACACACAATTTTAGACTAGAGTTGAACTAGCTCTATAACCTACTACAAATAATTTAAAACTAGAGTTGAACTAGATCTATAACCTAGTACAAATAATTTTACACTAGAGTTGAACTAGCTCTATAAACTAGTAAAGTCATTTTACACTATAGTCTAACTAGCTCTATAACCTAGTACAAATCATTTTACGTTAGAATTGAACTAGCTCTCTTACCTAGTACAAATAATTTTACAATAGATTTGAACTAGCTCTATAACCTAGTACAAATAATTTTAAACTAGAAATGAACTAGCGCTATTATCTAGTACAAATAATTTTACACTAGAACAGAACTATCTATATAACCTAGTACAAATCATTTTACACTAGAGTTGAACTAGCTGTATGACCTAGTACACAGAATTTTAGACCAGAGTTGAATTAGCTCTATAACCTAGTATAAATATTTTTAAACTAGAGTGTAACTAGCTCTATAACCGAGTACAAATAATTTAAACTACAATTGAACTAGCTCTATAATCTAGTAAAAATAATTTTACACTAGATTTGAACTAGCTCTATGAGCTAGTACAAATAATTTTACACTAGAAATGAACTAGCTCTATAACCTAGTACACATAATTTTACACTAGCATTGTACTAGGGCTATAACCTAGTACAAATCATTTTACACTATAGTTGAACTAGCTCTATGACCTAGTACACACAATTTTAGACTATAGTTGAACTAGCTCTATAAGATAGTAAAAATAATTTTAGACTAGAGTTGAACTAGCTCTATAACCTAGTACAAATAATTTTACACAAGAGTTGAACTAGCTCTATAACCTAGTACAAATAATTTTACATTAGAATTGAACTAGCTCTATTATCTAGTACAAATAATTTTACACTAGAACTGAACTAGCTTTATAACCTAGTACAAATCATTTTACACTAGAGTTGAACTAGCTCTATGACCTAGTACACACAATTTTAGACTAGAGTTGAACTAGCTCTATAACCTAGTACAAATCATTTAAACTAGAATTGAACTAGCTCTATAATCTAGTACAAATAATGTTACACTAGAGTTGAACTAGCTTTATAACCTAGTACAAATAATTTTATACTAGAGTTGAACTAGCTCTATAACATAGTACAAATCATTTTACACTATAGTTGAACTATCTCTATAACCTAGTACAAATAATTTTACATTAGAATTGAACTAGCTCTATTACCTAGTACAAATAATTTTACACTAGAGTTGAACTAGCTAAATAGCCTAGTACAAATAATTTTACACTTGAAATGAACTAGCTCTATTGTCTAGTAAAAATAATTTTACACTAGAATTGAACTAGCTCTATAACCTAGTACAAATCATTTTACACTAGAGTTGAACTAGCTCTATGTCCTAGTACACACAATTTTAGACTAGAGTTGAACTAGCTCTATAACCTAGTAAAAATAATTTAAACTAGAATGGAACTAGCTCTATAACCTAGTTCAAATAATTTTAAACTAGAGTTGAACTAGCTCTATAACCTAGTACAAATAATTTTACACTAGATTTGAACTAGCTCTATAACATAGTACAAATAATTTTACACTAGAGTTGAACTAGCTCTATAACCTAGTACAAATCATTTTACACTATAGTTGAACTAGCTCTATAACCTACTACAAATAATTTTACACTCGAATTAAACTACCTTTATAACCAAGTATAAATAATTTTACACTAGAGTTGAACTAGCTGTATAAGCCAGTACAAATAATTTTACACTAGAAATGAACCTGCTCTATAACCTAGTACACATAATTTTACACTAGCATTGTACTAGGATTATAACCTAGTACAAATCATTTTACACTAGAGTTGAACTAGCTCTATGACCTAGTACACACGACTTTAGACTATAGTTGAACTAGCTCTATAAGATAGTACAAATAATTTTAGACTAGAGTTGAACTAGCTCTATAACCTAGTACAAATAATTTTACACTAGAGTTGAACTAGCTCTATAACCTAATACAAATAATTTTATACTAGAGTTGAACTAGCTCTATATCCTAGTGCAAATCATTTTACACTATAGTTGAACTAGCTCCATAACCTAGTACAAATAATTTACATTAGAATTGAACTAGCTCTATTACCTAGTACAAATAGTTTTACACTAGAGTTGAACTAGCTCAATAGCATAGTACAAATAATTTTACACTAGAAATCAACTAGCTCTATTATCTAAAACAAATAATTTTACACTAGAACTGAACTAGCTCTATAACCTAGTACAAATCATTTTACACTAGAGTTGAACTAGCTCTATGACCTAGTACACACAATTTTAGACTAGAGTTGAACTATCTCTATAACCTAGTACAAATAATTTAAACTAGAATGGAACTAGCTCTATAACCTAGTACAAATAATTTTACACTAGAGTTGAACCAGCTCTATAACCTAGTACAAATAAATTTACACTAGAGCTGAACTAGCTCTATAACCTAGTACAAATCATTTTACACTATAGTTGAACTAGCTCTATAACCTAGTACAAATAATTTTACACAAGAACTGAACTATCTCTATAAGGTAGTACAAATAATTTTACACTAGAAAAGAACTAGCTCTATAACCTAGTACACATAATTTTACACTAGCATTGTACTAGGGCTATAACCTAGTACAAATCATTTTACACTAGAGTTGAACTAGCTCTATAACCTAGTAGAAATAATTTAACCTAGAATTGAACTAGCTCCATAATCTAGTACAAATAATTTTACACTAGAGTTGAACTAGCTCTATAACCTAGTACAAATAATTTTATACTAGAGTTGAACTAGCTCTATAACATAGTGCAAATCATTTTACACAAGAGTTGAACTAGCTCTATAACCTAGTACAAAAATTTTTACATTAGAATTGAACTAGCTCTATTACCTAGTATAAATAATTTTACACTAGAGTTGAACTAGCTCTATAGCCTATTGCAAATAATTTTACACTAGAAATGAACTAGCTCTATTATCTAGTACAAATAATTTTACACTAGAACTGAACTAGCTCTATAACCTAGTACAAATCATTTTACACTAGAGTTGAAATAGCTCTATGACCTAGTACACACAATTTTAGACTAGAGTTGAACTAGCTCTATAACCTGGTAAAAATAATTTAAACTAGAATGGAACTAGCTCTATAACCTAGTTCGAATAATTTTAAACTAGAGTTGAACTAGCTCTATAAACTAGTACAAATAATTTTACACTAGATTTGAACTAGCTCTATAACATAGTACAAATAATTTCACACTAGAGTTGAACTAGCTCTATAACCTAGTACAAATCATTTTACACTATAGTTGAACTAGCTCTATAACCTGCTACAAATAATTTTACACTCGAATTGAACTAGCTTTATAACCAAGTACACATAATTTTACACTAGAGTTGAACTAGCACTATAAGTTAGTACAAATAATTTTACACTAGAAATGAACCTGCTCTATAACCTAGTACACATAATTTTACACTAGCATTGTACTAGGGTTATAACCTAGTACAAATCATTTTACACTAGAGTTGAACTAGCTCTATGACCTAGTACACACGATTTTAGACTATAGTTGAACTAGCTCTATAAGATAGTACAAATAATTTTAGACAAGAGTTGAACTAGCTCTATAACCTAGTACAAATAATTTTACACTAGAGTTGAACTAGCTCTATAACCTAATACAAATAATTTTATATTAGAGTTGAACTAGCTCTATAACCTAATACAAATAATTTTATATTAGAGTTGAACTAGCTCTATAACCTAGTACAAATAATTTTACACTAGAACTGAACTAGCTTTATAACCTAGTACAAATAATTTTACACTAGAGCTGAACTAGCTTTATAACCTAGTACAAATCATTTTACACTATAGTTGAACTAGCTCTATAACCTAGTACAAATAATTTTACACAAGAACTGAACTAGCTTTATAACCTAGTACAAATAATTTTACACTAGAGTTGAACTATCTCTATAAGGTAGTACAAATAATTTTACACTAGAAAAGAACTAGCTCTATAACCTAGTACACATAATTTTACACTAGCATTGTACTAGGGCTATAACCTAGTACAAATAATTTAAACTAGAATTGAACTAGCTCTATAACCTAGTACAAATCATTTTACACTAGCGTTGAACTAGCTCTATAACCTAGTACAAATCATTTTACATTAGAATTGAACGAGCTCTATTACCTAGTACAAATAATTTTACACTAGAGTGGAGCTAGCTCTATAACCTAGTACAAATAATTTTACACTAGAAATGAACTAGCTCTATGACCTAGTACACATAATTTTACACTAGCATTGTACTAGGGCTATAACCTAGTACAAATCATTTTACACTATAGTTGAACTAGCTCTATGACCTATTACACACAATTTTAGACTATAGTTGAACTAGCTCTGTAAGATAGTAAAAATAATTTTAGACTAGAGTTGAACTAGCTCTATAACCTAGTACAAATAATTTTACACAAGAGTTGAACTAGCTCTATAACCTAGTACAAATAATTTTACATTAGAATTGAACTAGCTCTATTATTTAGTACAAATAATTTTACACTAGAACTGAACTAGCTCTATAACCTAGTACAAATCATTTTACACTAGAGTTGAACTAGCTCTATGACCTAGTACACACAATTTTAGACTAGAGTTGAACTAGCTCTATAACCTAGTACAAATCATTTAAACTAGAATTGAACTAACTCTATAATCTAGTACAAATAATTTTACACTAGAGTTGAACTAGCTTTATAACCTAGTACAAATAATTTTATACTAGAGTTGAACTAGCTCTATAACATAGTGCAAATCATTTTACACTATAGTTGAACTATCTCTATAACCTAGTACAAATAATTTTACATTAGAATTGAACTAGCTCTATTACCTAGTACAAATAATTTTACACTAGAGTTGAACTAGCTCAATAGCCTAGTACAAATAATTTTACACTTGAAATGAACTAGCTCTATTGTCTAGTAAAAATAATTTTACACTATAATTGAACTAGCTCTATAACCTAGTACAAATCATTTTACACTAGAGTTGAACTAGCTCTGTGTCCTAGTACACACAATTTTAGACTAGAGTTGAACTAGCTCTATAACCTAGTAAAAATAATTTAAACTAGAATGGAACTAGCTCTATAACCTAGTTCAAATAATTTTAAACTAGAGTTGAACTAGCTCTATAACCTAGTACAAATAATTTTACACTAGATTTGAACTAGCTCTATAACATAGTACAAATAATTTTACACTAGAGTTGAACTAGCTCTATAACCTAGTACAAATCATTTTACACTATAGTTGAACTAGCTCTATAACCTACTACAAATAATTTTACACTCGAATTGAACTACCTTTATAACCAAGTACAAATAATTTTACACTATAGTTGAACTAGCTCTATAAGCTAGTACAAATAATTTTACACTAGAAATGAACCTGCTCTATAACCTAGTACACATAATTTTACACTAGCATTGTACTAGGGTTATAACCTAGTACAAATCATTTTACACTAGAGTTGAACTAGCTCTATGACCTAGTACACACGATTTTAGACTATAGTTGAACTAGCTCTATAAGATAGTACAAATAATTTTAGACTAGAGTTGAACTAGCTCTATAACCTAGTACAAATAATTTTACACTAGAGTTGAACTAGCTCTATAACCTAATACAAATAATTTTATACTAGAGTTGAACTAGCTCTATATCCTAGTGCAAATCAGTTTACAATATAGTTGAACTAGCTCCATAACCTAGTACAAATAATTTACATTAGAATTGAACTAGCTCTATTACCTAGTACAAACAATTTTACACTAGAGTTGAACTAGCTCAATAGCCTAGTACAAATAATTTTACACTAGAAATCAACTAGCTCTATTATCTAAAACAAATAATTTTACACTAGAACTGAACTAGCTCTATAACCTAGTACAAATCATTTTACACTAGAGTTGAACTAGCTCTATGACCTAGTACACACAATTTTAGACTAGAGTTGAACTAGCTCTATAACCTAGTACAAATAATTTAAACTAGAATGGAACTAGCTCTATAACCTAGTACAAATAATTTTACACTAGAGTTGAACTAGCTCTATAACCTAGTACAAATAAATTTACACTAGAGCTGAACTAGCTTTATAACCTAGTACAAATCATTTTACACTATAGTTGAACTAGCTCTATAACCTAGTACAAATAATTTTACACAAGAACTGAACTAGCTTTATAACCTAGTACAAATAATTTTACACTAGAGTTGAACTATCTCTATAAGGTAGTACAAATAATTTTACACTAGAAAAGAACTAGCTCTATAACCTAGTACACATAATTTTACACTAGCATTGTACTAGGGCTATAACCTAGTACAAATCATTTTACACTGGAGTTGAACTAGCTCTATAACCTAGTAGAAATAATTTAAACTAGAATTGAACTAGCTCCATAATCTAGTACAAATAATTTTACACTAGAGTTGAACTAGCTCTATAACATAGTAAAAATAATTTTATACTAGAGTTGAACTAGCTCTATAACATAGTGCAAATCATTTTACACAAGAGTTGAACTAGCTCTATAACCTAGTAGAAATAATTTTACATTAGAATTGAACTAGCTCTATTACCTAGTACAAATAATTTTACACTAGAGTTGAACTAGCTCTATAGCCTATTGCAAATAATTTTACACTAGAAATGAACTAGCTCTATTATCTAGTACAAATAATTTTACACTAGAACTGAACTAGCTCTATAACCTAGTACAAATCATTTTACACTAGAGTTGAACTAGCTCTATGACCTAGTACACACAATTTTAGACTAGAGTTGAACTAGCTCTATAACCTAGTAAAAATAATTTAAACTAGAATGGAACAAGCTCTATAACCTAGTTCAAATAATTTTAAACTAGAGTTGAACTAGCTCTATAAACTAGTACAAATAATTTTACACTAGATTTGAACTAGCTCTATAACATAGTACAAATAATTTCACACTAGAGTTGAACTAGCTCTATAACCTAGTACAAATCATTTTACACTATAGTTGAACTAGCTCTATAACCTACTACAAATAATTTTACACTCGAATTGAACTAGCTTTATAACGAAGTACACATAATTTTACACTAGAGTTGAACTAGCACTATAAGTTAGTACAAATAATTTTACACTAGAAATGAACCTACTCTATAACCTAGTACACATAATTTTACACTAGCATTGTACTAGGGTTATAACCTAGTAAAAATCATTTTACACTAGAGTTGAACTAGCTCTATGACCTAGTACACACGATTTTAGACTATAGTTGAACTAGCTCTACAAGATAGTACAAATAATTTTAGACTAGAGTTGAACTAGCTCTATAACCTAGTAAAAATAATTTTACACTAGAGTTGAACTAGCTCTATAACCTAATACAAATAATTTTATATTAGAGTTGAACTAGCTCTATAACCTAGTGCAAATCATTTTACACTATAGTTGAACTAGCTCTATAACCTAGTACAAATAATTTTACACTAGAACTGAACTAGCTTTATAACCTAGTACAAATAATTTTACACTAGAGTTGAACTATCTCTATAAGGTTGTACAAATAATTTTACACTAGAAATGAACTAGCTCTATAACCTAGTACACATAATTTTACACTAGCATTGTACTATGTCGGTGTACTAGAGTAGGGGTACCCTAGTATCCCGAACTTGTTCACTGGGCGATCCTGACTTGGCAAGGGCTTGCTTGGGTGACCGCCAAGGTCCTCCGTGGTTCCTTTTGGACCCATTCAAGAACAAAGTGTTTAAGCCAAGGAGACAAGACCCGTCAAGAGAAGCTTGCCGGAAGGCCAACCCCGCAAGGCATTTCAAGGAACTTGGCATTTCAAGGAACTTGCCGCGCGCGCATCGCGCCCGCAAGGCCCGATGGCGACAAGCTTCGGGACGCGACAAGACAATGACCATGGCAAAGGCGCTTGCCGCGCAAGCTACCACTCTGTGCCCACGCTCCGGCACATCCACCAGCGTGTGCCATAGGACCATTCGGTAGCGCGTGGCAAGGCTGTTTAGCCAAGCGGTGCGGTGGCGAGTGGAGATGACAAGATTGCCATCATGGCGGCGGTGGCGCCCTAACGGTCCCTTTTGCCTTTGTTTGGGCGGCGCAGACGGGCATTTAATGCCTTTGTCCCCTGCCGTCGAGTTAGGTATGATACATTTGTAAAGTAGGTGTACCAACCACCCTCTTTTCCATTTTACCCTTGCATGCGTTGCCACTGTCGGTGACCCCTTGAGCATATAAAAGGAGGCCCATGCGCAGCGTGAGGAGGTTTGACTCATTGAAACTCACACACTCCCGGTCTCGTTAGCAGCTAGTTTGTCTTTGTAACTCAAGCTCGAGCAGAACTCAATACAATCGGACATGCTCCGCGGTGGGTGTAAATCGCTCGTGTGCTTCGCCTCGATCTGCTCTTCGTGCGATCTCCGCCCCCCGCCGAACTGAAAGGGGCCCAGTCCGTCGGCCCCATAGTTGTTCGTGGGTCAGCTTCTCCCCGACATCTTTGGTGCGCCTGGTAGGGGGCGTCGAGATTGTGTGAACCTGATCCGGCGTTCACGCGAGCTAGATCTCCATCTTCTTCATCAACATGCCACCGAAGAAGAAGGCTTCAGAGGTGGATGCTCCGTCCGCGTCGAACCCACCACCACCGGAGCAAACAGGTGGTGGGGTAGACGCCGGCGGGGGAACGGGCATCAACGAGGGAGCTCACGGTGCTGCCAGGTCGTAGGACAAGGCTGTGCAGACCTCGGCGTTCGTACATGCACCGCGCCCATCTCAGGAGGCGCGGGACCGACAGCGTCATGGTACTCGCAGTACCATACGTTCGTTGGATCAAGATCGAGCTGGTGGATCTTGGGATGCTCAAGACCAGCATGCACGCCAACATACTGGCACGAGCGTGGCATGGTCGCCTAGACGGGATACTGCTCCTTCCAACCCAGTTGGAAGTCCGAGCATATCCCGCTCCTCACACCGTTCGCCGCCGCCACCAAAGACTCCAGCAGAAGTGTTGGCCCAAGCTCAACTGCTCCTGGATTACCCTCCAACGGCGAACAAGATCGACGAATGGAGGCCACCATCCAAAGCTCATTGGCCGCCAGCGGCGACTCCTCCACGCAGCGAATACGTCGCAGCCGGCGGCAAGATTGCCAGCGCGCTGATGGCGACAAGACCGGTGGAGTGCAACCACCGTGCACTCCCCACCCAAAGGCCAAGATCGACGACTTCGCCGGATCCACCTCGACACCGACTCCACGGCGTGTCGCCGGATCCACGAGCCCGTCGCGATCAGCGCCAAGTTCTTCAAGAACGACAGCAAGAAGACGCTTCGTACTGCGCCAGGCGCCGAAGAAAGCGCGGCGTCAATCGGACCAGCGGCGGGGCCATCTGTCGACATGCATGCGCCAGAAGAACCGGCGACTTGCCGTCGTGGTAGGTTGCCCTGCGTTCACTCGTGAGCTGCGGCAAGTCGATGGCCCAAGACGAAGAATTTCAAGCCGATGTACGGAGAAGTATGATGGCAAATCGCATCCGTTGGAGTTCCTCGGCATCTACACCATCCGGTCACGGTGCAAGGGGCGGGATGACAAGATCCTCGCCAACTACTTCCCATTGGTGCTCAAGCCTAATGTCGAATCTGGCTCATGCACTTGCGGACAACTCCATCTCCTCTTGGGTGGATCTATGCCATCGGTTTGTCGGCGCCTTCACAGTGACCACAAGCCTCATGGCCAAGCGACGATCTTCATCTGCTTGCCCGAAGGAAGGAGATTCCCTGCGCAAGTACATTGAGAGATTCAGCCGTGTGCGCACAACATCCAGATGTCCACCTGCGCGATCATCGGTGCGTTCCATCGAGAATGTGCTTAACCGCGGGATGCGGGAGAAATGGCAATGTGCAAGATCGAGACGTTAGTGAGCTATATGCCTGGCGATAAGTGTGCACGTCTTTGAGGAAGGAGAAACTCCCGGAGAGAATCTGAGCGGGAGGATCGGCGGCGAGGATGCTGCCCGGCAAGGAAAAACGGCGGCGGAACAATAGAAAGAAGAAAGGCAAAGATGTGCTGGTTGTCGAGCGGTCCGGCAACGGAGGTGGCTCAAGAAAGCCAAAGCTAGTAGCTCGGCGAGAGGCTGTGGCGATCGCCGACAAGCGGGGAAGCTCCGACAAGCGATACTTCAAGATACACCGCACCAAGGGCCATGATCTCCAAAGTTGCAAGAAGGTGAGCAGCTTGTCGAGCAACAAAAGGCTGAATACAAGCGGCGCGACAAGGAGAAGGCCCAAGAAGGTCTGGAGGATCCGACAAAAGCGTCCGGCGAGGGGGCGCCAGCGGCAAGGCCAAGCAGCGGCAAGGAGACTGACCTCCCCGGCGCGACAAGGATGAATATGAAGGCGAAGATGAAGATATGGATGATGGCGAGGCCAGATGAGCGGGAGTTCGAGAGCCACGAGAGGTCACGTGCGTTGGCGGTGGTGCTTCTGCATACTTCACACCGCCAACTCAAGCGGTGGGTGCGGGAAGTCAATGCGGCGAGAACCACCCGTCGAGTCACGCAAGCCTCTCGAAATGGTCCAACCGCCTATCATCTTTGATATTGAGGACCACCACGATCGCATAACTGCGGTCGGTGCTTGTCGATGTTGGTTTCACCAACTATCCGCAACCTCAAGGTCACTAAGATGCTAGTTGACGGCGGGGCGGCTTGAACCTGATCTCCTCCGCGGTACTTTAGAAACTCCGGATCCTGACAATGAGCTCAAGAGACGGCACATTCAAGGTATCAATCGGGAAGGAGCAAGCGAAGGAAAGATCATGTTGCCGGTGACATTTGGCGCGAGTTGAACTTCAGGACTGAGAGGTCACTTTTGACGTTGCTGACTTTCCATTGCCTTACAATGGAATACTCGGCCGTCTAGCACTCGCCAAATTCATGGCAGCCTCTCACTATGCATACAACATGCTGAAGATGCTAGGCCCGATAAGTGTCATCGCTGTCCCTGGCGACAAGAAGGATGCTCTTATCTGCGCCGACAAGATCTACCGGGATGCATCAGCCGTAGCAGATCGCAGGACACTTGCCGCTGAAGCTCCCGGGGGGAAGTAGAAGACCAAGTCCGGCAAGAGTTCTGATGCCCACTCCGGCAAGCGCACCTCCTCGGAGTGCTGCGCTACCGTCGAGGACGCACCATCGAGCTCCACCGGCAAGTGTAAGAAGGCAATGGCAGCTCCACCGGAGACCAAGAAGGTGTCCGCCAAGGAGGACGGCACTAGTGGTACCTTCACCATCGGTGCCACTCTCGATCCTAAATAGGAAGCGGCGCGTTGCTTTCTGTGGGCGAACGTCGATGTGTTTGCATGGCAACCATCGACATCCCGGTGTTCCCGGAAAGTAATCGAGCACCATCTTGCCGTTTGTCCTCATGCGCGCGCGTCAAGCGAAGGTCGAGAAAACAAGCGGTGGGCGCCAAGAATTCATCGCGAAGAAATCAAGAAGTTGGAAGCAGCGAGGCCTTGTCGGAGGTGCTCCATCCTCGTGGTTGGCCAATCATGTAGTCGTGCGCAAAGGCAAGCGGAAAATGGAGGCTTTGTATCGACTTCACCGATGTTAATAAAGCTTGTCCCAAAGACCCATTTCCCTTGCGGCGCATTGACCAGATTGTTGACTCCACGGCGGATGTGACTTGCTTTCATTTCTTGACGCATACTCAGGATACCATCAGATATTCATGGCAGAAGAGGATGAGGAGAAGACCGCATTCATCACTCCATGTGGCACATACTGTTTTGTACGGATGCCTTTCGGATTAAAGAATGCTGGTTCAACACTTGCAAGAGTAGTCCATGATGCTTTTGAGCCACAAATACACAGAAATGTGGAAGCCTACATGGATGACATAGTGGTCAAGAGCAAGGACAAGGCAACTCTGATTCAAGATTTAGATGAAACCTTTGCAAATCTGCGCAAGATCAACCTCAAGCTCAACCCCGAGAAGTGCGTGTTTGGAGTCCCCTCCGGCAAGCTTCTCGGGTTCTTCATCTCGGCGAGGGAATTGAAGCCAATCCCGACAAGATCAAGGCCATTGAGCAGATTGAAGCACCAAAGCGCGTCAAGGATGTATGAAGACTTGCCGGCTGCGTGGCTCCTCTCGGCGAGGTTTATCTCTAAGTCTGCTGGCGTGCCTGCCATTTTCAAAATATTGAAAAAGCAGGTCAATGAAATGGACTCGGAAGCGGAGGCTGCGCTGCAGACTTGAAGAGATACATCCTCCACTCCAACACTTGTCGCACCTAAACCACAAGAGAAGCCACAAGGCAACCAATCAAGTGGTTAGTGTTGCGTTAGTAGCGGAGAGGGAGGCGGATGATGAGCCAGCAACCATGGCAAGCACATCCGGCGACAAGCGAGGGGCTTCACCGACAAGCTCTGGTCCCGACAAAAGATGGATCTGCAGCCACAAATGGGAATCTGAAGAAAAATGGTGCAGCGCCCAGTTTACTTTGTTAGTTCCATTCTCGAGGGGCTAGATCAAGGTACTACGGTGTGCGAAATTGCTTTTCGGCCTTCTCATGGCCTCGAGAAAGCTACGCCATTACTTCCAAGCACATGAGATCACAGTTGTCACTCGCTTTCCATTGAAGAGGATATTGCGAGAATCCGAAGCAACAGCCAGGATTGTCGAGTGGGCACTAGAACTGTCAAGCTTTGGCCTAAAGTTTGAGAGTACTTCAACTATCGAGCCGAGCATTGGCAGAATTCATAGCGAGTGGACACCAACACGGATGAAGAAATTCGAGCGAGCATCCCGTCAAGGAAGCAAGCAAAGAATGGCTCATGTACTTTGATGGTGCCTTTTCGCTGCAAAGCGCTGGTGCGGGCATGCTGCTTGTCGCACCCACCGGAGAGCACCTCAAGTCGTAGTCGGATGCACTTTCCCAAGGAGCAAGCAACAAACAATACACTCAGAGTATGAAGGTTTGCTTCAAGTCTCTTATCGTTAGGGGTGACTCGCGGCTTGTCGTTGGGATCAAGTAAACTCATTATCGAGTGACTAATGGAAGCGTCCATTGATGTGAACAAAGTTATCATAGTCCGTTGATGGAAGCTTACGTGGACAAAGTGAGAAAGTTAGAAGACACTTTGATGGCCTCAAAGTCGATGGAACTACACATGGAACCAGGGATCTTTGTGCTCAAGCTGACTCAACCATCTGTAACACCATCAAGCTGAACGAGGACAAGAAGAGGAAGTTGATTTCGATGACTATTTTCCGGCAGAGCTTCCGAAGCCGCCGCCAAGAAGGTCCCCAAGATCAACACAAATAGTCTTTGAGGAGCGATCTGCTCCGGCAAGCCCTAGAGTTTGTTCCGTCGAAGCAGATGCTCCCGACAAGTTTTGCTCCGGCAAGCTTGCCGGGGAATGTCAAGCTCTGGCTGAGCCGCAGATTCTCGCCGTAGAAGCGGATGTTTCCACAGCAGCATATGTGCCTTTAGTCCTTGTTGTCGAGCCGCAAGCTCCAGCATGGGCACATCAGATTGTCCGTTTCCTTCAAACAGGAGAACTTCCCGAAGAGCAAGAAGAAGCGGAAAGAGTAGCCCGACAGTCAAGTATGTACCAGTTTGTCGACGACACTTTCGATGCGGAAGAAGATTCAATGGTGTGAAATTGAAGTGTATTCCCCGGGAAGATGGACAAAAGATGTTGGCGGAGATACATGGAGGCATATGTGGTCACCAAATTGGTGCAAGAGCACTTGCCGACAAAGCATTCCGGCAAGGTTTCTTTTGGCCAATAGCCCTCCAGGATGCAAGTGCACAAGTAACCAAGTGTGAAGCGTGCAGTTCCATTCTAGCGAGATACACCAGCCAGCTCAAGCTCTCCAGACGATCCCTTTATCCTGGCCATTTTGATGCGGGGCTCGACATCCTCGGCCCCTTTCCTCGAGCTGTCGGGGCTTTGAGTACTTATGCGTTGCAATCGACAAGTTCACAAAGTGGCGGAAGTGGAAGCAGTGAGGAAGGTGACAGCACAGTCAGCAGTCAATTTCTTCAGGTCGATTGTTTGCCGTTTCGGGGTCCCTAACAGAATCATCACTGACAACGGCACGCAGTTCACGAGCCACAACTTCATGCAGTATGTCCAAGATCTTGGCTCCAAGGTCTGCTTCGCTTCTTTGCTCACCCGAGAAGCAATGGTCAAGCGGAAAGGGCAAATGCTGAAGTGCTGCGCGGGCTCAAGACCAGAACTTTCGACAGGCTGCACAAGTGCGGAAAGAACTGGATTGAGGAGCTGCCGGTGGTTCTTTGGTCGATCAGGACGACGCCAAATCGAGCCATCGGCGGACACCTTCGCTCTAGTCTATGGAGCAGAGGCAGTTCTCCCCATGGAACTCGTATACGGATCGCCTCGAGTGCTCGCTTATGATGAGCTTGAGCAAGAGCAGCTGCGACAAGATGATGCGCTGCTCCTTGAGGAAGGTCGTCTTCCGGCTGTTGTACGAGCTGCTCGATACCAGCAAGCTTTGCGCCGCTACCATAGCCGCAAAGTTAATGCCAGAAGTCTCGAGGAAGGTGATCTTGTTCTTCGGCGTGTTCAGTCCGCCAAGAATTCCAACAAGTTGAGGCCAAAGAGGGAAGGCCCTTACCGGGTAAAACGAGTCACTAGGCCTGGCGTTGTCCGCCTTGAGACCGAAGATGGCATTCCAGTGAGCAACTCCTAGAACATTGAGCATGTTCGTAAGTTTTACCCGTAGGGCGCGGTTGCCGGAACCTGTTCCGGCAACCACCTTTTGTACAAGTCTTGCCGCTGTTGCATGTAATCCTTTGTACAAATCCGGGCGCAGACCCCGTGCATAAGTAAAGCTCATGTGCTCCGCACATCTTGTCAATTTCGTGCTTTCTTTTTTTTGCATGTATTATCTGACACTTTGTGCAGCACCTACCCTTGGTAAGCAATAACGAGCCGTAAGGCTCCATATCTTTATTTTCTCTTCTTTCTTTTTCTCAAAGAAAGGGAAGGTTCCCTCGCCCACAAGTTTGCCGGGGGGAGGGGGGAGGAGAAGATAATGGTGTGTACCAGGCGTCGTTCAAGAAAGTTTCGCCTTACTGGGAAGCAAACGACAGAAAAGCTAAGTTGCCAAAGTTTGAGCAATCAGTTTTAAAAATTTTAAGTTATCTTCCTCGAACGATCGTGCTTTGTATGGAAAACCTGTGCGCGGAAGAACCAACACGTAGCTAGTTGCGCCCTTACTTTGTTTCGAGTCCGCTCAACAACTTAAGAGAGCTGCGACTAGTTGCTACAAGCTTTCTTGTCGGTGGCGGCACCGCCAGCAGGCTGCTGACGTCCCGCACTCAGCGCTCGCGGCTAAGGTGCCTGCGCCGACAAGTTCCCTAGAAGCGTAAGGCAAAAACATACAAAGGAAGGAATCAAGTAAAAGAAATAACATAGCAGTCGATACCCGAAATAAAGTTATATTACAAGGTAGCTTGTCGCAGCTCTAATAGATTGTTCTCGTAACATGACCAGCAGCGACAAGAAAAGGAGAAAACGGGCGGCCTAATCTACGCGACCGCCCTCAACCCTCTTGATCTCGCTCACCTTGTCCACAATGGGTGCGACAAGGGTCTTGAGCGCTTCCAGATCAGCATCCGTCGGCAGCTTCTTGAGGACATTGGTGAGGTTGAGGCCGGGATTGCGGAAGGCCACCTTCACCTACACCTTTTCCGAACTCCGGCGCAGATCGTGCTGCGACTCGTCGACCAGCTGCTTTGGGATCCTTTCCGGAGCTCTTTGGAGGGCCGTCGCCACGCCTTTGAAGAACAAGGTGAGCTTGGCGCTGGGTTGGAGGTTCTCGTCGGAGGAGTACCGAGATCCTCCATCCCAGCTTGCGCCGGCTCCCGTCGATAATCTGGCGATATTCACGAGACCCTCCGTCCGAGTTCCACGGTGTCCTGAAAGTGTTATGGGTTTTGGCGGCCCTCGTCGGCAGCGCCTCGTTGGCCTTGATCTCCTCCTTCAAGTCCTCCTCCGCTTCTTGGCGCCGTCCAACGTCTTGGTCAAAGTAACCGGCTTCAACTCACGATCAGCGTTGGAGTCTTTGGCGGCACTAAGCTCCTTGCCCTTCTCGATGAGATGACCACTGCAGCTCGCCATGGGCGTGGCGTCCTTCTCGCGCTCACGCTGGGCGCGGCAAGCTCTTCACCACTTCGCCTTGAGATCGGCTTCTAGCTGCGCCACCTTCACCTCCAGCTCCTTCTTGGCAGCCTCGGCAGCTGCGGCACCATCCTTCGCTTCCTTGAGGGCCCTGCCAAGTGTTTGCTCACGCAGCAAGCTCCTCCTCATGGCTGTCAAGATTAACCTTCGCTGTGTCCAACTTCGCCTTCCCGCAAACAGCTCCTCGGCGGCAAGCCGCTTTGCTGCTCTTCACTTCGCCTTCTCGAGGATGAAGGCTTTCCGCTCCTCGGCAAGCTCGCCCTCTCCTCTGCGATGGACCGGAGGGCTTCTTGGTTCGCGACTCTAAAGCTCCTCCACATGCTTCTCAATGTCCACTCCCTCCTGCACGACAAGCGCTTCCGGGATTCCACCTTGGCTTGTCGGTAGCGGTAGAGCGACACCAGCTTCCATAGCAGCTTGTTCCTCCTCGGGCTCGCCGGCTGCTGCTGCTTAGCGCGTCGACCATTGTCAACCCAGTGGAGGCGAGCACCTCTCCATCAAAGGATTCTCCTTCGACCGGCGCCCTAGAGCTTAAGCCCAGGGGAGCTTGATGAAGATACCATCGCCGGCCTTCAAGTAGGCGCCGGGCTGGGGCTCTTGAACTGGCGCTGCCTCAGCGGCGGCGGAGGGATCGGTGGTCGGTGTAGCGCCTGACGCTCCTGCGGCCTCGGGGCCGTCAGTACGATTGCTAGGCCCCTCGCCAGCTTCTGCGGCGGCAACTTTGGCGGCCTCTTCGCCGGCGGGCTCATCAGTGCCAACTTCTTCTTCGGTGGCGGTGGCGTCGTCGGTGTTGCCACGCGCGTTCTCCTCGCTGGTGACCTCGGTCTCCATCGGCTTCATGGAAGATGGATATGACGACCGGAAGAGGGAGAAAAGTCAAGCAAATATCCCAAAAGAAAATCAGAAGAAGAAGAACCCAAGGGAAGTTTTCAAGCAAAAAGGGTTACCTGTACTAGGATCTGCAGTCATGGGCTCCACCACCGGGGTCATTGGTGTTGTCCTTGCCCGTCCCTGCGGAGAACTGTCCCTTGGCGGAGACTTCTCCTTGCCGGAGGCGCTCCTTGCCGGGAATCATCCTTGGCGGTGTAGTCGGCAGATAGCATCTCGGGGCGGCTTCGGTTGTTCTTGGTGAGGCTGCTCTGCTCCTACACAAACCAACAGTCAGATGTCAGCAAAAGAAAGAACACCCATGCATTCCTAACAGCGGGAAGTAAACCATATACTTACGCTGGGGGCTGCGCTGGGGGCTGCTTCGGGGAGTAGTTGCCGGGTCCGGCAAGGTGGTCTCGGGCGCGCCCTCTGTCATCACGATGGGCTCGTCCTCGATGACAATCACGGGACCTTGGCTCTCTTCACCGCTCTGGGCGAGTCCTGAAAAGGAATGAGTTCGGGAGTCAAGCAAGTCGGATACAAGACAAAAATAGCAAGAATTGAAGAACTACAAACACAACAGATAAACTTACTCTTCTTCTTCCTCGTCATCGAGCTGGCGCGGAGAGGTCAAGTCCGCCCACCTTCGGCGCGACGAGGCGGAGGAGTGGGTTCCCTTGACCGCTTGGCGGGGCTGCGGCGAGAGTAAGCGGTGGTCGAAGGCCCGCTCCGGTTCGTCGCGGTGTGAGATGCTCCAGCAGCAAAGTGCTTGTCGCGGTGGGCGTGTCGCGCGCGCGCGATGGCTGTTGACTTCGTCTGCCGCCCGCTATGCGTCCCGGCCTTGCGGAGCGCCTTCTTAGTGGAGCTGGGGGCTGCGCTTGGGGCTCCGCTTGCGGCAAGTTGCTGAAGATGGCGGGCGCTTCGCACCCTCGGCGGGCTCGCTCGACACGGCTTTGGGCGAGCTTCGGCAAGCTCTTCCTCACCGGCAAGCCACTCTCGCCCGGCAAGGCTTGCCACCTCTGCTGCCTCTGCCTCCTCCACGGTGAATCCAAACTTCGCCCGCGGCGCGGTGCCGCCGCCTCTTCCGCCCCTAGTGGCGTCGCGCATCTCTTCATCGGTGGTGTCGCGGGTGAGGCTTTTCTGCTCGTCGGAGCGGACCGCCACCTCCACCAAGCCGTCAAAGAACACCTGCACGACGTCATCCGCAGGCTCTTGCCAAGTTGGAACAATTCCATGCGAATCGCACAACGGCATCATTGCGCGGATGCGATCGGCGAGGAGTTATTGCACAACGGACGACACCCTTCGGCAACCTGAACCATTCGGGATGTTGAGGGTCGTGCTTGAACAATTCCTTGAGCATCGCGTCCAGTTCCAGGACGGTGAAGTTGAAGTTGAGGCTCGGGCGCAGCCTCATGATATCCGCCGGACCCCAAACTCCAGGCGGGTCTCCTCCTCTCTGCGAAGCGTCATGCGTGGCGAAGAAAATCTGCGCCTCTGGCGCCTCGATGACCCCGGCAAGCCTGAGGCGCAAGATCCGGGTGACGGCAATCTTCAGCCTATCGTCTTCCGCCGCCACACTACTCAATCGTTGCCGCGCCGCTGGGGTTTGGCGTCGAGGCGGTGAATGGCTGCGGGTTCTCATCGACAATCCAACACCAGTCTGCTCTCCGCTCCTCCCATTTGCTGCGGAGCTCTCCCTCCAGATAAGCTTCCTTCTTGCCGGCCCTCGAGATCCAGGCGATCCCACCGGATAAAGGCTGCCCTCTCTCAACCCGGGGCATAAAGAAGTGGCGGAAAAGGGCTACATTTGGATGGATTCCGACAAAGTTTTCGCAGAGATGTCGAAAACCGCCATGGTCGAACGGCATTGGGGGTGAAGTCAAGGAGGTGGAACCGTGAGGTGTTCATAATATCGCAAAAGAATTATGAGAATGGCGGGCGAGCCCGCGAGAAGAACAACGTGAAGAAGGGATATCCATTTGGAGCCCTTTCGAGCGAAGCGGCGGAGAGTACCTTCGTCGCGCGGATGCGCTCGCGTCTCCGTCGACCGAAGAGGTAGTACCATTCCCTCGGCTCCTTCGCGGAGAGCTCGGGGAAAGGTTACCGCTCCTTCCACAGCGCCTCGAGCGCGGCGCCTCGGCCGACTTCACGGCCTTCTCGGCTTTGGAGCCATGGCGGAGGTGGTGGGGAGATCGACGGCGTTGGTGGCGGGTGGCGATGATAGAAGCGAGCGCTGCTCTCTTCGGCTTTGGAAGAAGAGGGAGGCGGCGGAGATTTCGAGATTGAAACACAAGTAGGCGAGATGGGGAACTACCCTGTTTCCCTTTATAAAGAGGAGGCGGATGTTCGCTTTTCCGAATAAAGAACCACCCACGATCTCTCCCACGGCGCCGCATTCAGCGCGTGCCGTTAGGGGAGGCGCGGTGGATATGGAGTCGAATCTGATGTAACCCAGGCCGCGCGTGCCGTGCCTTGTTTTGGGCCTGGCCCAACAGCGCTTCGGCACCGTGTGGGCCCAGGCCTGGGGCTCTGTCGGTGTACTAGAGTAAGGGTACCTTAGTATCCCGAACTTGTGCAGGCGATCGCAGCGCCAGCGGCAAGGCTTGCGGGTGACCGCCAAGGTCCTCCGTGGTTCCTTTGGAGCCATTCAAGAACAAAGTGTTTAAGCCAGAAGACAAGGCCCGGCAAGAGGAGCTTGCCGGGAAGGACAAACCCGGCAAGAGAAGCTTGCGGGAAGGCCAACCAAGGCATTTCAAGGAACTTGCCGCGATCGCGCGCGCGCCCGGCAAGACCCGGTGAGCGACAAGCTTCCGGATGCGACAAGACAAAGACGCGGCAAAGGCGCTTGCGCAAGCAAGCCACCACTCTGTGCCCATGCTCCAGACATCCACCAGCGTGTCGCCACAGGACCGTTCGAGAGCCGCGGCAAGAGGCTGTGCAGCCAGCGATGCGAGGTGGCGAGTAGAGATGACAAGATTGCCATCATGGCGAAGCGGTGGCGCCCCTAACGGTCCTTTTTGCAATGTTTGGGCGACGCAGACGGGCATTTCATGCCTTGTCCCATGCCATCGAGTTAGGTATGATACACTATACAAGTAGGTGTACCAACCACCCTCTTTTCCATTTTACCCTTGCATGCGTTGCCACTGTCGGTGACCACTTGAGCATATAAAAGGAGGCCCATGCATAGCGTGAGGGGAAAACCGACTCATTGGTCTCGTTAGCAGAAGGGTGTCACTCCACGCTCTCGAGCAAGAACTCAATACAATCACACATGCAGCGGTGAGAGTGTTATCTCTCGGAGAGCTCGAAGCTGGGTAAAATCGCTTGCGTGCTCGCCTCGATCCGCTCTTCGTGCGATCTCCGCTCCCTGCCGAACGAAAAGGGGCCGGTCCGTCGCCCCATAGGTGTTCGTGGGTCACTTCTAGTTACACTAGGACTATAACCTAGTACAAATCATTTTACACTAGAGTTGAACTAGCTCTATAACCTAGTACAAATAATTTTACACTAGAATTTAACTAGCTTTATAACCTAGTACACACAATTTTATACTAGAGTTGAACTAGCTCTATAACCTAGTTCAAATAATTTAAACTAGAATTGAACTAGCTCTATAAGCTAGTACAAATCATTTTACACTAGTGTTGAACTAGCTCTATAACCTAGTACAAATCATTTTACATTAGAATTCAACGAGCTCTATTACCTAGTACAAATAATTTTACACTAGAGTGGAACTAGCTCTATAACCTAGTAAAAATAATTTTACAATAGAAATGAACTAGCTCTATTATCTAGTACAAATAATTTTACACTAGAACTGAACTAGCTATATAACCTAGTACAAATCATTTTACACTAGAGTTGAACTACCTCTATGACCTAGTACACACAATTTTAGACTAGAGTTGAATTAGCTCTATAACCTAGTACAGATAATTTTAAACTAGAGTTGAACTAGCTCTATAACCTAGTACAAATTATTTTACACTAAAAATGAACTAGCTCTATAACCTAGTACACATAATTTTATACTAGAGTTGAACTAGCTCTATAACCTAGTAAAAATCATTTTACACTAGAGTTGAACTAGCTCTATGACCTAGTACACACAATTTTACACTATAGTTGAACTAGCTCTATAAGATAGTACAAATAATTTTAGACTAGAGTTGAACTAGCTGTATAACATAGTGCAAATAATTTTACACTATAGTTGAACTAGCTCTATAACCAAATACAAATAACTTTATACTAGAGTTGAACTAGCTCTATAACCTAGTGCAAGTCATTTTACACTATAGTTGAACTAGCTCTATAACCTAGTACAAATAATTTTACATTAGAATTTAACTAGCTCTATTACCTAGTACAAATAATTTTACACTAGAGTTGAACTAGCTCGATAGCCTAGTACAAATAATTTTACACTAGAAATCAACTAGCTCCATTATATAGTACAAATAATTTTACACTAGAACTGAACTAGCTCTATAACCTAGTACAAATCATTTTACACTAGAGTTGAACTAGCTCGATGACCTAGTACACACAATTTTAGACTAGAGTTGAACTAGCTCTATAAACTAGTACAAATAATTTAAACTAGAATGGAACTAGCTCTATAACCTAGTACAAATAATTTTACACTAGAGCTGAACTAGCTCTATAACCTAGTACAAATCATTTTACACTATTGTTGAACTAGCTCTATAACCTAGTACAAATAATTTTACACTAGAATTGAACTAGCTTTATAACCTAGTACAAATAATTTTACACTAGGGTTGAACTAGCTCTATAACATAGTACAAATAATTTTACACTAGAATTGAACTAGCTCTATAACCTAGTACACATAATTTTAAACTAGCATTGTACTAGGGCTATAACCTAGTACAAATCATTTTACACTAGAGATGAACTAGCTCTATAACCTAGTACAAATAATTTTACACTAGAATTGAACTAGCTTTATAACCTAGTACACAATTTTATACTAGAGTTGAACTAGCTCTATAACCTAGTACAAATAATTTAAACACGAATTGAACTAGCTCTATAACCTAGTACAAATCATTTTACACTAGCGTTGAACTAGCTCTATAACCTAGTACAAATCATTTTACATTAGAATTGAACGACCTCTATTACCTAGTACAAATAATTTTACACTAGAGTGGAACTAGCTCTATAACCTAGTACAAATAATTTTACACTAGAAATGAACTAGCTCTATTATCTAGTACAAATAATTTTACACTAGAACTGAACTAGCTATATAACCTAGTACAAATCATTTTACACTAGAGTTGAACTAGCTCTATGACCTAGTACACACAATTTTAGACTAGAGTTGAACTAGCTCTATAACCTAGTACAAATAATTTTAAACTAGAGTTGAACTAGCTCTATAACCTAGTACAAATAATTTTACACTAGAGTTGAACTAGCTCTATAAGCTAGTACAAATAATTTTACACTAGAAATGAACTAGCTCTATAACCTAGTACACATAATTTTACACTAGCATTGTACAAGGGCTATAACCTAGTAAAAATCATTTTACACTAGAGTTGAACTAGCTCTATGATCTAGTACACACAATTTTACACTATAGTTGAACTAGCTCTATAAGATAGTACAAATAATTTTAGACTAGAGTTTAACTAGCTCTATAACCTAGTACAAATAATTTTACACTAGAGTTCTATAACCTAGTACAAATAATTTTATACTAGAGTTGAACTAGCTCTATAACCTACTGCAAATCATTTTACATTAAAATTGAACTAGCTCTATTACCTAGTACAAATAATTTTACACTAGAGTTGAACTAGCTCTATAGCCTAGTACAAATAATTTTACACTAGAAATGAACTAGCTCTATTATCTAGTACAAATAATTTTACACTAGAACTGAACTAGATCTATAACTTAGTACAAATCATTTTACACTATTGTTGAACTAGCTCTATGACCTAGTACACACAATTTTAGACTAGAGTTGTACTAGCTCTATAACCTAGTACAAATAATTGAAACTAGAATTGATTTAGCTCTATAATCTAGTACAAATAATTTTACACTAGAGTTGAACTAGCTGTATAACCTAGTACAAATAATTTTACACTAGAGTTGAACTAGCTCTATAACCTAGTACAAATAATTTTACACTAGAATTGAACTAGCTCTATAACCTAGTACAAATAATTTTACACTAGAGTTGAACTAGCTCTATAACCTAGTACAAATAATTTTACACTAGAATTGAACTAGCTCTATAACCTAGTACAAATAATTTTACACTAGAGTTGAACTAGCTCTATAACCTAGTACAAATCATTTTACACTATAGTTGAACTAGCTCTATAACCTAGTACAAATAATTTTAGATTATAGTTGAACTAGCTCTATAAGCTAGTACAAATAATTTTACACTAGAGTTGAACTAGCTCTATAACCTAGTACAAATCATTTTACACTATAGTTGAACTAGCTCTATAACCTAGTACAAATAATTTTACACTAGAGTTGAACTAGCTCTATAACCTAGTACAAATCATTTTACACTAGAGTTGAACTAGCTCTATAACCTAGTACAAATAATTTTACACTAGAATTTAACTAGCTCTATAACCTAGTACAAATAATTTTACACTAGAGTTGAACTAGCTCTATAACCTAGTACAAATAATTTTACACTAGAAATCAACTAGCTCTATAACCTAATTAACATAAATTTACACTACCATTGTACTCGGGCTATAACCTAGTACAAATCATTTTACACTATAGTTGAACTAGCTCTATAACCTACTACAAATAATTTTACACTAGAATTGAACTAGCTCTATATCCCAGTGCAAATCATTTTACAGTAGAGTAGAACTAGCTCTATATAACCTACAAATAATTTTACACTAGAAATTGAACTAGCTCTATTATCTAGTACAAATAATTTTACACTAGAATTGAACTAGCTCTATAACCTAGTACAAATCATTTTACACTAGAGTTGAACTAGCTCTATAACCTAGTACACACAATTTTAGACTAGAGTTGAACTAGCTCTATAACCTAGTACAAATAATTTTACACTAGAGTTGAACTAGCTCTATAACCTAGTACAAATAATTTTACACTAGAGTTGAACTAGCTCTATAACCTAGTACAAATAATTTTACACTAGAAATGAACTAGCTCTATAACCTAGTACACATAATTTTACACTAGCATTGTACTAGGGCTATAACCTAGTACAAATCATTTTACACTAGAGTTGAACTAGCTCTATGACCTAGTACACACAATTTTAGACTATAGTTGAACTAGCTCTATAACCTAGTACAAATAATTTTACACTAGAGTTGAACTAGCTCTATAACCTAGTACAAATAATTTTACACTAGAATTGAACTAGCTCTATAACCTAGTACAAATAATTTTACACTAGAGTTGAACTAGCTCTATAACCTAGTACAAATAATTTTACACTAGAGTTGAACTAGCTCGATAACCTAGTACAAATCATTTTACATTGGAATTGAACTAGCTCTATTACCTAGTACAAATAATTTTACACTAGAAATGAACTAGCTCTATTATCTAGTACAAATAATTTTACACTAGAACTGAACTAGCTCTATAACCTAGTACAAATCATTTTACACTAGAGTTGAACTAGCTCTATAACCTAGTACAAATAATTTTACACTAGAGTTGAACTAGCTCTATAACCTAGTACAAATAATTTTACACTAGAGTTGAACTAGCTCTATAACCTAGTACAAATAATTTTACACTAGAGTTGAACTAGCTCTATAACCTAGTACAAATAATTTTACACTATAGTTGAACTAGCTCTATAACCTAGTACAAATAATTTTACACTAGAGTTGAACTAGCTCTATAACCTAGTACAAATAATTTTACACTAGAGTTGAACTAGCTCTATAACCTAGTACAAATCATTTTACACTATAGTTGAACTAGCTCTATAACCTAGTACAAATAATTTTACACTAGAATTGAACTAGCTATATAACCTAGTACAAATCATTTTACACTAGAGTTGAACTAGCTCTATAACCTAGTACAAATAATTTTACACTAGAATTGAACTAGCTCTATAACCTAGTACAAATAATTTTATACTAGAGTTGAACTAGCTCTATAACCTAGTACAAATAATTTTACACTAGAATTGAACTAGCTCTATAACCTAGTACAAATAATTTTACACTAGAATTGAACTAGCTTTATAACCTAGTACACATAATTTTACACTAGAGTTGAACTAGCTCTATAACCTAGTACAAATAATTTTACACTAGAATTGAACTAGCTCTATAACCTAGTACAAATCATTTTACACTAGAATTGAACTAGCTCTATAACCTAGTACAAATAATTTTACACTAGAGTTGAACTAGCTCTATAACCTAGTACAAATAATTTTACACTAGAAATGAACTAGCTCTATTATCTAGTACAAATAATTTTACACTAGAACTGAACTAGCTCTATAACCTAGTACAAATCATTTTACACTAGAGTTGAACTAGCTCTATGACCTAGTACACACAATTTTAGACTAGAGTTGAACTAGCTCTATAACCTAGTACAAATAATTTTAAACTAGAGTTGAACTAGCTCTATAACCTAGTACAAATAATTTTACACTAGAGTTGAACTAGCTCTATAACCTAGTACAAATAATTTTACACTAGAAATGAACTAGCTCTATAACCTAGTACAAATAATTTTACACTAGATTGAACTAGCTCTATAACCTCGTACAAATCATTTTACACTAGAGTTGAACTAGCTCTATAACTTAGTACAAATAATTTTACACTAGAATTGAACTAGCTCTATAAACTAGTACAAATAATTTTACACTAGAGTTGAACTAGCTCTATAACCTAGTACAAATAATTTTACACTAGAGTTGAACTAGCTCTATAACCTAGTACAAATAATTTTACACTAGAGTTGAACTAGCTCTATAACCTAGTACAAATAATTTTACACTAGAGTTGAACTAGCTCTATAACCTAGTACAAATAATTTTACACTAGAAATGAACTAGCTCTATTATCTAGTACAAATAATTTTACACTAGAACTGAACTAGCTCTATAACCTAGTATAAATCATTTTTACACTAGAGTTGAACTAGCTCTGTGACCTAGTACACACAATTTTAGACTAGAGTTGAACTAGCTCTATAACCTAGTACAAACAGTTTTACACTAGAGTTGAACTAGCTCTATAACCTAGTACAAATAATTTTACACTAGAGTTGAACTAGCTCTATAACCTAGTACAAATAATTTTACACTATTGTTGAACTAGCTCTATAACCTAGTACAAATAAATTTACACTAGAATTGAACTAGCTTTATAACCTAGTACAAATAATTTTACACTAGAGTTGAACTAGCTCTATAAGCTAGTACAAATTATTATACACTAGAAATGAACTAGCTCTATAACCTAGTACACATAATTTTACACTAGCATTGTACTAGGTCTATAACCTAGTACAAATCATTTTACACTAGAGTTGAACTAGCTCTATAACCTAGTACACATAATTTTACACTATAGTTGAACTAGATCTATAACCTAGTACAAATAATTTTACACTATAGTTGAACTAGCTCTATAACCTAGTACAAATAATTTTACACTAGAGTTGAACTAGCTCTATAACCTAGTACAAATCATTTTACACTAGAAATGAACTAGCTCTATAACCTAGTACACATAATTTTACACTAGCATTGTAACTAGGGCTATAACCTAGTACAAATCATTTTACACTAGAGTTGAACTAGCTCTATAACCTAGTGCAAATCATTTTACACTATAGTTGAACTAGATCTATAACCTAGTACAAATAATTTTAAACTAGAGTTGAACTAGCTCTATAACCTAGTACAAATAATTTTACACTAGAGTTCTATAACCTAGTACAAATAATTTTACACTAGAGTTGAACTAGCTCTATAACCTAGTACAAATCATTTTACATTAAAGTTGAACTAGCTCTATAACCTAGTACAAATAATTTTACACTAGAGTTGAACTAGCTCTATAACCTAGTACAAATAATTTTACACTAGAAATGAACTAGCTCTATTATCTAGTACAAATAATTTTACACTAGAACTGAACTAGCTCTATAACCTAGTACAAATCATTTTACACTAGAGTTGAACTAGCTCTATGACCTAGTACACACAATTTTAGACTAGAGTTGAACTAGCTCTATAACCTAGTACAAATAATTTAAACTAGAATTGAACTAGCTCTATAATCTAGTACAAATAATTTTACACTAGAGTTGAACTAGCTCTATAACCTAGTACAAATAATTTTACACTAGAGTTGAACTAGCTCTATAACCTAGTACAAATCATTTTACACTAGAATTTGAACTAGCTTTATAACCTAGTACAGATAACTTCACACTAGAGTTGAACTAGCTCTATAAGGTAGTACAAATAATTTTACACCAGAAATGAACTAGCTCTATAACCTAGTTCACATAATTTTACACTAGCATTGTACTAGGGCTATAACCTAGTACAAATCATTTTACACTAGAGTTGAACTAGCTCTATGACCTAGTACACACAATTTTAGACTATAGTTGAACTAGCTCTATAAGATAGTACAAATAATTTTACACTAGAGTTGAACTAGCTCTATAACCTAGTACAAATAATTTTACACTAGAGTTGAACTAGCTCTATAACCTAGTACAAATCATTTTACACTATAGTTGAACTAGCTCTATAACCTAGTACAAATAATTTTACACTAGATTTGAACTAGGTCTATAACCGAGTACAAATCATTTTACACTGTAGTTGAACTAGCTCTATAACCTAGTACAAATAATTTTACACTAGAATTTAACTAGTAGTACAAATAATTTTACACTAGAGTTGAACTAGCTCTATAACCTAGTACAAATAATTTTACACTAGAAATCAACTAGCTTTATAACCTAATAAACATAAATTTACACTACCATTGTACTCGGCTATAACCTAGTACAAATCATTTTACACTATAGTTGAACTAGCTCTATAACCTACTACAAATAATTTTACACTAGAATTGAACTCGCTCTATATCCTAGTGTAAATCATTTTATAGTAGAGTAGAACTAGCTCTATAAACTATTACAAATAATTTTAGACTACAGTTGAACTAGCTCTATAACCTAGTACAAATAATTTTACACTAGAAATGAACTAGCTCTATAACCTAGTACACATAATTTTACACTAGCAATTGAACTAGCTCTATAACCTAGTACAAATCATTTTACACTAGAGTTGAACTAGCTCTATGACCTAGTACAAACAATTTTAGACTAGAGTTGAACTAGCTCTATAACCTAGTACAAATAATTTTAAACTAGAGTTGAACTAGCTCTATAACCTAGTACAAATAATTTTACACTAGAGTTGAACTAGCTCTATAACCTAGTACAAATAATTTTACACTAGAGTTGAACTAGCTCTATAACCTAGTACAAATAATTTTACACTAGAAATGAACTAGCTCTATTATCTAGTACAAATAATTTTACACTAGAACTGAACTAGCTCTATAACCTAGTACAAATCATTTTACACTAGAGTTGAACTAGCTCTATGACCTAGTACACATAATTTTAGACTAGAGTTGAACTAGCTCTATAACCTAGTACAAATAATTTTAAACTAGAGTTGAACTAGCTCTATAACCTAGTACAAATAATTTTACACTAGAGTTGAACTAGCTCTATAACCTAGTACAAATCATTTTACACTATAGTTGAACTAGCTCTATAACCTAGTACAAATCATTTTACACTAGAATTGAACTAGCTCTATAACCTAGTACAAATAATTTTACACTAGAGTTGAACTAGCTCTATAACCTAGTACAAATAATTTTACACTAGAAATGAACTAGCTCTATTATCTAGTACAAATAATTTTACACTAGAACTGAACTAGCTCTATAACCTAGTACAAATCATTTTACACTAGAGTTGAACTAGCTCTATGACCTAGTACACACAATTTTAGACTAGAGTTGAACTAGCTCTATAACCTAGTACAAATAATTTTAAACTAGAGTTGAAGTAGCTCTATAACCTAGTACAAATAATTTTACACTAGAGTTGAACTAGCTCTATAACCTAGTACAAATAATTTTACACTAGAGTTGAACTAGCTCTATAACCTAGTACAAATAATTTTACACTAGAAATGAACTAGCTCTATAACCTAGTACACATAATTTTACACTAGCATTGTACTAGGGCTATAACCTAGTACAAATCATTTTACACTAGAGTTGAACTAGCTCTATGACCTAGTACACACAATTTTAGACTATTGTTGAACTAGCTCTATAAGATAGTACAAATAATTTTAGACTAGAGTTGAACTAGCTCTATAACCTAGTACAAATAATTTTACACTAGAGTTGAACTAGCTCTATAACCTAGTACAAATAATTTTACACTAGAATTGAACTAGCTCTATAACCTAGTACAAATAATTTTACACTAGAGTTGAACTAGCTCTATAACCTAGTACAAATAATTTTACACTAGAGTTGAACTAGCTCTATAACCTAGTACAAATAATTTTACACTAGAATTGAACTAGCTCTATAACCTAGTACAAATCATTTTACACTAGAGTTGAACTAGCTCTATAAACTAGTACAAATAATTTTAGACTAGAGTTGAACTAGCTCTATAACCTAGTACAAACAGTTTTGCACTAGAATTGAACTAGCTCCATTACCTAGTTCAAATAATTTTACACTAGAGTTGAACTAGCTCTATAACCTAGTACAAATAATTTTATACTAGAGTTGAATTAGCTCTATAACCTAGTACAAATCATTTTACACTATAGTTGAACTAGCTCTATAACCTAGTACAAATAATTTTACACTAGCATTGAACTAGCTCTGTTACCTAGTACAAATAATTTTACACTAGAGTTGAACTAGCTCTATAACCTAGTACAAATAATTTGCACTAGAAATGAACTAGCTCTATAACCTAGTACAAATAATTTTAAACTAGAGTAGAACTAGGTCTATAACCTAGTACAAATAATTTTACACTAGAGTTGAACTAGCTCTATAACCTAGTACAAATCATTTTACACCATAACTGAACTAGCTCTATAACCTAGTACACACAATTTTGGACTAGAGTTGAACTAGCTCTATAACATAGTACAAATAATTTTAAACTAGAGTTGAACTAGCTCTATAACCTAGTACAAAAATTTTTACACTAGAGTTGAACTAGCTCTATAACCTAGTACAAATAATTTTAAACTAGAGTTGAACTAGCTCTATAAGCTAGTACAAATCATTTTACACTATAGTGGAACTAGCTCTATAACCTAGTACACATAATTTTACACTAGAATTGAACTAGCTTTATAACCAAGTACAAATAATTTTACACTAGAGTTGAACTAGCTCTATAAGCTAGTACAAATAATTTTACACTAGAAGTGAACTAGATCTATAACCTAGTACACATAATTTTACACTAGCATTGTACTAGAGCCATAACCTAGTACAAATCATTTTACACTAGAGTTGAACTAGCTCTATGACCTAGTACACACAATTTTAGACTATAGTTGAACTAGCTCTATAACCTAGTACAAATAATTTTACACTAGAGTTGAACTAGCTCTATAACCTAGTACAAATAATTTTACACTAGAGTTGAACTAGCTCTATAACCTAGTACAAATAATTTTACACTAGAGTTGAACTAGCTCTATAACCTAGTACAAATAATTTTACACTAGAGTTGAACTAGCTCTATAACCTAGTACAAATAATTTTACACTAGAGTTGAACTAGCTCTATAACCTAGTACAAATCATTTTACACTATAGTTGAACTAGCTCTATAACCTAGTACAAATAATTTTACACTAGAATTGAACTAGCTCTGTTACCTAGTACACACAATTTTAGACTATAGTTGAACTAGCTCTATTAGATAGCACAAATAATTTCACACTAGAGTTGAACTAGCTCTATAACCTAGTACAAATAATTTTACACTAGAGTTGAACTAGCTCTATAACCTAGTACACATCATTTTACACTATAGTTGAACTAGCTCTATAACCTAGTACAAATAATTTTACACTAGAGTTGAACTAGGTCTATAACCGAGTATATATCATTTTACACTAGAGTTGAACTAGCTCTATAACCTAGTGCAAAAATTTTACACTAGAATTTAACAACCTCTATAACCTAGTACAAATAATTTTACACTAGAGTTGAACTAGCTCTATAACATAGTGCAAATAATTTTACACTAGAATTCAACTAGCTCTATAAACTAATAAACATAAATTTACACTACTATTGTACTCGGGCTATAACCTAGTACAAATCATTTTACACTATAGTTGAACTAGCTCTGTAACCTATTACAAATAATTTTACACTAGAATTGAAGTACAAATAATTTTACACTTGAGTTGAACTAGCTCTATAACCTAGTACAAATAATTTTACACTAGAAATGAACTAGCTCTATAACCTAGTACACATAATTTTACACTACAAATGAACTAGCTCTATTATCTAGTAAATATAATTTTACACTAGAACTGAACTAGCTCTATAACCTAGTACAAATCATTTTTACACTAGAGTTGAACTAGCTCTATGACCTAGTACACACAATTTTGGACTAGAGTTGAACTAGCTCTATAACATAGTACAAATAATTTTAAACTAGAGTTGAACTAGCTCTATAACCTAGTACAAAAATTTTTACACTAGAGTTGAACTAGCTCTATAACCTAGTACAAATAATTTTACACTAGAGTTGAACTAGCTCTATAACCTAGTACAAATAATTTTACACTAGAATTGAACTAGCTTTATAACCTAGTACAAATAATTTTACACTAGAGTTGAACTAGCTCTATAAGGTAGTACAAATAATTTTACACTAGAAATGAACTAGCTCTATAACCTAGTACACATAATTTTACACTAGCATTGTACTAGGGCTATAACCTAGTACAAATCATTTTACACTAGAGTTGAACTAGCTCTATAACCTAGTACAAATCATTTTACACTATAGTTGAACTAGCTCTATAACCTAGTACAAATAATTTTACACTAGAAATGAACTAGCTCTATAACCTAGTACAAATCATTTTACACTAGAGTTGAACTAGCTCTATAACCTAGTACAAATCATTTTACATTAGAGTTGAACTAGCTCTATGAACTAGTACACACAATTTTAGACTAGAGTTGAACTAGCTCTATAACCTAGTACAAATAATTTTAAACTAGAGTTGAACTAGATCTATAACCTAGTACAAATAGTTTTACACTAGAGTTGAACTAGCTCTATAACATAGTAAAATCATTTTACACTATAGTTGAACTAGCTCTATAACCTAGTACAAATCATTTTACGTTAGAATTGAACTAGCTCTATTACCTAGTACAAATAATTTTACACTAGAGTTGAACTAGCTCTATAACCTAGTACAAATAATTTTAAACTAGAAATGAACTAGCTCTATTATCTAGTTCAAATAATTTTACACTAGAACTGAACTAGCTATATAACCTAGTACAAATCATTTTACAATAGAGTTGAACTAGCTGTATGACCTAGTACACACAATTTTAGACTAGAGTTGAACTAGCTCGATAACCTAGTACAAATATTTTTAAACTAGAGTGTAACTAGCTCTATAACCGAGTACAAATAATTTAAACTAGAATTGAACTCGCTTTATAACCTAGTACAAATAATTTTACACTAGAGTTGAACTAGCTCTATAAGGTAGTACAAATAATTTTACACTAGAAATGAACTAGCTCTATAACCTAGTACACATAATTTTGCACTAGCATTGTACTAGGGCTATAACCTAGTACAAATCATTTTACACTAGAGTTGAACTAGCTCTATAACCTAGTACAAATCATTTTACACTATAGTTGAACTAGCTCTATAACCTAGTACAAATAATTTTACACTAGAAATGAACTAGCTCTATTACCTAGTACAAACAATTGGACACTAGAACTGAACTAGCTCTATAACCTAGTACAAATCATTTTACATTAGAGTTGAACTTGCTCTATGAACTAGTACACACAATTTTAGACTAGAGTTGAACTAGCTCTATAACCTAGTACAAATAATTTTAAACTAGAGTTGAACTAGATCTATAACCTAGTACAAATAGTTTTACACTAGAGTTGAACTAGCTCTATAACATACTAAAATCATTTTACACTATAGTTGAACTAGCTCTATAACCTAGTACAAATAATTTTACGTTAGAATTGAACTAGCTCTATTACCTAGTACAAATAATTTTACACTAGAGTTGAACGAGCTCTATAACCTAGTACAAATAATTTTAAACTAGAAATGAACTAGCTCTATTATCTAGTACAAATAATTTTACACTAGAACTGAACTAGCTATATAACCTAGTACAAATCATTTTACACTATAGTTGAACTAGCTCTATGACCTAGTACACACAATTTTAGACTATAGTTGAACTAGCTCTATAAGATAGTAAAAATAATTTTAGACTAGATTTGAACTAGCTCTATAACCTAGTACAAATAATTTTACATTAGAATTGAACTAGCTCTATTACCTAGTACAAATAATTTTACACTAGAGTTGAACTAGCTCTATAGCCTAGTACAAATAATTTTACACTAGAAATGAACTAGCTCTATTATCAAGTACAAATAATTTTACACTAGAACTGAACTAGCTCTATAACCTAGTACAAATCATTTTACACTAGAGTTGAACTAGCTCTATGACCTAGTACACACAATTTTAGACTAGAGTTGAACTACCTCTATAACCTAGTAAAAATAATTTAAACTAGAATTGAACTAGCTCTATAATCTAGTACAAATAATTTTACACTAGAGTTGAACTAGCTCTATAACCTAGTACAAATAATTTTGTACTAGGGTTGAACTAGCTCTATAACATAGTGCAAATCATTTTACACTATAGTTGAACTAGCTCTATAACCTAGTACAAATAATTTTACATTAGAATTGAACTAGCTCTATTACCTAGTACAAATAATTTTACACTAGAGTTGAACTAGCTCAATAGCCTAGTACAAATAATTTTACACTAGAAATCAACTAGCTCTATTATCTAGTACAAATAATTTTACACTAGAACTGAACTAGCTCTATAACCTAGTACAAATCATTTTACACTAGAGTTGAACTAGCTCTATGACCTAGTACACACAATTTTAGACTAGAGTTGAACTAGCTCTATAAACTAGTACAAATAATTTAAACTAGAATGGAACTAGCTCTATAACCTAGTACAAATAATTTTACACTAGAGTTGAACTAGCTCTATAACCTAGTACAAATAATTTTACACTAGAGTTGAACTAGCTCTATAACCTAGTACAAATCATTTTACACTATAGTTGAACTAGCTCTATAACCTAGTACAAATTCTTTTACACTAGAATTGAACTAGCTTTATAACCTAGTACAAATAATTTTGCATTAGAGTTGAACTAGCTCTATAAGGTAGTAGAAATAATTTTACACTAGAAATGAACTAGCTCTATAACCTAGTACACATAATTTTGCACTAGCATTGTACTAGGGCTATAACCTAGTACAAATCATTTTATACTAGAGTTGAACTAGCTCTATAACCTAGTACAAATCATTTTACACTATAGTTGAACTAGCTCTATAACCTAGTACAAATAATTTTACACTAGAATTGAACTAGCTTTAAACGTAGTACACACAATTTTATACTAGAGTTGAACTTGCTCTATAACCTAGTACAAATAATTTAAACTAGAATTGAACTAGCACTATAACGTAGTACAAATAATTTTACACTAGAGTGGAACTAGCTCTATAACCAAGTACAAATTATTTTACACTAGAAATGAACTAGCTCTATTATCTAGTACAAATAATTTTACACTAGAACTGAACTAGCTATATAACCTAGTACAAATCATTTTACACTAGAGTTGAACTAGCTCTATGACCTAGTACACACTGTTTTAGACTAGAGTTGAATTAGCTGTATAACCTAGTACAAATAATTTTAAACTAGAGTTGAACTAGCTCTATAACCTGGTACAAATAATTTTACACTAGAGTTGAATTAGCTCTATAAGCTAGTACAAATAATTTTACACTAGAAATGAACTAGCTCTATAACCTAGTACACATAATTTTACACTAGCATTGTACTAGGGCTATAACCTAGTACAAATCATTTTACACTAGAGTTGAACTAGCTCTATAACCTAGTAAAAATAATTTTAAACCAGAGTTGAACTAGCTCTATAACCTAGTTAAAATATTTTTACACTAGAGTTGAACTAGCTCTATAACCTAGTACAAAAAATTTTACACTAGAGTTGAACTAGCTCTATAACCTAGTACATACAATTTTAGACTAGAGTTGAACTAGCTCTATAACCTAATACAAATAATTTTATACTAGAGTTGAACTAGCTCTATAACCTAGTACAAATAATTTTACACTACAGTTGAACTAGCTCTATAACCTAATACAAATAATTTTATACTAGAGTTGAACTAGCTCTATAACCTAGTGCAAATCATTTTACACTATAGTTGAACTAGCTCTATTACCTAGTACAAATAATTTTACATTAGAATTGAACTAGCTCTATTACCTAGTACAAATAGTTTTACAGTAGAACTGAGCTAGCTCTATAACCTAGTGTCGGTGTACTAAGGTAGGGGTACCTCAGTACCCCAACTTGTGCACGGGCAGCTGCAGCTTCCCTCGGCAGGGTTTACCACGTGCTTGCCGGAGACCTTCCTACTCCATGTCAAACCATTCAAGAACAAAGTGTACAAGACAGAAGATCGAGACCCGGCAGCGGAGCTTGCTTGAAGGCCGTCGAGCTCAAGATTACATCAATCACGCAAGGCCCGGCGAGAGGAGCTCACCGGGAAGATTAGAAGATTACATCATAGAAGATCGCCTCGGCGCTATATGCGTCGGCGAGGGCCCGGGCGACAAATTCTGAGCCCGGCAAGCTCCGGGCCGGTAAAATCAAGACCCGGCAAGCTGCTTGCAGGAGAGCTGCGCCAGTGTCTGCGCTCGAGCTCATCACCCACGTGTAGCCGCAGGGCCTTTCCGGGGCAGCGTGGCGGATGGCTGTGCAGCTGGGGGGACACGGTGGCACTTCACGATGGTGGATCCATCGCCGTGGCGAGCGGAGACGCAAAGGCGGGGAGCTTTTGGGGTCGACGGCGACGGGCATTAAATGCCCTTGTCCCCATCATCAAAAGTAGGTAGCAACCATTTGTTCATGCAATCGTAGCTTCACCGTTTCCGCTGTTCCAACTACCACCTCTTTTACATTTTACCCCTTTCTCCCACGTTGACACCTGTCGGTGACCCTTGCACTATAAAAGGAGGCCCATGCACAACGTGAAAGGGTTCGCTCATTCGACACACGCATCATCACCATACGCTCGTACTCTCGAGCAAGCTCAATCTAAACACAAAGCAGCAGAGAGGAGTTTTATCTCTCGGGAGAGCTCCGGCCGGGTAAAATCCGCCCGCTGCGTGCTACGACTCGATCTGCTCTCTGTGCTCCCTCCGCCCTCGTATCAAGCACTCACAAGGGCCCCGGCTCCATAGGTGTCCGCGGGCAGCATCTCCCATGACATCTCGGGCGCGCCCAGTAAAGGCGTCGAGGTTGTGCGGACCTGATCCGGCGTTCGCGCGCAGCGCGCTCTTCATCAACCTCTCCGGTTTAAATCGGCGACTTCACCAACAATCGCTGCGCCATGGCCCGAAGAAGAAGGCTTGGGGCTGCAGGCCCCGTCTGCATCTCTTCCGCCGCCACCAGAGCCAACGGTGGGCGGAGGAGACGCCGACGGAAGGGTGGTCGCCGGCGAGGACACTCTCGGCGCCACCAGGTCCAAGGACAAGATGGATGACCGCGCATCGGTCTCCGTGGACATTCCGCGTCCATCTCAGCACACGACCACCCAGCAGCGCCATACCACGGGAGGTGGTACCCGCCCGCTGGAGCAAGGATAGCTCTGGTGCCCACTCCGGCGACCGCACCTCCCCGGAGCGCTGCGTTGCCGTCGAGGACGCGCCATCGAGCTCCACGCCAAGTCCGGCAAGGACAGCTCTGGTGCTCGCTCCGGCAAGCGCACCTCCCCGGAGCGCTGCATTGCCGTCGAGGACGCACCATCGAGCTCCACCGGCGAGTAAAGCGAAGAAAGCAGACGGTTTCAAACTTTTGAACCGTGTCCCTTGAAAGTCCGTACCTTGTACGGAAAACCTGTGCGCAAGGGGAACGAATCGTGGCTAAGTTGCGCCCCTAATCCGTTTCGAGTCCGCTCAGCGATGAAGGCGCGCAACTAGCTCGACAAGTCCTTCTGCGGAGGCAACACCGCCAGCCGGACTCTGATGTTCCGCACTCAGCAAGTGTGTTTTGCCGGCAGGTCCCACAGAAGCGTGAGGAGAAAGCGTGCAAGGGAGGAAATCAAGGGAGAAGTGCGGCCTTGCGGATCGCAGAAGAATAGAAAAGCTAAGTCGTCCAGAGCTTTTGTGCAAAGCACTACTTGGTTCCATGCTTTTTTATGTTATGTTCCTCGTGCTTTCGTTCTTTGTACGCGATGCCTGTGCGCGGAGGAACCTACCCGCGGGTAGCCGCATCCTTATCTTGCTTCCGAGCACACTCAACGATTTAAGTGAGCTGCGCTAAGTGTCGCGCCCTTGTTTCGTTTTCGAGTCCGCTCAGCAACCTAAGTGCGTTGCGACTAGCCGCGGCAAGGTTGCTTGCCGGAAGGACCTTGGCCAGCAGGCTGCTTTGAGTTCAGCATCTCAGCACTCGCGACAAGGGCCACTTTGCCGGCAAGTTTCCCTGGAAGCGTAGGGTAAAAGCGCACAAAGGGTGTAAAGTAGAGGGCGTAACGCAGCAAGCCTCGCCATGGGACGTCCTTTGTATGGGAAACTTGTGCGCGGAGGAGCCGAGTCATGGTTAAGTTGCGCCCTTGCCTTGTTTCGAGTCCGCTCAACAATACAAGTGCGCCGCAACTGGCCCGACAAGGTTTCTTGCGGGAACAACACCGCCAGTGAACTCTTGATGTTCCGCACTCAGCAAGTGTGCTTAGGCCGGCAAGTTCCCTAAAAGCGTAGAGTATGAACATACAAGGGATGAAACATGGCATTGCATTGCCCAGCGCGAATTTACGTTACCAAAAAAGTAATTTATTACAGCGCTGTCTAAGTTGTTCTCATGACTGGAATAACAGCGGCAAGGAAAGAGCGAAAGAGCGCACCAACGCCTGGGCCCCGGCAAACCGGCTTTGCCGGGGGCTGCGAGTACCAAGGTCCCTTCGCGGCAAGCCAGGGTCGCCGGGGGCTGCGATGCCAGCGGCAAGAACGATGCAAGGAGCGCCAGCACCTGGGTCCCGGCGAGCCAGTGTTGCTGGGGGCTGCGAATGACGAGATTCATCCCCGGCAAGCCAAAGTCGCCGGGGGCTGTGATATCAGATAAGTTTTTCATCCCTCATCATGCATCCTCTTATGGACTAGGGAATGCAAAACCGTGTCTCTTCCCAGGAACTGTTGTACCTTGTATGGACGACCCATGCGTGGAAGGAACGGCGTCGTGGTTAAGTTGCGCCCTTGGTTCGTTTCGAGTCCGCTCACGATACAAGTGCGCTGCAACTAGCCCCGGCAAGGTTCTTGCTTGAGCAGCACACCATCAGCGGCTGCTGATGTTCCGCTTCGACAAGTGTGCTTCCTCCGACAAGGTTCCTCGAAGCGTAGGGGGAAATCATACAAGGGGTACAACAGAGCAAAGGATATGGCCCGGCAAGCATTCCTTTCTTTTCATTAAAAACATCCTAGTTTAGTACAAGTCCATAGAGGATGAAAAACATGATAGAGAGGATTACATATTTTAAATGCAACTAAGGCCCGAGGGCTTACAAATTGAAAGATAAGATGCCCGTGATCCCTCTCCTGTTTCTCTGTTCAGGAGTTCAGGAGGTAGGTCAAGGAGTCCCCGGCAAGAGAAGCTTGCCGGGAAGGGCAAAAGGGGCGCCTAGGAGAGCTACGGGCGCCAGAAGACACCAAGAGAACTTCCCGGGGGCCGGCCAGGAGCTTGGCGCTGTCTGAAGGCGTCGAGGCAGAGCTTGAAGGCGGGGTGGTGGAGCGTCGGCCTGCTGTCGAGGCTCCTCGCCTCAGATACTCGATTGACGGCCTTGCCGCCACCCTCTTCCTCTTGAGCCTTCCTCCCACGCCAGCCGCCCAAGGAGACGGCCCCGGGGAGTTCAGAAGGCCGGCGACCCGGAAGATGGGGTCGCCGGTGGCGCGCGAGGCAGGATCCGACGCCTAGTCGGACCCGCCATCCTCCTCGTCGCCGCTGTCACTCCTCTCCTCGTCACTCTCGCTCGAGGAGGGACCTTCGCTATCGGAGGAGCTGTCCACAAAGCATCTCGCCCGGGTCCCGGAATCCCGAAGACCTTGACGGCGAAGGTCGCCTCCATTAACTTGAAATGGAGGTAAACCCCGCCGTCAAGCTGTGGATCCGGCGAACGTCTTCCACCCTCGGTCGGCACATCACGCCGGGGCTGGGGACACGACACTCACTCGAGTGCCGCTGATCCCGCAGCCCTCATCGCGCAACTCCATCACCTCGGGCGGATCCGGTTCCATCGCGCTCATGACAGGGCCGGCAGCCGGAGGCGGCGTCGAGGCGCTCGGCGCAGCTTGATGAAGAACTCCCAGGGTTCGTCTCCGGTGTGGACCGCCTCGAGGACAGGAGCCGGCGGAGGGGACGGGGGAGGCACATCGCCGCGACCGCCTCTCCCCCGACCGCCTCGACCACGCCCTCGGCCTCGTCCGCGGCCTCGCCCCCTCCCTCTCCCCCTCGTGGTCGGCTCCGCCACCACAGGTGCGGGATAGGGAGAAGAGTGCTGCCTGGAGGCAACCCTCGCTGCCACCGTCGAAGAACTAGGGTTTCCTCCCTCCATGGCAGAAAGAAGAACAGAAGCTGAAGACGAAGGGAGAAGATGAAGTGTGAGACCATTGTGCTCCCCTTCCGCCCTTTTTAAAGGGCGAGGTGGGGGCTCAACCGCCCTGCCCGGCCAATCGGGAGGCGAGGCGGGCAGAGGAGCGGGGTCGACTCACCATCTCCGCCCGTGACGGCTCGGTCTCCCACCTTCGCCGCCCACGACCCCCGTGCATGAGGGCCGCGTGGCGAAAAAGCGGAGCCGGAGCGACGGGTGAAGTGACCTCGCCCTGCACCACGATCACGGGCGTGGATGCCTTAAAGACCGCACGCGCCGCCCACTTCTCCCACGACGCCGCAATCGACGCGTGCCGTTACAGGGGGATGCGGCGGGTGCGGAAGTGGATTCGACACACCGCAGGCCGCGTGTGCCCGTGCACCGTTTTGGGCCTGGCCCAACAGCGCTCGGCACCGTGTGTGGCCCAGGCCCGGGGGCTCCTGTCGGTGTACTAAGGTAGGGGTACCTCAGTACCCCAACTTGTGCACGGGCAGCTGCAGCTTCCCTCGGCAGGGTTTACCACGTGCTTGCCGGAGACCTTCCTACTCCATGTCAAACCATTCAAGAACAAAGTGTACAAGACAGAAGATCGAGACCCCGGCAAGCGGAGCTTGCCGGGAAGGCCGTCCCAGGCTCAAGATTACATCAATCACGCAAGGCCCCGGCGAGAGGAGCTCGCCGGGAAGATTAGAAGATTACATCATAGAAGATACGCCTCGGCGCTATATGCGTCCCGGCGAGGGCCCGGGGCGACAAATTCTGAGCCCGCAAGCTCCGGGCCCGGCAAAATCAAGACCCGGCAAGCTGCTTGCCGGAGAGCTTGCTGTTGTGTGCTGCGCTCCAGCTCATCAGCCCGCGTCGCATACAGGGCCTTTCCAGGGGCAGCGTGGCGGATGGCTGTGCAGCTGGGGACACGGTGGCACTTCACGGTGGTGGATCCATCGCCGTGGCGAGCGGACACGCAAGGCGGGAGCTTTTGGGTCGACGGTGACGGGCATTAAATGCCCTTGTCCCCATCATCAAAAGTAGGTAGCAACCACTGTTCATGCACTGTGTAGCTTCACTTTGTTCCCTTGACTGTTCCAACTACCACCTCTTTTACATTTTACCCCTTTCTCCCACGTTGACACTGTCGGTGACCCTTGCACTATAAAGGAGGCCCATGCACAACGTGAAAGGGGTTCGCTCATTCGACACACGCATCATCACCATACGCTTTCGTACTCTCGAGCAAGCTCAATCTAAACACAAAGCAGCAGAGGAGTTTTATCTCTCGGAGAGCTCCGGCTAGGTAAAATCCGCCAGCGTGCTACTTCTCGAACTGCTCTCTGTGCTCCCTCCGCCTCGCATCGCACTCACAAAGGGGCCCGGCCCCATAGGTGTCCGGCGGGCAGCATCTCCCATGACATCTCTGGCGCGCCCGAGTAAAGGCGTCGAGGTTGTGCGGACCTGATCCGGCGTTCGCACAGGCGCGCTCTTCATCAACCTCTCCAGTTTCGTCTATAGTTGAACTAGCATTGTACTAGGGCTATAACCTAATACAAATAATTTTATACTAGAGTTGAACTAGCTCTATAACCTAGTGCAAATCATTTTACACTATAGTTGAGCTAGCTCTATAACCTAGTACAAATAATTTTACATTATAATTGAACTAGCTCTATTACCTAGTACAAATAATTTTACACTAGAGTTGAACTAGCTCAATAGACTAGTACAAATAATTTTACACTAGAAATCAACTAGCTCTATTATCTAGTACAAATAATTTTACACAAGAGTTGAACTAGCTCTATAACCTAGTACAAATCATTTTAGATTAGAATTGAACTAGCTCTATTACTTAGTACAAATAATTTTACACTAGAGTTGAACTAGCTCTATAGCCTAGTACAAATAATTTTACACTAGAAATGAACTAGCTCTATTATCTAGTATAAATAATTTTACACTAGAACTGAACTAGCTCTATAACCTAGTACAAATCATTTTACACTAGAGCTGAACTAGTTCTATGACCTAGTACACACAATTTTAGACTAGAGTTGAACTAGCTCTATAACCTAGTAAAAATAATTTAAACTAGAATTGAACTAGCTCTATAATCTAGTACAAATAATTTTACACTAGAGTTGAACTAGCTCTATAACCTAGTACAAATAATTTTGTACTAGAGTTGAACTAGATCTATAACCTAGTACAAATAATTTTACATTAGAATTGAACTAGCTCTATTACCTAGTACAAATAATTTTACATTAGAGTTGAACTAGCTCAATAGCCTAGTACAAATAATTTTACACTAGAAATCAACTAGCTCTATTATCTAGTAGAAATAATTTTACACTAGAACTGAACTAGCTCTATAACCTAGTACAAATCATTTTACACTAGAGTCGAACTAGCTCTATGACCTAGTACACACAATTTTAGACTAGAGTTGAACTAGCTCTATAACCTAATACAAATAATTTTATACTAGAGTTGAACTAGCTCTATAACCTAGTACAAATAATTTTACAATAGAGTTGAACTAGCTCTATAACCTAATACAAATAATTTTATACTAGAGTTGAACTAGCTCTATAACCTAGTGCAAATCATTTTACACTATAGTTGAACTAGCTCTATAACCTAGTACAAATAATTTTACATTAGAATTGAACTAGCTCTATTACCTAGTACAAATAATTTTACAGTAGAGTTGAACTAGCTCAATAGCCTAGTACAAATAATTTTACACTAGAAATCAACTAGCTCTATTATCTAGTACAAATAATTTTATACTAGAGTTGAACTAGCTCTATAACCTAGTGCAAATCATTTTACACTATAGTTGAACTAGCTCTATAACCTAGTACAAATAATTTTACATTAGACTTGAACTAGCTCTATTACCTAGTACAAATAATTTTACACTAGAGTTGAACTAGCTCAATAGCCTAGTACAAATAATTTTACACTAGAAATCAACTAGCTCTATTATCTAGTACAAATCATTTTACACTACAGTTGAACTAGCTCTATAACCTAGTATAAATACTTTTACAATAGAATTGAACTAGCTTTATAACCTAGTACAAATAATTTTACACTAGAGTTGAACTAGCTCTATAAGGTAGTACAAGTAATTTTACACTAGAAATGAACTAGCTCTATAACCTAGTACACATAATTTTGCACTAGCATTGTACTAGGGCTATAACCTAGTACAAATCATTTTACACTAGAGTTGAACTAGCTCTATAACCTAGTACAAATCATTTTACACTATAGTTGAACTAGCTCTATAACCTAGTACATACAATTTTAGACTAGAGTTGAACTAGCTCTATAACCTAATACAAATAATTTTATACTAGAGTTGAACTAGCTCTATAACCTAGTACAAATAATTTTACACTAGAGTTGAACTAGCTCTATAACCTAATAAAAATAATTTTATACTAGAGTTGAACTAGCTCTATAACCTAGTGCAAATCATTTTATACTATAGTTGAACTAGCTCTATAACCTAGTACAAATAATTTTACATTAGAATTGAACTAGCTCTATTTCCTAGTACAAATAATTTTACACTAGAGTTGAACTAGCTCAATAGCCTAGTACAAATAATTTTACACTAGAAATCAACTAGCTCTATTATCTAGTACAAATAATTTTACACAAGAGTTGAACTAGCTCTATAACCTAGTACAAATCATTTTACATTAGAATTGAACTAGCTCTATTACCTAGTACAAATAATTTTACACTAGAGTTGAACTAGCTTTGTAGCCTAGTACAAATAATTTTACACTAGAAATGAACTAGCTCTATTATCTAGTATAAATAATTTTACACTAGAACTGAACTAGCTCTATAACCTAGTACAAATCATTTTACACTAGAGTTGAACTAGCTCTGTGACCTAGTACACACAATTTTAGACTAGAGTTGAACTAGCTCTATAACCTAGTAAAAATAATTTAAACTAGAATTGAACTAGCTCTATAATCTAGTACAGATAATTTTACACTAGAGTTGAACTAGCTCTATAACCTAGTACAAATAATTTTGTACTAGAGTTGAACTAGCTCTATAACCTAGTACAAATAATTTTACATTTGAGTTGAACTAGCTCAATAGCCTAGTACAAATAATTTTACACTAGAAATCAACTAGTTCTATTATCTAGTACAAATAATTTTACACTAGAACTGAACTAGCTCTATAACCTAGTACAAATCATTTTACACTAGAGTTGAACTAGCTCTATGACCTAGTACACACAATTTTAGACTAGAGTTGAACTAGCTCTATAAACTAGTACAAATAATTTAAACTAGAATGGAACTAGCTCTATAACCTAGTACAAATAATTTTACACTAGAGTTGAACTAGCTCTATAACCTAGTACAAATAATTTTACACTAGAGCTGAACTAGCTCTATAACCTAGTACAAATCATTCTACACTATAGTTGAACTAGCTCTATAACCTAGTACAAATACTTTTACACTAGAATTGAACTAGCTTTATAACCTAGTACAAATAATTTTACACAAGAGTTGAACTAGCTCTATAACCTAGTACAAATCATTTTACATTAGAATTGAACTAGCTCTATTACCTAGTACAAATAATTTTACACTAGAGTTGAACTAGCTTTGTAGCCTAGTACAAATAATTTTACACTAGAAATGAACTAGCTCTATTATCTAGTATAAATAATTTTACACTAGAACTGAACTAGCTCTATAACCTAGTACAAATCATTTTACACTAGAGTTGAACTAGCTCTGTGACCTAGTACACACAATTTTAGACTAGAATTGAACTAGCTCTATAACCTAGTAAAAATAATTTAAACTAGAATTGAACTAGCTCTATAATCTAGTACAGATAATTTTACACTAGAGTTGAACTAGCTCTATAACCTAGTACAAATAATTTTGTACTAGAGTTGAACTAGCTCTATAACCTAGTACAAATAATTTTACATTTGAGTTGAACTAGCTCAATAGCCTAGTACAAATAATTTTACACTAGAAATCAACTAGTTCTATTATCTAGTACAAATAATTTTACACTAGAACTGAACTAGCTCTATAACCTAGTACAAATCATTTTACACTAGAGTTGAACTAGCTCTATGACCTAGTACACACAATTTTAGACTAGAGTTGAACTAGCTCTATAAACTAGTACAAATAATTTAAACTAGAATGGAACTAGCTCTATAACCTAGTACAAATAATTTTACACTAGAGTTGAACTAGCTCTATAACCTAGTACAAATAATTTTACACTAGAGCTGAACTAGCTCTATAACCTAGTACAAATCATTCTACACTATAGTTGAACTAGCTCTATAACCTAGTACAAATACTTTTACACTAGAATTGAACTAGCTTTATAACCTAGTACAAATAATTTTACATTAGAGTTGAACTAGCTCTATAAGGTAGTACAAATAATTTTACACTAGAAATGAACTAGCTCTGTAACCTAGTACATATAATTTTGCACTAGCATTGTACTAGGGCTATAACCTAGTACAAATCATTTTACACTAGAGTTGAACTAGCTCTATAACCTAGTACAAATCATTTTACACTATAGTTGAACTAGCTCTATAACCTAGTACAAATAATTTTACACTAGAATTGAACTAGCTTTAAACGTAGTACACACAATTTTATACTAGAGTTGAACTAGCTCTATAACCTAGTACAAATAATTTAAACTAGAATTGAACTAGCACTATAACCTAGTACAAATCATTTTACACTAGCGTTGAACTAGCTCTATAACCTAGTACAAATCATTTTACATTAGAATTGAACGAGCTCTATTACCTAGTACAAATAATTTTACACTAGAGTGGAACTAGCTCTATAACCAAGTACAAATTATTTTACACTAGAAATGAACTAGCTCTATTATCTAGTACAAATAATTTTACACTAGAACTGAACTAGCTATATAACCTAGTACAAATCATTTTACACTAGAGTTGAACTAGCTCTATGATCTAGTACACACTGTTTTAGACTAGAGTTGAATTAGCTGTATAACCTAGTACAAATAATTTTAAACTAGAGTTAAACTAGCTCTATAACCTAGTACAAATAATTTTACACTAGAGTTGAATTAGCTCTATAAGCTAGTACAAATAATTTTACACTAGAAATGAACTAGCTCTATAACCTAGTACACATAATTTTACACTAGCATTGTACTAGGGCTATAACCTAGTACAAATCATTTTACACTAGAGTTGAACTAGCTCTATAACCTACTAAAATAATTGTAAACCAGAGTTGAACTAGCTCTATAACCTAGTTAAAATATTTTTACACTAGAGTTGAACTAGCTCTATAACCTAGTACAAATAATTTTACACTAGAGTTGAACTAGTTCTATAACCTAGTACATACAATTTTAGACTAGAGTTGAACTAGCTCTATAACCTAGTACAAATAATTTTAACTAGAGTTGAACTAGCTCTATAACCTAGTACAAATAATTTTACACTAGAGCTGAACTAGCTCTATAACCCAGTACAAATCATTCTACACTATAGTTGAACTAGCTCTATAACCTAGTACAAATACTTTTACACTAGAATTGAACTAGCTTTATAACCTAGTACAAATAATTTTACATTAGAGTTGAACTAGCTCTATAAGGTAGTACAAATAATTTTACACTAGAAATGAACTAGCTCTGTAACCTAGTACATATAATTTTGCACTAGCATTGTACTAGGGCTATAACCTAGTACAAATCATTTTACACTAGAGTTGAACTAGCTCTATAACCTAGTACAAATCATTTTACACTATAGTTGAACTAGCTCTATAACCTAGTACAAATAATTTTACACTAGAATTGAACTAGCTTTAAGCGTAGTACACACAATTTTATACTAGAGTTGAACTAGCTCTATAACCTAGTACAAATAATTTAAACTAGAATTGAACTAGCACTATAACCTAGTACAAATCATTTTACACTAGCGTTGAACTAGCTCTATAACCTAGTACAAATCATTTTACATTAGAATTGAACAAGCTCTATTACCTAGTACAAATAATTTTACACTAGAGTGGAACTAGCTCTATAACCAAGTACAAATTATTTTACACTAGAAATGAACTAGCTCTATTATCTAGTACAAATAATTTTACACTAGAACTGAACTAGCTATATAACCTAGTACAAATCATTTTACACTAGAGTTGAACTAGCTCTATGATCTAGTACACACTGTTTTAGACTAGAGTTGAATTAGCTGTATAACCTAGTACAAATAATTTTAAACTAGAGTTAAACTAGCTCTATAACCTAGTACAAATAATTTTACACTAGAGTTGAATTAGCTCTATAAGCTAGTACAAATAATTTTACACTAGAAATGAACTAGCTCTATAACCTAGTACACATAATTTTACACTAGCATTGTACTAGGGCTATAACCTAGTACAAATCATTTTACACTAGAGTTGAACTAGCTCTATAACCTACTAAAAATAATTGTAAACCAGAGTTGAACTAGCTCTATAACCTAGTTAAAATATTTTTACACTAGAGTTGAACTAGCTCTATAACCTAGTACAAATAATTTTACACTAGAGTTGAACTAGCTCTATAACCTAGTACATACAATTTTAGACTAGAGTTGAACTAGCTCTATAACCTAGTACAAATAATTTTAACTAGAGTTGAACTAGCTCTATAACCTAGTACAAATCATTTTATACTATAGTTGAACTAGCTCTATAACCTAGTACAAATCATTTTACATTAGAATTGAACTATCTCTATTACCTAGTACAAATAATTTTACCGTAGAGTTGAACTAGCTCTATAACCTAGTACAAATAATTTTACACTAGAAATGAACTAGCTCTATTATCTAGTACAAATATATTTACACTAGAACTGAACTTGCTATATAACCTAGTAAAAATCATTTTACACTAGAGTTGAACTACCTCTATGACCTAGTACACACAATTTTAGACTAGAGTTGAAGTAGCTCTATAGCCTAGTACAAATAATTTTAAACTAGAGTTGAACTAGCTCTATAACCCAGTTGTCGGGGGGAAATGCTGCCCGCCGCGGACACCTATGGGACCGGAGCCCTTGTCTGCTCTTGATGCAGGCGGAGGGAGCACAGAGAGCAGATCGAGGCGAGCACGCGGGCGGTTTTACCCAGCTTGAGCTCTCAGGAGATAAAACTCCTACTGCTGCTTTGTGTTTCTATTCTTTCTTGCTCAAGAGCTTGGGTGAGTTGTAGTGTCGAATGAGGCGAATCAGCGAACCCCCTTACGTTGTGCATGGGCCTCCTTTTATAGTGCAAGGG